>BMAO01039781.1:0-122116 GCA_019973975.1 Trichonephila clavata | reverse complement strand
AATGCCCGTTCTTCGCACGGGTTAAGTTTTAAAAACAAAAATTTATCTATTATAGAATTATAATATTTTTAGTGAGGGTAAAAACCCTGTATAAAAAGTGGTATAACCAAAAATTAAAAATATTTTTTTCAAATGAATGTTCACATTAGAAATAATTTTAAGCAAATTGCAATTTGGCCTCAAAGTAAATAATAATTAAACAAAAACAAATATTTCAATGTAAGAGAGAAAATTATCAAGCTAAAGAAAAAATAGATATGAATGAATGCAAATATAAATAAAAATTGCAGGAAAGTGATAGCAGTAGGGAGTTTCTGCTAAGGGAAACTATGGGGGAAATAACCTGCAATAGATGAGCTGAAAGAAAAAATTAATGATAAACTGATTCACTAAATGCTATCATAAATAAGAAATATTAGGAAGCCTTCAACTGAAAAAAAATTAAATTGGCATTGCACCCATACCTCATATAATACTATCTAACATCTCTGTAATACGTCTAATATACAGTATTAGATGTAATTAAATACTAAAAACATTTAATTAGTATGAACTAAAATCAAAATCTACCTAAAACAGGTCCCCGTTGAAATAGTTCTGAACAAACAACAGTACTGAATGAAACAAATAATAAACCATGTTGCTAAAAAATTAATCATTGAAGCAATACTTTTTTGCAACATTTCTATTAAAAATTATTATTTGATTGCAAAGAGCAAAAGAATGAGTACATAAATGATAAATAACTATAATGATAATTGAAATATATATATTCTATATGGACAGTATAAAATAAAATATGCATATTATCTCCAAGAAACTATGTGAGGAACAGATAATCAGAAGCAACGTTAAAACCATGATAGCATGAGATGTAAAATCATTTCAACACTGAATTTTAAAGAAATCCAGAGGGAAATATGAGAAAATCTTTTCAAGGTGCATCTTTTTTCTGTGCAAAAATTTTTATGATCACAAATGAAACAGATTTCTGATTTGCAAGATTGTCAGAAGCAAAGTTAAGTCATGACGAAAAATCTGGTCAAAATGGAATTCAAAAGAAAATATGAAAACGTTATTTCAAGGTCACCTTATCATAGTTCCAGCAAATAGTTTTTTGTTAAAAAAAATTATGCTTTTTTTTCATTTAAAACAAAAATGAGTTCTTTTCGGTCATAGAGACCAAAAGGCAAAAAACAGCGATACAGAAAAACATTCTGGTTTCTCATAAATAGGAAGCATTATCTTCACGATGTTACCAACATGTTAATAGCAATTAGTTTGAATTCAGTGTCATTTTCTTTCTGTTATACAAAATTTGAGCAACATTTTCTACATTGAACAAAATATTGAATATGCCGATGAAGGAAGAATTATTATTATGAATATTTATCTTCAACGACAGAAATTGGCATACATATGTAAAACATGTAACATTTATGTGTAAAAAATGTATATATACAATCAGCATGAAGAACTGATTGTCAGAAGGAAAATTACTTTGAGCATTTAATCGCATTCATAATTTTTCTAACAGATGTTTGTTTTTTGTGAACAAATGGACATGGCAAAAAAAAATTCTGGTAAGAAGTGAAGGTGTAGTTTCATTGATTGTAAAAAAAACCCCTTTGATATTTGTGTTATGAATAGGTAATCATGATCTATGATTCTGTTTACAAAAGGTCTCACAAATTATTGTTCGGCTGAAAAATAGACTTTTGAGTCTTTGTATCACATAATTATTGTACCAACAATGATATGCAAGAAAAGGATAGTTCAGAAAAATAAAACTGTGACACTGAAATAGGAATTATAACAACATTTAAATTAAAACGTTATCTAAAACAGAAAAGTAAGCCTTAATTTTGATAAAATTGCCATAAACAGTTTTGAACAACAACAAAAAAACACATAACAGAAAATCTTAAATATTTAAAATTGAAATAAAAGAAACAAATAAATATAAAAGTAACCTTACACATAGTATAGAAATTATATTAATTCAAACCAAAAGATAAATAAATTCAGATTTGATGAAACTACCATAAGCAAAATCTTATACGTGAATAGAAATTCTAACTTAAAATCACAATATTGACAATCTGTTAATCTCAATTAGTTTGAATTGAGTGTCATTTTTCTACTTTTTTTTGTTACAATGGAAAAATGTGGAATCTGCCAATTAAGGAAAAGGGTACTTATGTATTGGCTTTATCACAGCAAAATTTGCACCACAATATCAAAATAACAGATTCTTATGTGTCTTATATGAAAAAAATCAAATTTTGGTGAAAAAAAAGAGCCACTTTGACTGCGGTGACTGATAATCAGGTGATGACTTAGTTTCGCGCTATACATAGCCCAAGTACAACTGTATACTGATAGTATCACTAATTTCAGTTTAACAAAAAGAAAACCTCATACATAAATAAAAATTTGTATTACGTATTAGCATCACCACAGCCAAATTGTCGCTAAGCAAATCACACTATATCCACCAAAATCTGACTAATTTTTTTTAGCGTGTTTTTGACATAGTGTAAAAAAAGCGCTATTAGGACGCAAATTTCGTCTTCGTTCCATATTTAGTCGTACCTTTTTCTCAGCCAATAAGCAACCGATTGACCTCAGGTTTTCGGCATTTGTGCCCTAGATGAGCCGAATCATATTTAAATAAATTTTTTTTTTTAAGTATAGTACTACTTCCTGTTAGTAAAAAGTTCATTAGTTGCATTATTGTAAAATACAACATGTGAAAAACACGCTAAAATTACTTGGCCATGCCAATGATTGATATCTTGTTTAATATAAAAACATGCAAGAATCTTTGTTATTACTGCTCAGGACCCAAACGGTTAAGACTGTATTCTGATAGGAAGATGCATCAGTCTTCCAGCTAAACCTGTTATATATTTTTTCAATAACTAAATTAGTTTAATATATATTGTTTTACCTTATTTTTGGTATGATTATTCCGAGCCATTTCTGGGTTTAGATTTAATTCTGTCACTTCTTTTCAGCTTAAAAATTTTTGATTTATTTTGTATGTAGTCAATTGTATTCATATTGTAGTACCTATTTTGATTTAAGGCTGTGTCAGGTTTATTATTCTATTTTCATTTTGACCTTTACATGTATACATTTGATTCTTCTATACTGTTTCTGGTTTTAGATTTAATATAGTCATTTCTTTCCCAGCTTAAGAGTTTCTGATGACTTAAGTGTTGCTTTCAAAAATTTCGATTCTTCATTATAAGAAGAAACAAACACATAGGCATCAAAGTGTCCACCACTGCAAGTTTTTGCCACTGAACCTCATGTTTTTAACAGTTTGAAAATTCTCACCAAAATACAGCAAAGAGATATCCTTTATGAAAAATCTGGAAACCGAAAGAACAGAGTTCAGACAGTCTGTAACTCAGAAGCGGAGCAGTAAGTCATAGGGTTCAACATGGCAGTTTTATAAACTTCGCCAGATGAGTAGCTGTTCAATTCATGATCAAGTGTAAATACCTTAAATCTATTCCAGTTGTTGATAATAAATGAACAGCCCATCGAACAATAATACTGGATTGCACACAACAAATAAGAAATTGAACTGAAGAGACAGGAGCCATCACCATCATTTGGGACAACTTGGCAAGGGAATGTATCATACCTAAAATTCAACAGCTAGTGTACTTGGGTCATTGTTTAGAACATATTAATCAACAATAACAATTGAAAATAATTACCTCCAATGGTAGTTCATAAAATAAACATGGCACTTAACCTAAAATAGTAATTTCAACATTTAAACAATCAACATTAACAACTGAAAATCATAAAAATGCATTATAAACCAATTCAATTTAGAATTACTGTAAAAAAAAATATACCATAAAACCTCTGACCACAAAAAAAAAATCAGAAATTCTGGAAGATAAATGACAAAGTTTAATCTAAAACCAGAAACAATACAGAAGAATCAAATGAATACATGTAAAGGTCAAAATGAAAAAGGAATAACAAATGTGAAGCTGCCTTAAACCAAAACAGAAATTACAATAGAAATACAATTAATTGACTACACACAAATCAGAAATTTTTAAACTGAAAAAGAAACAACAAAATTAAATCTAAACCCAGAAATGGTTCGGAATAATCATTCAAAATATATGCAAAACAAAAGTGTATATTAAACGAATTTAATTTAGTTATTGAAAAAATACATAATAGGCTTAGCTGGAAAACCAATGCATCTTCCCAACTGTTATCTACTGTTGTCAAATTAGTGTTTGTTGCCAATCGGAAAAATAAAATTTAGAAAAAACATTTTTTTAGGATGATTTTTTCGAAAAATAAATGTAATTCCTCCACTAAGAGTAAAAAAAACGAATAAATGCGACCATAAATAAGTATATTTACTATAAAATGTGTTAAAATTCCCCCCAAAACAGCTCGAAACATTAATTTTTGCAAAGTTATGACTTGGCATGATTGATGACGTCATATCTCCATTTAACTGAAAAATCGCATAAAAATTGAATTTTAAAAAAATCTAAAGTGTATTTCGAAAAAAACTCTTCGAGGTTAATAGCATAACGACCTATAGCTTCTACATGCCAAGTTTCATACATCTGGGTTGCTTAATTTGGCCGGAACAGCTGAAACACACAAACTCTTTCTTTTATTAGTATAGATGATTAGTTTCAGCGATACCAATTAAAAGCAGCTTTTGAATCCAATGTACTTTTGCAAAATCAAAACTTTGCATGTATTTGTGAAACTGTTTCTAAAACTTCTAAATTATTTTCTTTACTAAATATATACTATTGTTTTAAATAAAAAATAATTTTAAATTTTTGAAAACAAACCAAATCTTGGATCTTTTTAATAACCTTTAATCTTGTCATTGAAAATATATCACTTTTTGCTCCTTTGAAAATACAAATTCACACTATTTATTGTCTTCAAAATGACATTGCATAACTTTGATAACCATGTCATTTTAAAAAAGGGCTTGCTGGTCAGATTTTTTTTCAGCTAAAGATACGATAATTTCGTTTTTTAAATATTAATTAAGCTTAATAATAAAAAAAATTTTAAATTTAATTTAAGTTTTGTCGTCTCTCTTGATAATAATCTTACTTTTGTATGAATTAATAAGTTTCATTGTCAGAATTAATATTTTTACAAGTATTTGAAAATTAATGACTTAAGATTTTATCTTTATGTAAAATTCAAAATTTTGACAGCATCCTATTGTGCACATTTCAATTTTTTTATGTATATATTTCGTTACAAGCATGCATTGTGATCAGATATGTCCATGTCATGGCAACTAGTTTTTTCATCAAGGATGATGGGGGGGGGGGCAGGAGATCCAAAACAGAAAGTATAGGGAATGGGTCACTTTCATCATCCAAATTCTTTATATTTGAATTTTATTTTGATGATTCCATTTTGAGTCATGGGCCATAATTTGTGAAGCCTTACTTTATAGTAAAATTAATTGAAAATCGTCTTTGTAAGTAGTCAACTTGTAGAGAGAGTTGTCTGCATAAGTGTCCTTTAAATGAATATGTAATAAACTTTTTTTAAAATTTATTCCCTATTCTCCCTTTGTAGCATCTTTTATTACAATGTAATAACTTTAAGTTGAAAAATGCTATTTTTTTATTTTATAAGATTAATAATATATTTGTGGTTTCAAGTTAATGCATAAAATATAAAGAAAATGCAAAAATATAAGAATTGATAGTAAAATATTTGATATTGAAAAATTAAACATATTTATGCATTGCCTTATTTTTTTTGTAAAATTTATTCATTTTTCTTTAATCTCTCTATATAAACACTATTTAAGAAAATTTTAAAAATTAAATCTAATTTTTACTTTTTTTTTTATTTATTATTTATTTTTTTATTTTATTGAAAAAGTCAATATTTTGTCTGGATCTACTAGACCCAATTTGGTTTATATTCTAGGTCATAACAAAATAATGTTCTTTCTCCACTTTATCTTTTCCCTTAGTAATAAAGAAGTTTTTTAATTGTGAATCTACTTTTATGATCTCATTACATTTTTTTGACAAATGGGATGGTATAGTTTCTTTTGGTGAATAAAATTTACATACACAATTGCATGCTCTAGGCAAAAAAAAAAAAAAAGACTTAGTAACACTTCATTTTCTTTTTTAGGGCCTCTTTCAATTGCATTCTTTGCACTTTCCTCTTTTAAATGCTCTTATTTCCTAGTTTTTATCTGCTTAGTTATCAATTTCTTTTTTTTAGTTACTGGAATATCCCTTTTAATATTTCTGTGATCTTCTGTTTTTCTGGTTTTGATTTTAAGAAGAATTTTGATGTTTAAAAACCAATGAATGCATTTATTGCAACCTGGTCAATTATATTGTAGAATAAAAATCGCACCCTCCCCATTTGTATTTATACACTTCAGTTAATGTAACAGTATCTATTCCACTTCAGGTTTCATTATAAAATTATATCTGGTTTCTTTTCTCTTTCTCATTCTAAAACTTTTGGTGTTATAATATATAAATGAAAAGATAGTTGATTTTTCCACTTGAAAACTAGAAAATTGTTTCTGTCGCATAACTGAAATTTTGAAGAATCATTTTTTTAAAACTTCCATTTAGGGTGAGGAGGTGAATTTTTTAGCTAAGAATGGTGTGGGGAGATACATGTATTGTAACACAACAATCGTAAGAACTCTATAAAATTCTTAGAAATCATTGCAATTCTTATTTTTCTAAATTTCATTGAATGATAAATAAATTCAAATGATAAATTTCATTTTTATCATCTTTTTTCCTTTCTAATTAATTCTTTAGGAAGCAAATTTGCTTGTGTTTTAATAATAAAACTTTTATTTTATTAAATGTTTTTAAAAACTTTAATTTTTTTCTAGCAATTGGGTTTAATTCATGCCGATTTAAAACCTGAAAACATCATGTTAGTCAATCCAAAAAATCAACCTCTCCGGGTCAAAGTTATAGATTTTGGTTCTGCTAGCCATGTTTCTAAAACAGTTTGTTCTACATACCTCCAAAGCCGTTATTACAGGTATGCAAATGCTTTCTTCAGTTAAAATGTTTTGTTGTGTAGTTTAAATGTATAAATATATATTCCGGTTAAATTTATATTTGTACAAATTTTTATAAAGCATTTTAGTAATTAATTTTTTTAAAATTCTAAATTATGTATCGTTAAAATAAGTATTTAACTTTGAAGCATGTGGTTAAATTTATGTCTTCTTATTTAAGTATATATGTGCTCAAGAAAATAGGCTGATTTAACATGATATCAGTTTTAATTTAATGTTATGCATACTGTTTTTGTTTTAAAGTTTTCTTAAAGGAATTTATTACAGCGTATATATATAAGTGATAATGTTACAGTAAAGTGCTATAGATAAGTGTAATAACAATATTTTTTTTGAATTATTATTGAAATTTTTAATACATATCTAGAGCTCCGGAAATCATATTGGGTCTTCCATTTCGTGAAGCTATTGACATGTGGTCCTTGGGTTGTGTCATAGCTGAATTATTTCTAGGGTGGCCACTCTATCCTGGTTCTTCAGAATATGACCAGGTTAGTTGACTCTTTATTTCAAGTGAAGTTTCATTGTATTAAGAATTTGATAATTTAACATTTTTCATTTTTTAAAAATAAGAATCTAGTTAAACTGAGTTTAAGACTGACATTTTATATACTTATTTTTTTATAAATTATTTATAATAGCTTCTTTTTTTTAACAGAACATACAAATCTGATTGCACTTGTACTTTTTATTAGAATTCCCTTGTCAAAAATGAGGTTATTTTAACCATCCCTCTTTTAATGATTAATCCATTAATTTCTAAATTTTTCTTAGGTTTAAAGAGTAACCACTAACATATAATGTCTGTATTTAAGAGTTTTTACTATTGCAAAGGATGTTTAATTTCTGGGAAGAAGTGACTTAAAGTAAAAAAGTTGTTTAGTCAATTTTAAGACATATTTTTCCCTCTTGGATTTAATTTCAATATTGCCTTTTCAGCACAATCAGAACCTATTCTAATGATTTTAAATATAAGATATTCTAAATATAATTTTAAAATTTAGAAGAGTTTATATGAAAAAAAATCAGTTAATTTTTCTGGGATTAACTACATTGAAGTATATTTTGTTTTTAAAAATAACCTCATCCCAAAATATGAATCGATATTATTTAAATATCTTATCCAAGTTCTATGCATGCATACTTACCTGGAAAAAATAATTTTTAAATTTTGAAGGAAAGGAAATGCATATCAATTATTTATATTAAGGCTGTGAATACCTTTTTAAATTTATATACTGTTCATCTATGTTAATTTTTTTTTATTTAATGCATTATTTTCTGAAAATTTAACGAATTTAAAGATATTACCAAAAATGATATTCTATATTTAGACTTAATTATATATTACTGTAGCTCATATTTTATTATTTGATTGGTTTTTTAAAAAGTGAACAATGAAAAATAAGATTCATTGCATGTATTTGGTTTTATAAAAATAATTCATTTTTTTAAGATAGAAATACAATGAATGCAAGGCAGTCAAATTAAGAGTTTCTATGAAACTAATGTTGTGGGAATGTATGTGGTGAGGGGGGGAATAATCTGTAATGTTCACTTAAAATTTTAATAATGATCAGCAGTATTGTACTGATGATTTTTCAGAATTGCTGCTGCTTTTTGTATTTAGAAAATGATTAGTGCATGCACTGTGGGAATTCTGCCTGTATTTTCATCTTCGACCTTATGTTTCTGTTGTAAGTAGGCTGCCATTTCTGTGTCTGGACTAACTACTTGAAAACATTAAATCAAATAACAGTGGGAAGAAGTAATACTGCAAGAACTGTTTGGACCTCCTTGTAATGTGGAGGCTGTGTGAGTGATAGTTTCTAGAAGAAAATCATAGAGAAAAGCCATCTTCTCCTAGAGCTGTATTCTAAAAGTGAAACTTTTTGTTTCTGTTTCTTACATACACATTTTATCTTTTTGCTCTGGAAGTCATAATATTTACAAAAATAAATTTTGTATATTTTTTTTTTATTACCTGTAAAAGGTTTGATTTTAATGGGGCCTACATTGTACTTTTTGGTGTTTTATAATTTTTTAAATTTCAAATGGGAAATATAATTATTATTGTTGTATTATTTTTATAGATAAGATACATCAGCCAAACACAAGGCTTACCAGCTGAGCATATGCTGAATAATGCTACCAAGACTAACAGATTTTTTTATCGGGAATCTGACACAAATTACCCATTCTGGAGACTAAAAGTAAGTGTTTAATTCGTAATTTTAATGACATAAAAAAATTCATTACAATAAATGGTAAATTTTGGTGAAAATGATTTTTTTTTTTTCAAAAAGTTTATATTCTTTATGTAGAATCTTTTAACATCTTTTTTTCTTTGCCTAGTTTCACTCAGCTGGTAATGTAAAATTTTATTAAGAATAAAGATGTATCATAAATTAGAAATGTTATTTAATGTCTCTTTTCTTCAAAGTTTGTACAATACATTTATGGATTAAGTAGCATATGCCTCTTATACATAGCAATTACTTGCCTGTGAATGTATTGATGAACTAATTTGTACTCGACAATGAAAATTTTGCATGCCTCCCCAAATTATTTATATTTTAATTTGGGTTATTAATTCTAGAGTTGTGAAACACAATAATTTTTACATTAATTGTATTTATAATAGTTGTATTAGTTATAATTCATAATTTTTAAACTTGCTTAAAATCTTCTAATCATGTATATTTTATGTACTGTAAACTCTCATTAATCCAGGGCAGTTGTAGTTGAATTGTAAGCTACAAACTTGTTGTTTTCGAATCTTTGATTCAAATTCTGGAGCCACACTCAAGATTTGACATCTAGAGTGATGCACATTTAATTTGTTGAGGTTCAAAATCCTTTTGTTAGCATGATGCGGAGAATGGGGTCTAGTTCGGATGTCACCCTTGTTATTTGATTGAGGTTCTAAACTGTGAGATCCATCGTAATAACCCTAGTTTAACTTCAAAGTAGTATAAAGTAGTAAGGTTAATAAAAAATTGAATCAAACCTCATTGATCTGGGCAGCTGTTTATAAAAAACATAGTCATCATTTTTAATGATTTTTTTTTCAATCTAATAAGTACTATAAGTAATCATTTTAGTAATGTATTAATTTGAGTTCTTTTTTTGTGCTATTATTTACTATTTTGTTTTGTCTTATTCTGTTTGATGCACAGGGTATTTAGTTATGTATCTCACTTTATTGTCTTGATTGTAGCCTTATATATGAGGGTGGCCCCAGAAGTACCCAACCCAACAAAGAAACACAAAAATTTTGGGAAAAAAATAGTTATTTTTCAGCATAATCTCCTTTCAGCTGTATATACTTTCCCAGCGATGTTCAATAAGTTCGATACCCTTTTTTAGTAAGAACTGTCGTGCTCCTCAAATTAGCCATTGACTGCTGACATCACTTCTTCATTGCTGGAAAATCTTAGACCGCTGAACCATTTTTTCAAATTTGGGATTAGAAAATAATCTGAGTGAACTTAATCTGGCAAATAGGGGGCATGAGGTAGCAATTCAAACTTTAATTCATTAATTTTGGCCATTGTGATAACGAATTTGGGAGCAGGTACATTTTCTTGATGAAAAAACACTTACTTATTTACACTTAGCGGCCATTTTTACTTGATTTCTTCGCTCAAATATTGCAATAAGTTTGCACAATACTAGCCATTGCTAGTTTTTCCTTTTTCGAGGTAATTGATGAAAATTATCTAACGTGCATCCCAAAAAACCAATGCCATAACCTTGCCTGCAGATGAAATGGTCTTCATCTTCTTTGGAGCCGGTTCTCCCTTATCAGTCCATTGTTTTGATTTTTCTTTTGTCTCAGGCATGAAGTGATGAGCATATGTTTCATACATGGTTATAAAACAGGGTAAAAACTCTGCTATGTTGCTGTGAAACTTCACTAAGCACTTAATTGAAACATCTTCATGACACTGTTTTTGCTCAAGTGTGAGCAAACGCGGTACAAATCTTGTACACAACTTTCTCATGTTCAAATTTTCAGGTGATATGTGATGTACTGCACTTTTGGAAATGCTTACTATGTCTGCAGCTTGTGTGCTTTCAGTCAACGATCATCCAGTGCTGCTTTGTGGATTTTCTTCACTGTTTCTGGAGTCGTTGCCTCATTTGGTCGACCATTGCGATGCTCGTCTTGGCATCTCGCTCTCATTTAAACTCCGCTACCCAATATTTTACTGTTGTAAATAAATAAGCAAACTCACACCCAGTGTAAAATCTAGTTTGGCTTTTACATTGGTTGGACTGAGACCTTTCGAATAAATATATTGTATTGCATAGTGATGACCAATTTTCTCCATTTTCACAAATTTACTGAAAATGCTCACTATTGATGGCAGCCAAACAAATACTAAACTATGTGGTGTCTTCATCCTTGAAACATATGCTTTATTGATTGCATATTTTCTAATACAGTGATATTTTTCAAACAACTACCGCCATCCCTCGGTCAAGCCAAGTACTTATGGGACCACCTTCGTATATGCATATTTCTGGTATTACTTTGTATTACCAGAAAATTCTTTGCTATGAAATATTTTTTGAATATTTAATTTATTTTTAAAATTTTGCTGTTAATTTTAAATTTTCTGTTAAAGATAACATTTATTTTGTATTTTGTTTTAGACTCCTGAAGAGCACGAGGCTGAAACTAATGTTAAATCAAAAGAAGCAAGGAAATACATCTTTAATTGCTTGGATGACATGGCTCAGGTAAAAATAGGTGTATTTAAAAAAAAAAAATCTGGGAATTTGAATGGGGCAATCTCATCCCTTGGCACGCACAGTTTGCTAGTTAATGTTTCTTTCTAGTGTCTCAGATCAACTAATATTTAGTCTATTACCCACATTTTTAATTTGTGAAAAAATTTAATTTTAATTTTTTGTTTTACTATTTGTGTCTGGATATGAAGTGATAAAATATCAGTTCTAGTTATCTATTTTATAAATTGTAAGATTTTTATTTACTCTGTAATTTAAAAATGCATAAAATTTTGTTTCATTTCTCTGTAAGTACATATTTTTGTTTTGTTTAAAGATCCTGTCTAAAATGTTATTTCTCAGATTTAAGTTTCATTCTATGCAAGTATTAAATTATAAATTTTTATAAATTGTTTTCAGTGCTTTAAAATATTTTGAAGAAAATTTATACATTAGATTTTTTAAATTCTGTAGGTTAATGTGCCGAATGATCTTGATGGTGGTGAGCTTGCTGCTGAAAAAATTGACCGAAGAGAATTCATTGACCTCTTAAAAAGAATGTTGACATTGGATCAAGATAGGAGAATAACTCCTTCAGAAGCACTGAACCATAATTTTGCTAATATGAGTCATCTTTTGGATTATGGACATTGTGAAAAGTAAGTTTAAAGATGTTTTTATGAGAATAATGTTGAATGTTTATTTACAACTCCCCATGTTATATTGCATAGTAAAAATAGCATATCACATCCTGCATATAGTAAGTATACTATGAACCTAATTCAATGTCTAGGGTTGAATTTTTAAATTCTCAAACATTTTTTCAAATAATGTGACCAAGGTAACATTATTTTGCAGCAATGATTGATCACATATAACATGTAATATTTATCACATACAAGAGACCAGTAGGAGAAAAGCAACGACAGAAACCACTAAATAATGAGATCATTTTATTGAATGGTTGATATATGGTGTTAATTTCCTAAAGTGCAAAAAAATTAAGTTTATTAAAAATTATAAATTGGTTTTACTTGTGTATTTATATTCATGTTAATAATGAGTCAGTTTGATCCAGAGAGAATGGTAAAATGTCACTTTTTTTCTCCTGGTGATTTGAAAAATATTCTCAATTATTAAGGGGATGAATATTTTTTAGGAATACACAGCATTAGTTCAATCAGAATTAAAAACCATGGAAGATATATATTGAAAAATCAACCTTAGAAATTGATTGAATTGACCCATAGAGTAGAAATGTTAAAATTTTACTCCTAATAAGTGGATAAACAAGTAAAATATACAAAAAAATTTTAAGTCAATTCCTACTTAGATCAACCAAAAAAAAATTATTTTAGTTACTTTTTATTAAATAGTTACAATTAATATAAATATCTATATACATTTGACAGAATCACATTATAAGAGTTAATTAATTTGTATTAATTATCATTACAGTATTGCATTGTCATCCAAAATAATCGTATATATAAAATATTTCAGTTCAACTGTTCAGCTTTGAAACATGAGAAAAAAAAATCTTTTAAAGCTTTGACACAAGTCACTAAAGATGAAGCCAACGTGGCTGTATCTGTAATTCTTAAAATAATTAATTCCAGTCAATAATTTTAATTAAATGATCATATTGTTATCCAAAACAATAGTGTATAGAAAATTTCAGCTCAAATGAGCGCTTTAAAATGTGAGAAAAATACCTTTTCAAGTTTTGACACACCAAAATGGTCGCAAAGTTGCCAAAAATAATGCCAACATGACTGTATCTGTAATTCTTTAAATAATTCATTTCAGTCAATTAATTTTAATTATCATTAAATTATCGTATTGGTACCCAAAACAATAGTGTATAGAAAATTTCAGCTCAAATGAGTGCTTTAAAATGTGAGCAAAAAACCTTTTCCAAGTTTTGACACAAGTCACCAAAAATGATACCAATGTGGCTGTATTTGTAATTCTTTGAATAATTAGTTTTAAACAATTTTTATTAATTATAATTAAATTACTGTATTGTCATTCAAAATAATCATGTATATAAAATTTCAGCTCAATTGAGTGCTTTAAAATGCATTTTATTAACGATTGAAAATATTTGAACAAGATAAATATCGAGAGAGTGTGAGCTAATAGTAGGAATTGAATAAAAAGTTTAAAGTATAGTATGATTTCTTGGAGTGTTCAGGATCAAAATAAATTAAAGAAAATTCCTCAAGAGAACTGATTAGTATTAGATATATGTGGGCTTTTACTTGAATTTTTGTTAATCTCTTGCTATTCTTTTTAGTGTGAAAGAAGCAGTACGTCTAAATGAAGCTTGCAAAAGACATAAACGTAACTGTGATCTGAACAGCAACCAAATTCCTATTGTTGCTGGATTTGCGCCTTCCAATAATGGAGTGGCATTGCTTCAGAGTCAGGTAAATTGAAAAGGATTTTGTTTTGATTTATGATAACTATATTTATAAAGTGTTAGGTTCAGTTTTGATTTTAAAATGGATGGCTGTGGTAGGCAAGTGCTCATGATTGTGAATTTGTGGTCCATGTTGTTAAGTAGCAAGTTCAAGTCCTCATGCCACTGAAGACCTACTGTGTAGCAGAGATGATACACCTTAAATCTATCGTGGCAAAAGTCCTAACTTTGGTCCGAATGTTTGGAGAGTGGGACGCCAGGTCAGATGACTCAACTTTTTGTCACTTGACCAAAGTTCAAAATTACAAGATTCATCACCAGTAGATATAATGTAACTTTAAAGTGCAACATTAATAAATCAAGTGTTTGTAAAATGGGGGAAATTACTGTAGTTATTTGCTTGAACATTTTTGGTTATTTTTGTATGTATGGGTGAATTAATTATTGTCAAAAAGGAATCTTTTATTAAAAAAGTAATAATTTTTGAATAAAAGATTTTTCATATTGTCTATTTTGTTTGATGTTTTAACTAGCATTTACTATGTAGAAAGCATTATAGTGCACATTTGCCAATCATATTGTATCTTCAACAGTATTTGAATAAAAGAGTATAACTAAAAGTGATATATTAGTAGATAAATGTTTGGCCTTGTTTCGATACCATTTCCTAATGTTTTTTTTATTTGTACTGATTCTTGATAATAACCATTTTGCCAAGTTGTATTATTTGAGTTAATTTTTCTGTAAGGTACCCATCTAAAGAGGTAATTATTGGTATATCAATAATATCTGACTCAATGATTGTATTTCTGGGTTTTCCAATTTTTTTTAATAAAGAAAAGTATCCAAGCCTGTAAATCTTTTGTATTTGAAGTTATTGGCATCGGTATCTTAAAAACTAAAAATTCTTCCTTTCTCAGAAATTACTATGAGAAATCCTTCATAGTAATTTGTAGTTCCCTCATTCCTAAAATGTTTAAAAATCTTTATACCTAGCTCATTGTGCTTCAAAGTTAAAAGCTCTCAATGGAAAAAGTTTCCTATGTGAATTCCAAGTTTATTTAAAAATTTCTTAATATGTAATTAGAAAAAACAATTATATTATAATGTGTGTGTGGTTTTTTTAATTCACATATAGAGTATTCCTACAAATTTGGATGTATTTTTCAACAATAAGATGGAATAATACACACATCAGACAACTCTTTTTTTAAAATTGTGGTTAGTGAGATAGAGTTAAATAGTGAAACAATGCAGTTTGAATAACATAGATGGTTTTGCAAATAACTTTTATAAGTTTTATAGAAAGTGGCCTTCCTTTTGGTTTTTATATGAATGAAGAAAAAAAAGAAACGAGCCTTACAGTAGTCGCATACGATGTGTAACATGACATGTTATCGTGGTCAATTCGCAATAACAACTTAAATCCTGAAAAAAATTAATCGAGTATGATTGGAAATAATTTTATATGGAATAATTATATCTTTAATGAAAATTTTATTTAATTAACACAAGGAGTAATGCAGTTTTTTATCAAAAATATTTATTATTGTTCAATTTGGGGAAGAGTGGAGACAATAGATTTATGAAAACTAAGTATGACACATATACTTGTGATATTAAAGTATTTAAAAATTGTTGAAAAACGGCATCAATAACAGTACCACTGTTAGTTGTCGAAACATTTGGATTAGTGTACATTTCGAGCTTGAATTCATCATTCAAAAAAGCTCTGAGTGGTTCGGCTTCTAGCTAACTGAAATTAACTTTAAAATCACCACTCAAAATCATGGAAAAGCGAGTGATAGTTTTTTTTTAAATAAAAAGAGCAATACCACCTTTGGTATATGATATAAGTAAAAAATGCAGGAAATCTTTAATTTTTTGAACCGTTTGATTCGGAGCAATATATACGACCACCGAAACCACTGTTTGTCCATTTTCAAATAAGCATTTTGCCGCACATATGTCCCCAATATTTTGACTAACAATACCCAGTCCACTTGTTTGACGATAAGTAATACCCATATATCGAGCCACAACATGCGAGTTGTTCTGTTTACGATAGATCGCAACACCAGCTGCTCTGTGGCCCGGTTTAAATTGTACGCAGCAATCGAAGCCAGGTATCGAAACACGTTCGTCATTGTCTAACCACGTCTCTCTGCCTAAAGGACTTAGCTTCTTCTCTGATCCTAAAGTGAGAAAACAAAAACAAAGGTCCCATGACCTAGACCGCAGGGGATGGGGGGGGGGAGCCCCTCCCGAATGAAGAGAAAAAAACAGAACTTCACTGAATAGCGCACGCTTCCCCAACTTCCTGTTACACATTTCCGTCCCTTTTCATGAAATCACTCCCACAAATCTCCAGCAATCGAGAGGAAAGATGTTACACATCAAAAATCTTAACTTACAGTTCTAAAAGGAGAAATAATTCTTTAAATTGGAAATAGTTCCTTTAATTGTTTTGCTGTAATATGTTTTTATATACATACATGTTACAGTTATGAATTTTTGCTTGATTTTAGTTCATGACAGCAACATGTCAATTTTTGTCTATAATAAAATTACATTACCTTTCATTAAGAGTCTGAAGAAAAGGATAAGAAGTAGGCATAAGTTTTGATATTTAAAAACAATTACGTGATGTATAGTTTTTTAAATTTACTATTTCTTAACCCTTTATGATAGCAAAATAAGAGGTTCTTTGCGCATTTTTATTGAAAAAGAAAGAAAAAAATTTACTGCAGACCAAAATTTAAGTATTCATAAGGAATAAATTACTTAATATTGAAATTAAAGCTCATATTGGCTCAATTGTAATAAAGTAAAAATATATAGAAATGAATTCATCAAGGAGAAGGGCAATAATCTTCCCTTCCATTGCAATATATCCAGACATTACAGCATTCTGGGCATAAATATCTAGGAAAATTCTAGGAAAGTCCTGTTGATTGTTAAATTATGAAAACAGAATGATAAAATTTTTATCAATAATACTGTCTTTTAATTAAAAAAAAAATTGAGTATATATCTGAGTTTCTTTCTTGTAAATGGTCACAAATATAAATTTTTCATTAATTATAATTATTTTTATCGAATATAATAAAATATATTCATAAATTATATATTCATTATTTTTTAAAATAAAGTTTTTGTAATTTGACTTGGGATGCCTTGAAAACTTTGGATTCAACAAATATGTCAAATCAGATTTGTTATTGACCACTAACTTGTTTAATTGAGCAAATGAAAAGTCATTTTATTATATTGTGATGAACCTATGCATAGTGCCATTAAACTTTTTTGCTGTATTTTTTTAAAAATCTTACAGCTATTTAAACCTATTTGTGTACATGTATTTTAAAAAAGTTTTAATGTACAGAATTTTTTTCCAAACAAATTTCAGTAAATTTTTAAAAATTTTTCAGAGAATCAACATACCTCAACATCAGACTTCAGCTAGGACGAATGGAGCTCCTGTAGTAAACAATAGTATTTATGGTTCTTCGCAATCTCGTGCTGCAGATCCTTTCCAGCATATAGGTCCATCTCTTTGTGTATCATCTATACTTTGCCCACCTTATCAGAGTAAGATATTTATTCGTGTACATTTTTTATTAGATTTGTATGTTTTAAAAAATTCTGAATTTTATAACCATTAAAATGTAACAAATATTTTTTAAGCTATAATTATTTTATATATTAACTATTTCATTAATAACTCCCTATTGGAAATTTTAATTAATTTTCCTGTAAAAATTTCCTGTATTTGTTCCTTGTTCAGAATAATTCCTTATCATTTATTCCTGATTTTTTTAAAATCATTCTCTAAAATAAATGATTCATGCTTCCTTGTAAAAGCAATGCATAATTTATTGCAAATATATTTTCTTCCATTCACTTATTAATACTACGGATTTTAAAAATTAGTTATTTTGATTCATGGTAAACGTGTTTCAATATAATAATAAGATTATATGAATGTTTTTCTTTTCTTTTTTTGTTTTTGAAATTGACATTTTCTAAATGTTGGAATTTTTTACTCTTTGAATACAATAGTTGTATTCTTTAAATTAATGATTAAAGCATTTTGACTTGCTTGTATATACCTATTTCATACATTTAAAAATTTCAATATATGACATCGCAATACTTTATTTAATTTTTAATTGAAAAGGATAGGGGTAGTAATTGATTGAGTCTCAAAAGCTGCTATTGTTATCACTTTGATTTGAATTGATCAAAAATGTAAAGAATGGAATTTATAATGTTTTTTTCTGAAATTCTATAGAAAGATGTGCTTTTTGTTTTTATAAAACATTTTTGTTTTTGCTTTGAATACCAAGAAACTAATTAAATGGCTATTTCAAGCTCTTTTCAATAATTGTGCATTTAGTTTTAGAATAACTTTTGCTTTAGTGCTTAGTTAATTGCGAATTTGTTTATTCATAAAGGTAAAAATTAAATTACTAAGGATAAGGGTTGGGGGGATCCTTGAAGTCTTGCTATAATTATAATTTTTGTTAAACATTTTATCAAAGGTTTGAATTCTCCTGCCAAGCATGTTGTTCCTGTTGTTGCTGCCCAAGCTGCTCAACCACCTGCTCTTCAAATTCCACAATCATTGCTGACTCAAGTAAGTTATTTTTTAAAATCTATATGAAATAAGTTTTTAAAATTTTTGAGAATTTAAGAGGAAAAGTTTCTAAAATTCGTTTCTGGTTGGATACAAACTTTAATTCTTTTTCTCTCCATGATAGGTTGGTGCTCAGCAATATGTACCTGTATCAGTGGTCGAGCAAAATGGTCGTCAAATGTTATTTACTGTAAGTATCTTCTTAATATATGTATTTCAGTTAATTGGAGTAGCTGTTCTATGTGAGTTTTCATGATCACAAGCTCATAGCTTGTGATGTATCAATCAAGCTGCACGTTAGATTCTAGTTTCAACTAAAGCCCCTTATGTAATAGGGTTTATACACATTAAATCTATCTGAACACAAAGTTAATTTGCACGTTATAGAATATTGGAAGTTGATGGTTGTTAAGTGCAATCCTTGTCATTTGACTGTAGGTCAAAATTACAAGTTCCATTGCCACAAGCTGTCATGTTGCTTCTCATTCCAGTGTTAATATATAATCAGTATAAGTAATTTGGATGAATAAGTTCTTAAATTAGCTTGACCCAGTTAAGTGACCATCCCAGTAAGTCGAAATTTAATCAGTTAAAGGCTTGAACGTAGCAAAATAATGGATGAAAATCAAGGTAGCAATTGCTTTGTAAAAATAAAATGATTTGTTATAATCTTAGTTGTTGCTTTAAAATGTAATTCTGCACTGATGAGAAAACAATTTTGCATTTATAAATTAATTCAATAATAGTAATATTTAAAATAGTAAAGGATTAAGAACAAAAATTATTAAGAGTAGTGGAGTTAAGTCTGGATTTATCAATGATAAATCCATGGTAATGATATTTATCTGCTTTGAAATATTTTTCGATTCTCTAAACTTCACAAATACACAGTATTTTTATCAATAATTAAACCTTTTACATCAATAATGAGTGTTTTAAGCTTTGAATATCCGATTATAAGAGAGCTTTTAAAAATTATTTTGATTCTAAATTTTTTTTAACTGTTCAAGGCAACATAAATGAATCATATATTTTATGAGTTCACATGAGTAATTTGATGAACATTATTTTATATGAATATAAATGTCTATTGATGCTTTGAAAAATATCTATTAATATTTAAATAAAGAACATTGAACAAGGGACAAATAATCTATGAAATATAATAATTCTAATAAAAAAATGGCATTTCAATTAAGGAAAACTATGAATTTAGTTTATATTGCACTGAGTTAGACATCCCTCCTCAGTTGTATATTGTTGAAGCGATAAAATTATTTAAAATTAAGCAATTTTGATCAATTAAATCTGTTCTCATTTTTTTTAGTTTTGTTTGCCATAAACGTTTTTTTGATCGTGAACTGAACTGAATTAATAATTTTCTTAATAGTCAATAATTTTCTAATAATATACAGAGTATTTTACAAATTAATTAGAAAAGTTCCTGATAATCTGAACTTAGAAGAGTTGTGAAAAAATGGTGTGTGGAATGCCACACGATAGAAGTGAAACTTCTTGGTACATTCGCTTCTCCAGGAGCAATACAACAATATTTCTCTTCATTCCTTAACAACATCTGTTGCTGGGCTGTAAGACACTCTTCAATAGTTTTATTTTCACTGATTTCATCTTGAAGAACTTGAGACGCACTCTGTTTGAAATTGAAGAAACTATCATCGATTGTAACATCATACATTCTGTACAGTGGAGTAGCTACTAAATATTGCAACCATATTTTGATGTTTTTTTTAGTAACCAAACCCATCAGATAACTAGTTCTGTGAATTTCCCTCCGTTAGATGTGAACATTGACACAGTAATCATCATCAACATTCTGTGGCAGTCGATTGACCATTGTATTGACGGATACTGGAACATTGATTATTTGCCCTAATATTCCAAACTGACCGTGTACATGTCTCAATCGCCTAATTTGCATGAAAGGTATTCGTGAAGAAATGAGTCTTTCTGATACCATATCCAAAGTAGGAAGATGTGGTGGAATTTCTGGGTATACAAAACCATTATATTTTGATAAATTTGGTATACTTTTCCTATTTAAACTTTGTCGGCAACTGTAGCACACTTTAACGTCTTCTAAAATATTTTGTAAAATATTTTTATACTCAGCAACAGGCGTTTTCAAATCATCTCTAAACCATAATCTATCACAAATCGAACACCCGTGACCGAAAGGATTATCAACGAATCGCTTTTGGAAATCTTTGTGAGCATTTTTATGGGAATCATAGTCTTAGTAACGTAAGATAGAATTTAGTATCAATTCACATGCATCAGTTCCAACACGTACTAGACTTGTTGAGGGCTCTGTACTTGTTGACTGCACAGGGTGGTTCACAAAGTCCGTATTAATCAGTGCTGGCATTAGATGAGTCTCAATAGCATTCCCATCATCAGTCATTAAACTCGGCATTAAGAGAATATTTTGCAATGTTTTTTTCCATGCTCGATATTCTCTCATGTACGCTGATCGAGATTTGGCAGTAGCGCTTGATGAATTTGCACTATTTTTCTGTTTTTTTATCACTTTTTCGACTGGACTTTCTGCTAGTTTTTTTCTTTTTCTTTCACGAAACTTTTTTCCTCTTTGTGCATTTGATATGACGCAAGTCACAGGGTGTCCCCCCCCCTCGAGCAAAACGAATCGAGAAACCAACCACGTGAAGAACGAATGTAGAAAAGTTGGGGGTGTAGACGATTTGGGGGAGATGGCGGGGAAAATCGCTACTTCCGTTCGTTTTCTCCCTGTTGCGCAAAACTGGGCAAATTTTCCATTCACTCGTGAGCATTAACTTCAATAGTTCATCTATTTTCAGTTTTGTGTATGTATGTGTTTCAGTAGTCATTCCTAAGCAATAAATTAAATGTCATGGAGTCCGCTTTTCTCAACAATACTTATTAAATAGATTTTTAACTCCTTGAGCCCGACTAAAATGGAATTTGATGCACACCTTCCCTTTCCCTGAAAGTGTGGATATCTAGTACTGTTGAAAAGAAGGGGGGGGGGGCTTTTACGGCTCATTCATAACAAAACAGAATAGAAAAGAAGTCAGTCTATGTGAAAAGTCACCCGAATCTGATTTTATATTAAGGGGTTTAAAACTTCATTTAAAGTCTTAAATAAGTTTTTTTTAATCATTTAATAGTTTTAAATAGTTTTTTACTCCTAAAATACTTACTAAAAACTTTTTTAGTTTAACTTTTTTATGTATCAAGTTAAAGGTCTAAATTCTTGTCTTGTAAAAATTTTATTTGTTGCAATTTTTTACATTTTCTTTCACCCTTTGTATATATATGTTTGAATCTGTTGATCTCTATTATTTTAATTGTAATTTCTTTATGAGAATACATTTTTTTTATTCCCTTTTTTTAAATATTGAATGCCAAAATTTTTCCAAACTTAATTTTTTTTTTTGTCATGATAAAGGATTCCTGTTTATAAAAAAAATGGTACTCATAGAATGGGAATAAATCACATACCTTTTATCTGTTAAATTTTTTCTTTGATGAAAAAAAATTCAAGAATTTTTTTTTTCTTTCTTAAAAGTTATGCATTTTTAATACATTTTGAGTGTTTCAGCAAATTAGTACATAAGTACTTTTATTAAAATAAAATACTATCTCTAATGGATCATTTGCTATTAAATTCTTACATTCTTACCCATGCAAATTTCTTACAAATAACTTATTAAAAAAAATCTCACATAATTAATCACATTTCTTCTACTTTAGAATACTTTACAACCTGAGTGGCCTGGTAATAGGCAGATGTTTGTACCATCTTGGCAACCAAGACCATTTCAGCAACCTGTCATTCCTGAAACTGAAACCTGGGGACGCCCTCTTGTTCTTGAACGGGCAACTTTACTTCCAGAACAACCTTCCCTTATACCTGTGGTTAGTGCATTTTATATAATCTGGTTTTTATATGAAATTAAAATTTTAGTGAAATATTTTTTTAATTTAATTTTTTCTAATGTATAAATATCTATATTTTAATTTTTTTTGGTTGAGGTAATATGCTTGTTTTTATGATCTTTCAAAAAATATCCAGCATTACTCTTGCATGACTACATAACAAATATTAGTTAAAACATTCTATATTTAAGAATTGTGAAGCTAATTATTGTAAAGCTATTTTTAAAAATGAAAAACTAAAAAAAGGCAAAAAAAAATTTTTTTTTTTAATTTCCCCCTCCAAATGTATGATTTTTAACATTTGTCAAAATTCAAATTTCCTGTATTTAGTTTTGATATCTTTATTTTAGGAGGTACATGACACTGCAGTGTACAACCATTTAAGAGAGAGCAATCAATTGAATTCATTACTTCCACCTCAAGGGACTGGCTCCACTGCCAACTTGTCTCAGCCTTGGACAATTATGCCTGCACCTGCTCCATTTGCAGCAGCATCCAACCAGCAGCATCGACATATACAACAAGCATCATCTCATCGTGCCATGAGTAAAAGTTCTTCTAGTACTCACAGTACTCCTACGAAAAGACCAGCGAAAGCAATGTAAGTAAACAAAAAATTAATTGAAAGTACAATACTCGATTTTGTTTTATGAAATTGTGTCAACCAAATTCTGATAAAACCTACATATAATAAAGTATCCCCAACCCCACAAAATAAACTTAGAATTTTTAAAAATCTGTTATCTATACTAATAAAAGAGAGTGTGGGTTTGTGTGTTTCAGCTATTTCGGCCAAATTAAGCATCCCAGAAGTGAGAAACTTGGCACATAGAAGCTGTAGGTTGTTATGCTATTAACCTCGAAGAGTCTTTTTCGAAATTCGCTTTGGATTTTTTTAAAATTAAATTTTTAAGCAATTTTTCAACGAACTGCTGATATGACATCACTCGCGTATAAATTTGCAAAATTAATGTTGTGAACTGTTTTTTGGAGCATTGTTGCATATTTTATTATAAATATATTTAGTCGTTTTTTATTCTTTGTGGTAGAATTCCAATTGTTTTTCGAAAAAATTATCCTAATAAGAATTTTTTCAGAAGTTTCTTTTTCGATTTGGCAACGAGCCTTTGTTTACAATTGATTTAGCGGTGTGGACCGATGTGAATGATGTTTTCTTAATTTAGCATATTTTTGTGATGAAACTTTGTCAAATTCAATTTTGCTAATTGATTTTCACTAATGCAAGTCATTTGGTCAAGTCACTAATGCAATAATTACAATATTGTAAGTTTTTGCCACTATGCAATATGTACCCGATCATTGATCGCGTTTTTCTCCGCCATTGTGGTGGGTGATACTAAAGTTTGTTCAATGTTTTGTATGTTCGGGATACATTTTTCATTAAATTAGTATATTTTGTGTTTAAAAGTACCTCTATAATTTTAGATAATAAGGATATCTGTTTTCTGCAACGCCGTTTTTTATTTTGATGTTCATTAAATTTATGTATCTTTTATTTTTTTGCTGATTATTTGTTATATATTTTTATGGTTTATACTACTACATGTTGATTGTGTAATGAAACAACTACCCTTCTGGCAAGGTTTAACATAATTACTGTATAATTACTTTTAAAGATATTTTTATACCATCCGATATCCTATTTCATTTGATATTCATAATTCGTCACAGCTTTGCAATTAGCATCAAGAAGGCTTGAGGGCACTCTCTTGCTTTGAGCTATATCTGAAAAATTTTTGCTTCCTCCATGTTGGCTTCTTCCTTAATGTTGATTTTTATAGAGTTGACTTTGCAAAAAATTTGTACACATTTGAGTACTTATTAGTTGTAAGGTGTGCAGTTCTTGCAAAACTGAACGTTAGTTTTACTATCAATCTATGGTTGTACTTAGGCTACAGTCCATCTGATGATGATATCGCAACACCCAGCCCATTAATAAGTTAAGCATAAAACTAAGTCATCACCTGAATATCAGTACATTTCAGCGGTACTTCTTGCCTACTTCCAACTGTGTAGCATGACTATTTGGTCAAAAAAATAAGCATTTATGTATTATCGCAATCTATTGAAGACATTATATGAAACAAAGCACTTGGTTGCCTATTCAGCGCGGACAACACATAGTAAATCGTGGTTCCCAAGTTGACAAGTTATTAATAGAGTTGGCAATATTTGCAATAATACATAAGTACCAAAAAATCTTACAATGGTATTTTGGTTCTTGCATATTATCGCAACCTATTAGGGACATTACATGAAAGAAAGCACATGGTTGCTAAATTTATCGCGTACAACACATGTGAAATCAGAGTTGCCAACTTGGTGAGTTATTTTAAGCATTGGCATTGGGGCAATAAAATGTAAGTACCTACATTTTCTTCCGTTGAAAAAAAAAAAGGGTACTGCTTTTCCTGATACTTGCGTATTAGAGTCACCGCAGCCAATGTGGCACTTTTTTCACCAAAATTTGATTTTTTTTCATATAAGACACATAAGAATCTGTTATTTTGATATCACGGGGCAAATTTTGCTGCAGTGACTCCAATACATAAGTATCCTTTTCCCTTATTGGCAGATTCCATGTTTTTCCATTGTAACAAAAAGAAAGAAAAATGTAACTAAAGAAAATGACACTCAATTCAAACTGATTGAGATTAACAGATTGCCAATATTGTGATTTTAAGTTAGAATTTCTATATACGTACAAGATTTTTTTGACATGCTTTTTTTTTGTTCCGAGCTGCTTATGGTATTTTCATGAAAATCAAACCTTAACATATCTATTTAAAGTAGCTTTTTGGTTTGAATTAATATAATTTCTATACTATATGCAAGATTATTTTTATATTTATTTGTTTCCTTTTCAATTTTAAATATTTAAGATTTTCTATTATGTATTTTTGTTGTTGTTGTTGTTCAAAACTTTATGGCAATTTTATCAAAATTAGGGCTTGCTTTTTCTGTTTTAGATAACTTTGTAATTTAAATTAATATAATTCTTATTTTAGTGCCACAGTTTTATATTTTCTGTAATATCCTTTTCCTACTTATCATTGTGGGTACAGTAATTATGTGATACAAAGATTCAAAAGTGTGTTTTCAGTCAAACAATAATTTGTGAGGCATTTTGTAAACAGAATCTTAGATTATGATGACCTATTCATGACACAAATATCAAAGGGTGTTTTTTTTACAATCGATGAAACTACACCTTCACTTCTTGCCAGAATTTTTTTGTCATGTCCATTTGTTCACAAAAAAAAAAAAAAAAAAAAAAAAAACCACATCTGTTAGAAAAACTATGGATGAACACAGAAACTATGGATGTGATTAAATACTCACCAAAGTAATTTTCCTTCTGACAATCTCTTCCTTATTCTGATTGCATACATTTTTTACGTATAAATGTTATATATTTTACATATCTATGAAATTTTCTTTCATTGAAAATAAATATTCATCCTTCCTAATAATAATTCTTCCTTCATCGACATACAATGTTTTCTTCAGTGTAGTAAAATATTGCTTAAAGTGTAACAGAAAGAAAATGACACTAAATTCAAACTAACTGCTATTAACACGTTGGTAATATGAAGATAATGCTTCTTATTTATGAGAAATCAGAATGTACCATGTTTTTTTGCATGTCACTGTTTTTTGCCTTACGGTCCCTAAGACCGATAAGAACTCAACTTTGTTTTAAATGAAAAATACTCAGAAATTTTTTTAACAAAAAGCTATTTGCTGAAACTATGAAAAAGTGCACCTTGAAACAATATTCTCATATTTTCTTTTGAATTCATTTTAACCAGATTTTTCGTCAGGACTTCACTTTGCTTCTGACTATCTTGCAAACCAGAAAACTGTATCATTTGTGTTTGAAAAAATGTTTGCACACAAAAAAGATGCACCTTGAAAAGATTTTCTTATATTTCCCTGTGGATTTCTTTAAAATTCTGTGTTGAAGGGATTTTACATCTCATGCTAGCATGATTTAACGTTGCTTCTGATAATCTGTTCCTCACATAGTTTCTTGGAGATCATATGCATATTTTATGTTATCATACTGTCCATATATGATATATATATATTTCAATTATCACTGTAGTTGTTTATCATTGTATGTACTCATTCTTTTGCTTTTTGCAATCAAATTATAATTTTTGATAGAAATATTGCAAAAAAGTATTGTTTCAATAATTAATTTTTTAGCAACATGGTTTATTATTTGTTTCATTCAGTACTGTTGTTGGTTCTGGACTTTTTCCAACAGGGACCTGTTTTAGGTAGATTTTGATTTTAGTTCATACTAATTAAATTTTTTTGGTATAGAATTACATCTAATCTAATGCTATATACAGAGATGTTAGATAGCATTGCACTCATACCTCTTATAATACTAATTCAATTATTTTTCAGCTGAAGAGGCTTCCTAATATTTCTTATTTATGAGAGCATTTAGTGAATCAGTTTATCATCATTATTTTTTTCTTTCGGTTTATCAATGACAGGTTATTTTACTCATAGTTCCCATAGCATACACTTACTACTGCTATCACTTTTCTGTAATAATTTTTATTTATATTTAAATTCATTCATATCTATTTACTCTTTAGAATGCTAGTTTTAAATAAAACAACCTTATCTTCTAAGTACTTTGGATTATACTTAATACTCCCCCCCACCCCCACCCCACCCCCGCCGACCATTTGTACATCATCAAACTGGTGCCCAAGGAGAAATTGCACAAGACAAAAAACTACACAATTGCAAACTGCAGAAAAAAGGAGAAATTGCACTGAACTAGGTCAAATTGAGTAAAATGCATAGAGTAAGGGACTCTTGTTATGTGTGTGTGTGTTTTAGGTTAAGAACTAACACTCTGTGAGTTAGAACATTTCCGTGGCAGAAAACCAATTCTGTGTCTGCCATAAATCAGTCTTGTTGGAAGCATGTTGTTATTTGATCTTCTCAGAACCTCTAAATAAAAAAACTTGATTAATAGTCTGACCTAATGAAACAAACTGTAAGTACACTTATCACTCTATCAGCATAGTCTTATCACATGAATGAGCATAGTCTTAATGTTTGCCTTCACTTTAGCTATTTTTTGAGGTACATCTACATCATTTTTTACATCTTCCATTGGTTTGATTGTTTGGTTTCAGGACCATATCCATTGCACTGATTCATTTCTGGTAATGATGTAGGGAAAAAAATTTAGTCTGAGGCTGTTCTGTTTAATCACTGCATGACTTGACTTTTTTTTTGCCAATCATTCAAAATTCAAGGCACAAATTTTGCAGTGATCTTTCTCATTACAAATCTTCCATTAAAATTCGCCGAATTGAACTCTTAAGATAATTTACACAGTTGAGTCCATTGTATGTTCAATAGTCCTTCGGCAGTTCTCAAGATCAGGTTCGGGAATTTTCTGGTCATTTTCATCTGTTTGGGTTGTGGATGGACATCTAGAATAAGATTTGACACATTGCCATTTTTTATATAAATAAGAAAACCTCTCACACATTTGAGTTTCTCTCTGAACATCTTTAAATGGCCGCGGTAGCCAAGTGGTCTAGGCATCGGATCGTGGCTAGCATGTCATGAGTTCGATCCCAGTACCACTGAAGACCCGCTATGTAGGGGAGTGATGCACGTAAAATCTGTTGAGAGCTCAAACGTCCTCCCATTAGTGTGGTGTGGTAGTTAGGAGAGGGTGTGCCAGCTCAGGTGTCGTCTGCGTCACTTGACCATGGTTCAAAATTACGCGGACCGTCCCCAAAAGCCCTCGTGTAGCTGAACAGTGGGACGTTAATATTCACTCGCTCACTGAATGTCTTTAATAAAGCTATTTTCAACATTACGACAATTTTCCTAGCATATTTCATGATTGAGAAGCTAAATTTCACGACTGTTTGTTCACTGAAAGCTGCCATATTGAAAAGGGAAAAGGAATGCAAAATAGTGGTAATGAAAATTTGCTGTAGGCACACAAACCCTTTCTAGACAAGGCCATTATTGAACTCTCAAGGAGTTGCACAGTACAGTCCTAGAATGCGAAGAGTTAATATTATTCTAGCTCTGTCCAGCATAGCTCTTTTCTAGGAACTTTTGGGAGTCCCTTATTATCGTAAAGTTATTTCTTTAATGAATTCTGCAATGGATTTGTATACCTGTTAAACCTACCCCATTAATTGGTATCTTATTCTGTCTTTTCTTTCTTTTTAAGAATCATACATTCTTGTGTTAAAATAAATGATTGTCTAAATGTCTAATTAAGAAATGATTGTAATTATGAAAGAGTAATCTTATTTAATATAATAAAATTAATAAGAAAAAATTCATGGAATCATTATTGTATTGTTTAAGGTTAATGTATTTTAAAAAGCAGTTTTTTAAGCCTTTTAGTTTTTACTTTATTTTCTAAATTGATGTCAAATATGAATTTTCTTGTCTCAATTGAAATTTTCTACATTTTAAGTTAAAATTATAATTCTAAACATTTTTTAAAAATATTTTGTACTTCTAATTTTTGGCCATCAATTATTGAAGACATTTCCATATTTTATAAGCAAAAATATGCTTACTGTCCATAAGCTGCAAAAGGGAGGGGGTTTGCACGAGGAATAGATTTTAATTCCAAAAAAAATTTTAGACGGAATTGTTAATACTTTATTAGATTTTAAACTGATCTTGAATTTTTAGAAATTTAAGAATAATTTATTAAGAATCACTGATATTATCTTTAAAAAATTTATTTTTAATTATTCAATGTATATATATATGTATATTTATTTATCTCCAATAGCAGAGAAAGA
Source organism: Trichonephila clavata (assembly GCA_019973975.1). Taxonomy (NCBI): domain Eukaryota; kingdom Metazoa; phylum Arthropoda; class Arachnida; order Araneae; family Nephilidae; genus Trichonephila; species Trichonephila clavata. The sequence goes on along the minus strand of BMAO01039781.1, from coordinate 92,426 downwards.
GAACCAGAGCATCATTACTCACCAGCTAGAAAACGATTAAAAGAAAGTAATAGTGTGAGATTCCATGTTCCAATGAGTACCCTTAGTGGATACATAAGTAACCCTGTTGTGCAAGCAAAACCTTTGCCAAATCAGACAGTGCACTGGACTTCTCATAATTCTAAGAATTTACTAAAGAATAGGTAAATAATTTCTGGTCTTAGTTATGTTGTCTTCTATTTGTATTGTCTAAAAGATTTTATAGAGAACAATTTCCTGATTTTAATTTTACTTACTGTGCCAAGTTTTGGACATTGCTTAGATCATAATTGGTTTATTTGAAACAAAGTGTTGCTTTCTCAAATTCCAGTATCATATAAATTGGTAATTATGTATTATAGTCACAATTTAGTTAACTAGGTAATTAACTAAAATGTATTTAGACAAAATTCAGGTATGAAATTGCAGTATTAATCAGTTAATGCAGTGTTAATGTTTTAAAAATTCACAAATTGATATAAATAGGCATAATAAAATGAGATTTATAGTGATTAATATATTTCAAGTTTCCAAAGACTTATGTGCTTTAAGATTATATAGTTGCATGAATTTATTTTTCTTTTATCAATAGCCTGATTCTTGTAATTATCTCAGCTTTATTTTGGCCATTACAACTTTAGAGATCTGTTAAACAAAAATATTCGTGTTTTACAATTAGAACTGATATACTTTATACGTGTGAGGAGGCCTTAGACTTTTTATATGTCGTAAGATAGGCATTTTTTTCATGGCCTAATTCAGGTTTCTCGCATATCTTGGCTGCCATTAAAAATTAAAAACCTTTCCTACAATCTATTACAACATTCTCCTAATAATGATTTTGATGCAAATGGGGATGTTGTTTGCATTTTTATAATGTATTGATAATGAAATAATATTAAGAAATTGACTCATATATTTTGGGTCATAGTCTTTGTGTTATATGAAATTCACAAAATGTTCTTGATAAGGGAAATAAAGTGAATCCCAACATACTGAAGCCATATCAGCTTTATTTTGAGCACTACAAGAGTCATTTATTCTGAATTCAGAGATGCTAACTCTTATCTAATTGTTTTTTCTTTCTTTGGTTACTGTTTATGGGTAAATATAACTTTAACTGTCTCTTTTTTAAAAAAAAAACTTATAGTTAATTATATGTGGTTCGACTTTGATTGCTTATGATATTGATATAAAACTGTAATAATGTCATTATAATTAAGCAACTTTTATTGATTTAGTTATGGTTAAATAAGCATTTAGGATTTTGTTTTAAATAAAGATACAGTTCACACAATGCAATTTATACTATGAAGTTCTCAACTTATTATTTTATAGATGTTACTTTCTTTAACAGTAAGTGTTAGCATTTTGTTATGTTTGAAAGGTTATCAATTACATATTGTTTTGCGTTACATTAATTTAACTAAATTTAAAATTGCACAGCAATTTTTAAAAAAACTTTTTCTTATAAAATGTGATTTAAATCAATGTGTTAATTGTTTTTCCAGCTCCCGAATATCTAATGTTTGTGACAGAGATGTCCCTGAACCACCTATAATAATTTGTGACACACCAAGTCCAGCAGTTAGTGTAATAACTATCAGCTCTGATTCTGAGGATGAAGTAGACCCAGTTGTGATGTAAGTTTTGTAAAAGAAGTGTTTTGAATTTTTTTATATTTTTGGGGTACTTTAATATATTTATTTATTATTATGAATTCTGTTTTTAATTTATTTTTTACAATAATTATCTTCTCTGTTGCAGAACGCCTGAAAAGAAAAATGCTAAAATGGCTGCAAATCAAAATATAATTAATGTAGCAACAACTTGTGACAGTGTTATACCCCTTACACCGGACAATCATGGTTAGTAGATGAATATCTTCCACTGCTCCTTCCTTGTGATTTCTTGTGAATATTGTTGAATTATATTTTGAAACATGATGTGAAACTTCCAGAATTAATATATATTTTCATTTATTACAGGTTATTGTAACGTCAAATATTACCCAGAACATCATGCTAACACGCAGTTAAATTCAAATTTTAAAGGTCAGCCAAAAAGCAACCAAGTGTGTGTTACTGTTTTTGATTCTGATTCTGATGACCAAAACAGTCCAGTAAAAAACCATATGGCTGTTACAACAAAAGTGATTAAACCAGAACCACATAAAGAAAATTCAAAGTAATTTGTAATTGATATATACTTAATAAATTTGTGGTTAACTGTGCATATGGGATACATTTTAGTATCCAGTTTCTTGGGGTTTTTTTTCTGAAATATATTTTTAAAATTTTCTTTGTTATTAAGGATGCATTTATTCTAAAATAGTTTAAAATTTTAAATTTTGTGTTGATGTTGTAGTTTAATTTTCTCACAATTTGCCAATGTTAGATTTACAGTAAGTTTTTAAATATTTATTAAGTTATAGGGTTTTTTTATTATTCAATAGTTTTTTGTATGTTACATTAAATGCATTTCTCACTAAAATGAAAAATGTTCTGAAAATTACTTTTTCTTTTTACTTCATTTACTTCTTATTTTATAAATTCATAATTTAATATGGTTAGTTTTAAATCTTTGAACATTAAATAAAAAAACGTTAATATTAAATAGTTTTTATAAGAATTTAATTGTTTCATTTTTGAATTTGGCAAGATAATTTAAAGATTATATCATTGTTAAATACTTTTTCACGTGGAATGCAAATACTTTATATAGGTTGAGTTGGTTGTAATATTTAGCTTAGTGTTGGTATGTCTGTCTTGTATTGATTCTTCTATTGGCAGCTAGAAAATTTCTAAATTTATATTGTGTTAATATTGTACAAAATGTGTGTGTTTATATATATGTCTATGTTTATAACATTAGTTCATCTTTACAAATAAAGAGAAAAGTAAAAGATATACATAAAAATCTGTTTTTCACTCTCTCTCTGCTTACATATATATATACTGACAATAATCCTAGAGTATTTTTAAATTTGTCTTATAAATTAGTGAAACTTTTCTTTTTCCCTTTAAAACTATTCCGGCATGTCTGGAACAGACATGAGTGAATGAAAATTTCCATATTGCATGATTTTTTAGAAGTCATTGGGTTAGTCATAAGTTTTCATTTAATTTTACAAAGTGAAACTTGTATGTAATAGGTAGCAATTCTTTAGTACGTTAGCTTGGTTTCAGGTTTGTTTTATAATATAAAAAAAAAATTTATGTTAATATTTTTCGAAAATAATAATAAAATGCTTATTATGATTCTATAGAGCTAGTGTGTGTCAGAAGAAAAGGATATTATCTCAGGCTAATCTGTATCATCAAAATTGTCAACTAAGTAATGGATCAGTTGTTCACACAAAACAAGAGATAATTACAGAAGATGACTTGAATATTTCTCACTCATCTTTAGCTTCCACTCAATCCCAAGCTTCCTCAGTATCTGTAACTATTCCAACCCTTCTATCTGGTCGTTATTCAGGAAATTATTCGAAGCATAATGATCTCTGTTTAATGACCCATTTCTGTGGGCGTGAACAGGTAAGTTTCTTAATGTTTTTTGTTTCACATTCTTTTTGTTTTGAATTATATTTTTAGAAACAAGTGGGAAATTTTCATAGCCACTGTAGGAGCCACTGTTTCATATTTCTACAAGCATTGTTGAGTTACTGAATTAAATTTGTTTAGTTTTAATATTATTAAGAATTATGAGAAATAATGATGCTGCATATTTTATGCCCATTAATTAACACAAGCCTTCTTTGTTTCTGTGTGTTCAAATTATAACTTAGATGCAAGAAAATTGATTTCAGATACTTAGTAGTTTATATATATATACAAATGTTGAGTTAAAAATGCTTTCTTTTTATAAATTAATAAAATATTATTTGCTTAGTTGCATCTAATTTCTTATTTTGTTAGTGTTTCAGTGAGACCTTTTCATTAGAATTATGATCTTGAGAAAATGTTTTTACTTAATTTACTTATTCCAATTAACAAGAATAATACCTATCTCTAAAATCTCATTTTTCATTGGTTTGATGTAGAAATTTAAAAGGGGGGGGGGAGGCTAACATGTCTTTCTTATCTCTTGAAATAGTTTGATATGATGAGGTCAATTGCTGTGGTATGTTGTTTCTTTGGTGCAGTATTAAGAACAAACAGTTGATTATCAACATGGATAAATTCTCGATACGGTATATTTATGTTAAACATTTCATAGTTAAGAAGATGAATAATTTTTTGTATTTATTTGAATTAATTCAACTGGTAAACAAAAAGATGTAAAGAATGGAATTAATTATTTACAAATTAAATCTTTAAGTAAGGAAGAAGGGGGAAATTGGAGGCAGAGAGATTGAGACCAATTTTTGGTTTGTTTGTAATATAGTCTTAATCAAATTGGTTCATCTTTCTCAGAGAAATGAACCTGTTCTTTTAACGTTTATGAAATGTTTTGTTGATATTTTTAACAGCCCCTTATTATTTGGGTATTTTTTTCTTAATTTTAGAAATCAAGTATTATTATTGAAAATGGTGACCAAATATCTAATAGTGATGATTTGGTGAGGCAGTTACCTACAACACTTCAAGGTTCTCCTGTATCCCATATCAGTCAACCTCTGTATTTGACAACTAGTCAAGCTGATATATACAGGTATTAACTTTTCCATGTTTAATATTTATTTTCAGAATGTCTTTTACTTTTAAAATATGTCTATAATGCTCAGATATTAGATACAAAAGTAAGCAGTAGCAAATTTGTACCAGTTGTTTGTTAATAAGTTCATATTTTTTTTAATGGAATCTTTTGAGACAACAGAAAAATACAAATGTTTTTTCTTAAGGGCATTTCTGATTTTCTGTGGGACAATTTGTATACTTGACTTTGTTTTATTGTATTGCTCATAGAATATTTTAAAAAAATAATAATTCATTACATTATTTTGGGATACAAATTTTACTTATATTTAAAATAATGTAATATTTAATGCTATACACTACATGAAAGAGTTATTTCATTATATATTCCTTTGAGTTATTTGATAGCTTCAAATTTTAGTTTTGTTATTTAATGCTCTCAACTACTAAAAAAACCGATAAAGATTTTTTTGTAAAACACATAGCAAATCACCTATATGTATGATAAGGCCCAAGCAACTCAGAAAGGAACAGGAATAAAAGAGCGGAAATCTCCCAAAATTATAGGATTTATTACAATTGGCCATAAATAGTTTGGAGCTATTTTAAACAAATAAAAAATGTAGCTTATAAATTGTAATAATTTATCCAATATCACTCAGTTTCAAGAACCGGAGGAACATGAATTACAGCAAAAATCGCTTAACACAAAGCTGAGGAGACTGAAATATTTTTTTGTGTTAAAAGAATTTCATGTTAAAGGATGTTGCAAAAAAAAAAAACATATATAAACAAAATTAAGTTTATTAGAGTATTTTATCTACATAGATATGTATATATGCTTGTATTTAATAAAAAATCAATGAAACAAAAATATTCACAAGAACTTAATGAAATTTAATACAAAATTTTCAAGTTTTTAGAAAATAATCTGATTTTGTTTTTGTATTGACTTTTTTAATATCAAATTGTTTGATGTCGTCCAATTTTTTATTCATTTCACCATTGGGTTGTGCATCTAAATAACCACGCATACTTTTCATAATATTCTTCATTTTGAATGATGCTGCAGTCTTTGTTTCATTTTTGTTGCCAGAATCTGCATCAAAGATAGTTTTTGAGCTGTGAACAAACTCCAAAATGTCTTGATAATCATGCCTGTACATACATTATCATCTACTTCAACGAATTCTACTTTGATACAGTAAGACAGTCCAAACCGGCAGGTGTTTTCTATAGTTTGTTCATTCCCAGAAGGGAAATCTTTTCATGTTAAGAAAGAAAGAAATGCATGAAAATACATAATAGTTTGTCAGGACCATTGTATTATTTTGTGTTAACGGATATTTCCTCTTAAGTGTTTTCCCGTTAAACATATTTCACTATATTTATGCTGAAAGTAATCAAGAAAAGGCCTACTTCTAGTTTGTTTTGAATATCATTGGAGCTAATAATCAAATAAAACTTGAAGTAGAAGCTATTTAGATCATTCTTTACCTAATTTTGGTAAATTTTCTGATTTAAATTTGTATTATATAATACATTCACACCATAAGTTAGTTGTATTCAAGTCACTATCGAATACCATTTTTATCTTGCCTTGTTATGAGAATTGTAAAGAGTGTCCTTCCTTCTTTGATAACTTTTTAAGATTTTTATTTTCAGTAAATTTTCTTTTCAGTTATGTACTCCACCATCTATATAATTTTATTTTTTAATTTCGTTTTGTAAGTAAAAAAAATAAATCCCTGTTTCTTACAAATGATTGATTTTCCTTTCCTCTATTGTATAGGGACTTCTGTAGATCTACAGTTTCATCAAATCTTTCACAACCAACATATATATCGACTCAGTCAGAAAAGTATATCCTGACTGCAGCCGAGCACTCTGCATCTAATTCCTTTGCAGCAGCACAATTACCAGTACCTCCTCCTGCACACCACCACACTAGCCGTACTACCATCACTTCTTCGATACCATACTCGGGTACCAGCAGTCATCCTTTACCGGCACACATGCAGCCAGCCACTGTTGGAGCTTCATCAACCCTGGTTCCTACATCTGCTCTCCCACTAGTTTCCTTTCCAACGACCTTGCCTCAGGCTCCTGGATCTGCCTTGTGTGCTTACACCATGAATGGTGGAAGCCCAACAAAACCCCAATTCCATATTTATTGCTGAACATCATTTTGACCCATTCAATATGCTTCATAGATAGAATGTTCAACAACCCATCTTGTAATCTGGAAGTCTTTGAATGGGGAAAAAATGACTAAAATTCAGCTTAGGAGGTTGAACTGTTACTTTTTTATAGTTATATTTGTAAAATTGCTTTGAATATTTGTCTGTGGTATCTTTTAGAATTGCAAGACCTAAAGAAAATGACAAATTATATTGTCACTTGACACAAAAGCAGATAGAGGGGAAAGTTTGTATCTGCTTATATCTTGACAACAGTTTTTTCTTTGTAAGTTGAACTGTTTTGACGCAGCTTTAGATTGGTTGCAAAGGTAAAAGCTAGTCTTAACTCTCAGGAAGGCCTTGTAATGTTATTTGATTTTTTTTTATAAGATATACTTGGCCTTTGAAAAACAAACTCACTATGCATGTATTCAAGAAGGCATTGGAATATAAAATATCTTTTTTAGATTGCAGTGTCTTTGCCTCTCTTGATGTAATAAGGTTTTTTTAAAAATCATTCTGATATGAGAAGAAAACCTGAATGTTATTTTTATGTATTTAAAGGAATTGGGGAAACATCTGTTAGTTGCAACAGTTGTTACTTTTTTTAGTAGACTTGATGTTATAAAAATGTCTGTGCATAATCCGTGTGTAAAAAAAATGTACAAATGAGAAAAAAAATTCAATAAGAATATATTTAGAAATGTAAAACAAATGTTTTATCTACCTGAATTGTTCAAAATATTCAAGAACATTGTTCTTGCTTGATGTAAACCAACTCAATAGTCTATTCTTAATTATGTAGATCACTTTTTAAATAATTTGATCTTGAATACATTCTCATTACGAAAGTATAAAAGGGCATATTCCTATTATTTTTTAAAGCAAATTAGAACTATTTTTTAACGATTTTAAAGGCTTTTTTTCTTGAATGAAAAATTGTAGTTCAATATGTAAATATTGACTTTTTGTCAATTTATTTGAAAATATGTAAAACTCTAAGAAAGATGTATTTTTTTTATGAAGTAACTATTCCTGAGAAATTTAATGATAAATTCCATTGTTTGTTGTTACTTCAGAGTATTAATTTTTGTTTTAATTTATCTGTTAAAGTTAAACATACTGTGTAAATTTTAAAACCGGCTTAGTATTATCGTTTTGTCTTTTAAGTACTATGCCTTTAATGCCCTTTTAAGCATGTTCCAATTTAAATTTATTTTAATATTTAAAACTGGTAGCTTGGAACAAGCAATAGATAATAAGCACCATTTTGATGCCAGATATTTTTTGGTTTTTTGTAGAATTTTTCTGTTTTCTGAAGTATTTAATGATTTCCTCAATTGCCTTCAATAAATAACATAAGTAAGGAAGTATAATATTCTTATTTTATTTCAATAAATTGTTGGATATGTCCAATGTCAATATATTTATATTTTTGTTATACATTATGAGCAGAATGTTTTCTAAGTTGTGTAAGAATTTAAACTTCCAATAGTTAAAAAGTGCCCCAAATGTATTTGTTTGGAGAACACTGCAGTGCATTTTTTCCTTGAGCATGTTCACTCTTTTTTTTTCAGTCATAAGGTTTTCCTTCTTGGTTACATAATACAGTTTGTAATTTGAATAGAATTGCATTGTTTTTTGTCATTGAAATACAATTGATTTTTTTTAAAAAAAAATGTAGAGAGCAATAAAAGCAGTTGAAGTTTAATATTTTAATTCTTTGTGTTTTTCTTTTTATAACAATAAATTAAAATAAAGTTTTTAAGACACTCGGATAAACAGTATGAGCTCAAGCAAAAAATGAAAAGTTTTAGTGAATTATGTACTGTTCTCCTTCATCCATGATAACTATGCAAAATATTTTGATATGCAATGTACAGTAGTTTTCAATTGTTATTGAATCAGTAAAGTTTCGCCTGCCAGTTTTATGAACATTCAGGGCAATAATAAGCTGTTTGTTAATAGACTGAAACTAAACTATGCAATTCTCTTAAGAACAGTTCAAACACATTTTGAATGTTCTTAGCTCTATGCAATAAAATGCCTTATATTGTATGCTTTTAAAAAGTTGTGAAGTAATGTTTGCAAGTCTTAAAGATCAAAATGATTATTAATTTTCAAATAGTATTCAGGTAGATAATTACTCATTATTTAAAATAAAAAAATTGCCTATTTTCTTAAGTGAAAAATTTAAAGAACACGTTAAACACATTGTACTAGATGTGTAACTCGGGTAAAGTTTGCTTTTTGTGCATTTTTTGCTTTAATTTGATTTGCATTAAGGATAGTAAATTTAAGGAGAGGGGGGGGGGTTCAACTATACAGTAGTCTGGGGGAGGGGATTCCAATAGTCAGCCATTATCAGTTTGTCTTACTGAAGTTTATACTTTGGTTCCAAGCTATTTCATCCCAATAGCTTGGAACAGACAGTGTGCCTCTGTCTGTTTAGCTGAGAGTTACTTGCATTAAATTTCCCTTTTTGATTTGGAAGAATCAATATATTTAATGATCGTAATAATATTTAATAAAAACTTTATGGGAGAAAATAGTTATGGGAATTTCTCATTTGTTCATCTTAGCTTATCTTTGTATTCAATATAGATCGAAATTTTATTATTGCCTTGACACAAGATTCAGGTTATTTGTAAGGGATTCATATACAGATTTTTATGTACAAGGATAGGAAAGCTTTTCCCCCTTTCTTCATGTTTTGATTTTTTTAAAGTTCTTAAAATCTGAAAATAATTATATTTGTGTATATGTAAAATTACATATATTAAAAAGCTTTTGATTTCTAAAATTCTTTTACTTAAAATAATTGAAATAGTAAATAAAATATTGATAATTATTAGAAATTGAACATACTAAACTTTTGGTTACAAAAAGTTGTTAGCATCAAAATTTATTTTTCTCCAAAATTTTTTAATGACTTGCAAACATTAAAGTTCCTGTCATTTCATATTATGCAAATTTAATTCTAAACACCTTTTCAAACATTTTCCTTTCAACTTTAGTTTTATTATCTAGAATTGTAGATATGCAAACGTGTATTTTTATGTAGTTGGATTTTTCTTGAGGACGCACTTGTATTAAAAAGTGCATTGCTAATATGCTGTAATTTTGTCACCAATTACTTGTTTTTGTGTTTAATTTATATACTCCTGTATTTGCCTGGCTAGGAATAGATAGCATAAATATTGTATAGCTAGGCAATTATTGTGAGATTTTTTTTTTGTTGTTACTACAGTCTTTTAGAAAAAAATGTGTTGCATTTCATGTTATATTTAAGTAAAAGTTAGTAGTAGCAACTTCTTGGTTTTGTACATTTTAAAAATATTATGGCTTTCAATACATGTAATCTTATGCTAGTCTTACAGTTTATTATTACATTACCTCTTATTTGCTTAGTGTTTCTAGTGTATTTATGTAGACAATTATCTTTATTTATTAAGGTTCATTTATTCCTAAATATGTGAACATGAAAATTGTTACATTGGTCTTCAACCATACACTTAATTGTTTAGTTAATAAGTCACTCAGTGAAACACAAATAAGAGTAGGATGCAATTAAATTTCTTAAAATTGATTTTTTATTGCATCTAATATTTTTTTGAGTTTAAATTTTCAAATGTAATGTTCATCTCTGCTATATTTTTTAGTAAATTTCTATTTCAAAATTTTCATGTTTAAAAATAATTAGAAAAATACATCTTTAAAATTTTTTTTAAGTGTTCATACTGTTTTTAATATTCAGTTCAGAATTTTTCAACTTATTTTTAAATACTGACAAAATAGAAAGTAAGAAGTTTATGTAGAAATTGGTTGCAAGTACAGAATAGTTGTATCTTTGTAATGTCAAGCAAACAGATTAACTGGAGGAATAAAAGTAACTCTTCTGAAATATTAAACATGGTGTTTAGTTTCGGTAAAATTTATATTACCAACTGTTTCATCGTTCAGCTGTTAATGAAATACTTTGAATTAACATCTAAGGCTTTGTCAATATCGATAATAGAATAGATTAAATTTTTTGGTTATTTCTTTAATTAAATTTAATTCTAGAACTTCAAAGGGAGGGTGGAAGGAAGGTATCTACTAAACTTAAAAAAGTTTATTTTGTAAATGGGAACAATTTTGCCTGATGGATGAACAAATTTCTAATTTTTTTAATCAAATCAAAAGTGTATATATTAGTTCAAATTGAAAGAAAAATAACATTTATAAATTCCATTGTGGTTTTTGTTATTTTTATTGAATCAATTATGTAAATTAAATTACTTTTATAAAGCCGTAGTTCTATTATGTTTTTTAAAATCTATTGTGGTTGAAGGCCTAATTTTTATGTTGTAACTATGTATTTAGAATTTTCACGTATTATTTGAAAATTTTATGTATCTTTTTGTAGAATTATTCCAGCATCTCTACATATTTGTATGTAATGCTATTTATACCTCTTATTCCATAGTACAAATACTTATTAATCTATTTTGTAAAGTTTCCAACAAAATAAGAATGTAAATTTATTTTTTTGCAGTACTTAAAATGTGTTATACCAATTTATGTCAATCAATTCTTGGCATAATTATTACAATAACACTCATAAGAACTATTACCACTTTGGTAGATTAAAATATTTAGATATCTAATAAAAACTTAACTTTATTTTTGGAAAATGAAATCCTCCTGATTTATGTCAATTAGAAGGATACAGACAGCTATGAATATTTTTGCAAATGGAAGTTTTTGTAGACAATTTTTTTAAAGAAAAATAGTGCTGCAATTAATATGAAATGTCATTCTATTGTATGTAAAGAATTTTTTAGTGTTTTAACTTATTTGCAATTTTTGTGTGCCAAAAATTTTGACTTGGAGAAGTTATGAAAATTAAATGCATTTTATCCCATCTAAAAAAGTTGTAAATTTTTATTTGTAATTGGAAATACAAGCATGTGTAATGCGTGTTCAGCATTTTTTTTTTTGCTTGTACTTTTAACAAGTTTTTTCAAATTTTGTCCCTATTTTAAATTAATCAACGTAAACTTATTTCATGTTTTTAAATTTTACACCCTCCAATCAGTTGCATTATACATCTTATTTTTGTGTAAATTGAAGAAAAAAATGGATAAAATTTAACTGTTGCTTTGCATATAATTGTACCTTTTGGGAATTTTCATACTCTTATAAATATATTAAGTGGTGATGGAGTGTAAAAACATAGGGTGTCTGATGTATTTTCTCATGCCTTTTTCTCTAACACATGAGTTGCAATTGTAAGCTCCAAATGTTTTGCACTTTTTATAGATAATAGTGATATGCCAGTGATAGAGAAACAGATTAAAATGTATACCTAATCCTATATTGTTTTTGATTAGTGTAAATTTTGTAAAGCAACATGAAAAAATAGACGATTTTGTTAAATAAATTTTAAAAATCAAGTTTAGTTGTTTTCATTTCCTTTAATATGTCTTTTCATTGCTTGGTATAATCAAATAATCAACAAGTCTGAGATTAAGGTTCTTATTTCACTAATGATCTTGCAGAAAAATGTTTATTGAACAATGGTTTAAATTGTCAGATAATGCAGTAAGGAAAGAATCAGTGTATGTATCTTAATAATCACCAAAAGTATTAGCTTATTTTTTAGAATATACCAAAATGAAACAAAATCCCCCCCCCCCCCCTGCTTATTTTGCTACTTAAAACAAACATTTCCTTTGACAACAATCTCCATTGCATTTTTGTGTATGTTGTACAAAACTTTTTATCCAGATACACATGCAAAGAAATATCACAAATGTAAAATTTAATTGGCATTGATAATAAAATCTAAACTCAAAATTGAGATAGTTTAGGATTGACTTATTGTGTAATAGTCTATAAAATTATTGTAGGTTTAAATTAACTATTAGGTAACTATTACTAGCCTGTGTGCTTTTTTAGGGTTACTAGAATCATACAATTCAGTGTTTAGCCACATATATTCCACTGGTTTAAATTTTTTATATTAAAATACAATCAGAATTCTAGATTTTTTTTTACTTGGATAATATTCTGATGGTCATTTGCTAATTCAGAGTAAGAAATAAGGAACATATTTTCTTGGTTTATGTTTGGTCCTCAGCCTCATCCACATTTGTTTTTCATGTTGATATACCTGATCAAAAATACCAGACATCTACCTTTTAAAAGTAAATCTACACTGAACCTTTTAAAGACAGCTAGTTAATTTTGTGGTTATAAGATTTTTGAATGGTCTTTCCATTGCAATGCCTTTGTCCGAAAAATTAACCTAGGAGTGCAACTTAAAATTAGCTTTCTTATTAAGAGCACAAAATTATTGGGAGATATCTCTACCAGTTGGATAAATCATGTTCTGAAATAATAAAAAAATACTTTTAATTTGGGCCCAGTAGCAACATTGTAAGATTTTATATTCAATTCCTTGAAAGCTCAAGATCTGATTTCATTAAAGTTATTGAATATTGGTTATTAAATTCCTGATGATTATTACTTTACTTAGTTTCCAATATAAAAAATTCTAAAAACAAAAAATAAAGTTGAGATTTAGTTTCGTTACCTGACTTTATCAACATTGCACTTCAAAGCAACAAAACAGTTATTGAAGAACTTTATAATTTGGAACCTTAGCCAAATGACGAGGTTGATGTTTAAGCTGGCATTATATTGAAATGACAGGGAGATTTTGAACCCAGACAAAATGAGCATTAGCCCCTTTACATGGTAAATTTTGTTATGAATAGCTTTATATATTTTAAATTCATAGACATAAAAATGTTTGAAATTGGATAAATGATAACCAAATTATCGACATAATTTCATTCATTAAAGCATGATATATTTTCCAGCAATAGATTACTTGAAAATCACTATATCAAACTTCTAGAAAATAATCTTTGTGGTAACTCTAAATCACAAATTAAACCTTAAGTTAAATTATGGCATAGATATTGCTCTATAATATCTAAAATTATATAACTTAAATTATTACTCCACATTGATTTAAATTTTTCATTAGTTCATAAACAGGAAACTTTTATTATGAATAGGAAAATTACATTGATTCCATAACAAAGTAAAATATACTTTTTATTTAAATTATACATACAATTCTGTAATACAAATGCATTGGAGAAATAACATAAAAATATTAATAAATACCTTAATTTTATAATTTTAACTTTGACATTGGCTTATGATTTTAGAAAAATGCATTGTAAATAAAAATTTAACTGTAATAATTCAACACATAGCTACTATATGCTTCTAAAAAAATTATAAATTTGTGATCTTAATATTTTAACAGATTCAAATAAAGTAATAACTAGCAACTAAAAATATTTTCAAAATTCATTCAACATATACGTAAGTATTTTGTTGATATTTCAGAAGACTTCAGTAGTAAATGTATTAAATAAAAAGACATTCCTTGGCAGGAAAAGTGTTAATTATTTTGATAATAAAGAAAACTAATTTTTAAATCAAATTGTCATATAATGACTTTCTATAGAAATAAACTAATTTAATAGAAGTGATCTATTTTACTCAAAAAAATTCTATCTATAAGATGAGTTCCAAAATATTGCTATGAAATTTAATTTATATTTAAAATCAGAAGCAATCTCTTTTTTAAGTTCTAAAATCAGAAAAAAAAGTGATTCACATTACAAAGGTATTCTAAGATCTGCAAACAAATGTGCAGATTTTTCTTACAGAATAAATAAATACACTAAAAATGATTTTTACACATAAATAAAAACAAAACATTAACACATAATACTACTGCTTTTTATTATTTCCTATACCTGCACTTACACTTTTGATCACAACAGGTTGCAGTGGTGGAGGAAGATTTAAATTTTCTTCCATAAATCCTGCTTCAGGTAATAATGGATCAATGAAATGATCCCCATCAGCTTCTGCAGAATCGTAGCTTTCAAAAGGTCCAAATTCCACAGAACTTTCATCATTTTTCATTTCTGGTATCAACTCTGTAGGGTATTGCAGGTCTTGAATATTGACAACATTTTGACTAAAGCTATGAACAGGTAATGGATGAGAGATTTGATGGACAGTGGAATTTTTAACTAATGGTGATGAATTGCTACTTTCATTATTCTGAGAAGGTAACAAAACATGAAGGTTTGGTAATGATGAAAGAGTACTTAAATTAGCTTGGGCATCCGAAGATTTAGAAGCAGAATTTGCACTGAATGGTATGCCAGACATTTCAGACATATAATTGTCTTTGGTACTTGACTGTGGTATTTGCTCTGGAGAAGAACTCATCAAGCATTCCATACCTTCCTCATTTAAAAGCTCAGAAGTGCCATTTTTGAAATCTATATCAACAAGAATATCTTCTGTTGGGCCCTCTAGAACCACACGATTTCGGAGAACTTCAGGTATAAGGCTCATATCAGTATTTGCTGGAACTGTGTATGGAGTTGGATTAATTGTCAGAGGCGATACAGGTTTGCATTTTAGAAGTGTCTCCTACATTAAAAAAGAAAACTTTTGAATGTTCATCAAGACAAAATTCTAACCTTCATGTTTGTAGATATAGTAAAAATAAAGAAATCATCACAGAGAAATAACTGAACAACAACACTAATGTAAACATTTAAACATATTTTATAAGAATTTTACCTTTTTGCAGGTTGAATGCTTGAGCATACTTACGAAAATTATATGATCAATTTTGGTGCCTCATTTCTTGATGAGTTTTTATGAAACAATACACTTTTTCTAAAATTATGTTTTGTACCACTTTCTACACCAGTGGTTCTTAAACTTTTCCAGGTGGCAACCCTAGCTACAAGTCATGGGACCCTGTTTGAGGTCACAACCCCTAGTTTAAGAAACACCTATGACCCTCTAATTTAGACCTATGATTAATTACAAAGAAACTTAAAATGATGTCGCATGATTGATAAAACAAATTTATAAATAGTTGTATATACTATCAACAAATAAAATATGAATAAAATTTTTAAAATACAGCGATTCAAAGTCATAATTTGTTTACTGTAAAATGCACGGTATAATGTGCCCCTATACTTTCAAGCTGCATTTTTTAATTTTAAGGTATATCTGCTGTAAAACGTGCACCCCCTTTTTTACAAAGGAACCTGCAATGTATGCTATATAACAATGCTATTATTTTTTAAGCTATTTATTTGAGGTATTACCACAGGACTTTGAAAAAATAGCATATTTCTAGAAAAACAGCCCTTTAAGTTCATAAGGTATGACATTTCTTTGAACTAAATAGTATTCTGATCTTTGTAGAAATCTAAGATTTTTTTATGCACACCTCTTTTTTTATTTTTGAAACTATCATTTTTATTCCCAGCGTATTACGCACACCCATAAGTTTCAATCTTTAATTTTTGTGTGTTAGAAGTGCACATTATACGCCGAATTTTGCGGCAATTAAATTTTACAACCAATATATTATATATATATAAATAGTAGATGCTCTCTTATTTGCAAACCTAGGATTAGATCTATTTGTTGAGGAAATATGAAGGTCATTAAAATTTCTGGAGCATAGTACATATTACTTCATAAGATAAAAAATAAAGAAAATGCATACATGTTTCTTGTATTTTTTTAAAAACACGAATAGCATTCTAGAAGCAATTAATAATTAGAATGAATAATTTCCACAGGTAAACAAAAACTATTTAATAGAAATCCATAATAATTTGACACATCAAAGCTTCAGAGAAAGACATAGTAAATTTTCATATATTTTTGTTACATTGAGATAGATTCAGTATTAATCTTTTAATATCAGTCTAAATCTTATAAACACTAATACAATTATGTATAAAAGCACTTTTTACTTGATTAAAAATTCAGAATTATGCATGTGTGAGTGTTTATTGTATATGTATGCTTAACAAATTTTAATGCATAATTTATCAAAATTAATTGGTAGGTCAGTTTTTTTTTATTTAATGGTTTTAAATCCTTACGCAATATATGGAAAAGTTTCAGTTTTATGAATCAAAAATTTCAAATGATTTAATTCCTTAAATTATATTGGAATTGTTTAATTATTATCTTTTTAATAACCTACAAATGAATATTTCATTCAGAAATTGTTTAATTATTAGCTTTTAGTATCTTACAAATAAATATTTCATTGAGGAATGTTACACATGCATATATGACGGTCTACATACTTTAAGTTGGGACTCAGAGGGTCTACATGTGATAATAATAAATAAAAAAAAACAGACTGAGGATACTTACTCTAAAGCAGGCAACCTATGGCACATGTGCCAGATTTGGCACACAGAGCAATTCTAAATGGTACTCTACACCATTCTACAAATTTGTCAATTTTTGAAGGGATAGAAGTTAATAATTTTGAAAAGATACTTATTGAACTAACATTTTCAGAATTATCAAAAGCAAAATTAACGGAATTATGAAAAAAATCTGGAAGATAATTCTAATGATAAATAGTTGGATGTCATAGCAGGAGAGTTTTAATTGTTTAAAGAGAAAATTACATGTACTTTGCTTTCTGCTCTACATGTCTATGAGAACAAATCTTTTCTCATATGAAAAATATTTTACGCCTACAAAAAAGATGTTTAACAACTGAGCATTGAAAATGATGTAAAAATTAAAGTCACAAATTATACACCTAATATTACAATATGAAGCAGAATGATAAAGGGATAAGGTTTGCATTAAAATATTTATTTTAACTATATTGAAGAAATATCTATATCTTATTTGTTTATTTCTGATTTTAATAAAAAGATACATAATACCCAATGTATGTACAATTTTAATTTTTCATTTATGTTGAAGAAATAGTTATATTTTATGTTGTTTATTTTAATAAATATCTTTAAATGATGCAAAATTAATATATATAATAAAACTCTAAATCCAAATTCTTGACCTCTTTTCCTTAATTCTGCATGCATTGCTGAATTGTTTGAAGTATTTCTTGCCGCATGACACTTTGAATCATATAGATTGGTTCGACACACCAAAACTACAAGTTTGCCAACTCCAGCTCTAATACAATGTCTGGTACTGCAGGAAAGACATCTTACACAAACAATCCCCCCCCCCAAAAGAATAAATTCCTTCCTACCACCCATCTACTTGTAAGAAATATAGATTAAAAAAAATTTAGGAAGCTAGCACATATCTTTTAATAAGATTAGAAGGATTTTCAGACATTGCTCTTCCAAATACAAATTATTGCAATGGGGCTATCATGTAGGTCAGAGTCAAGAATTGTTCCAACATGGATAAAATAATTCTTCCAATGATGAAACAGAAATAAAATGCATAAAAAAGCAAAACTGAATCATATCAAAACAATTTTTTTCTAACTGAAAAAAATAAATAAAACCTCGTACACAAGTCTAATATACCACATCAAATGTTTTCTATTTGTTTTTCTTTTTTTTAGTTGGGAATTTCCGGATGTTGCCAAATATTTTAAATAAATATTACATGCAAATAAATAATTAGTTTTAATACTAATAAGCGGCCCATTGGCATTCATTCCAAAGATAAGCTTTCAGAGAAAAGAAATGGAAGAAAAGGAGAGGGGACCATATCAAGAAGGAAGATTGAAGATAGAGGATCACTTCAGCATTGTGGAGATGCATCCCCTGTGTTTGCTAATGTAAGCTTCATAGAATGTAAGCACAACACTCAAAGTGATAAAATTTGTATTTACCAGAAGATAAACCACTGAGGATTTTGAAATCAAAATTCTTGTTTCAAAAGAGAAATTAAAATTTTTTTTTAAAAAAACAACGGAATTGCGTTTATTAGTACAGATTTAAAGAAATGAGATATATTTTATTAGAAAACTACATGCGAAATTTATTTTGCAAACTTAACACAATTTCCGATATTAATAAAAATACAAACATATATATATTAATAGAAAGAATTAAAATCATATCTAGAACGAGAAAGCAATTTTTCATACTATAACAATTTATAGACCTTCTGGCACAATCTTTTGGGTCTAATTATGTAAACATATATTTTGATGAAATCTAAAGTATTAAAAAAATAATAAAATTGTATATCTAGCAAATATATCTGTAGTTCCATAAGAAACTGTAGCATGAAAAATTAAATAAGATTACCTGAAACTTAATCATGTCATCTCGTAAATTGATTAAGTCATTCATTACTTCATTATTTTTCTCATGTATTTCATTCAATGTAATCAGATTCTGTGACATGAGACGCAAGCCTTCACAGGCCGTAGCATTCTGCTCAGTGTGAAGCAATGGCATCTCTCCCGATAAATAACGTTGAAACTCCTCTTCATTCATATTCAAAGATTCACCAGTGAGAATTTCAATAAATTCAACAGCACAACACTAGAACAAAGAAAATTTAAGTTAATACAAGATTTTGTTTTTTAAATTTAAGAAAGCATTTGCCTTATATTCATTAAGATACTTTAAAAATATCGCACTCATTCAAAATTATTCATCAATCACTTAACTTACTTTTTTTACAAACATAGTTTTGAATGATACAACTGAAAAATTTTATCTTAAATTTTTAATTTTTTTTAATTGTTTGAATATAACCCAAATACTTTTTGTATATGTTTATGTGAATTATGAACATCAATCTTTGCAATTAAACAGATAATAGATTCTGTTAAAATAGCATGTGAATAAAAACCTCAAATTAAATTATAGAAGTTATTTAAAATTAAGATCCATCTATATTTGCAAGATGTATTTCAGTTCTCACTAGAGAATTAAAGAATTAACTAAAGGCATTTAAAAAATTTAATGGTTGCAGCAATAAACAACAAAAGCTAATTACATATTTCCACAGCTTTTCATATAAACTCATGTTTTTACATACTGTATTGTAGTAACATCTGAACTTTGGTAGCTCAAATATCTTAAAAATAAAATTTGTATTACATTTAATATAGAAAGTTTTTACAGTTAAAATAACTGCAACAAACAATAATTTAAACGTCTATTGAGAAAAACAATCAAAAGAGAGAAGGAAAAATTATCAGGTTGATGCATAATTATCCGGTGTTTATATCAGCATGCTTTTCATCAGTGAAAAGTAGCATTTTGTTCATCATTTTTGTACAAAAATAATCTTTTTGATTGTTTTAGAAAAATGTGCGTCGTAAACCATAGTCATATTTGCCATATTATGCTCTACCACTTCGAGAAAGGATGGAAAGCAGCACAGTCATTTCGCAATCTCAACAAACTTTTGGCAAAGGGAGAATCAGTTAAAGTCAGTGTAGGGAGTGGTTTGCCCATTTCAAATCAAATGATACCAGCTTGGAGGATAAGCCAGGAAGAGGTTGACCATCGGATTTTGATGATAAGGCTCTTCTGGCAGAGGCTCAGCCGTGGAAGAGGACGAGAGCCTGACAACACAAATGCTGGCTGAAGACTTCAATGTCAATCAATCCACAGTCATTCGTTGTCTCAAAAAGCTTGGAAAAGTGTGGAAAATCACAGGATGGATCCTCCACGAGTCCTCCAACAACAACAGAGCCCATCACATTCAAATTTTCACTGAGTTACTGCAGCAAAATGAACAAAAACCCTTTTTGAAGAATCTTGTCACTGGGAATGAGTCATGGCTTCTCTTCAAAAACGTCAAAAGAAAGAAGGTTTGCGTTTCACCAGGTGTTTCCCCCAAAGGAATACCAAAACATGTCCACTGTAAGAAGGCTATGAGGTGTGTGTGGTGGGACAGAAGTGGAATCCTTCATTGGGAGGTCATTTCAAGTGGCACTTGTTATTCGTTTAACGAGGTGGATGAACGACAACAATGGGAAGCGGCAGTTCAACATCAGCAGCGACGTCTACCTTGCTCAGCTTGACCGCCTTCATGCAGCAATCGAGGCAAAATGAAACATATAATCTTCCACCACGATAACGCACACCCTCATGTTGAGCGCTGCATCGTCGAGTTTATCGCCAATAAAGACTGGGGTCTGCTTCCACATCCACCATATTCACCGACCGAAGCACTTACAGACTATCACGTCAACCGCTCTTTGAAAAACTGTCAGATGAAAAATATTTACAACGATTTGGATGACTTGGTGGCCGAAGTCAAAGAGTAGATCATCTCTAAGAATCGTGTCTTCTTCGTTTGTGGAATCGATCTTCTGCCAAGCAAATGGGAAGCAGTAATTGAAGAAGACATTGACTATGCTCCCGAATAATCGTTTAAACATGTTTTTGTCAAATATTGTTATTGATTTTGTTACATAAAATTTGTTGAAAAGACGCCGGATAATTATGCATCAACCCAATAATATTTATCTTAGAGTGCTATCTATATGATATGTGCAACACTCTAATACAAATTAATTAAATACAATTTTTTTAACTATCAGAGATCATTAGTTTTAAACAAAAAACAAAAACTGTTTTTCAGCTACACAATAAATTGTAAATAACATTTAATCCATATTTTAATTTTTTAACAAAATATTAACTTCAAGATTAAAAAAAACAAAAACTAAATGAATAATATATTGCATTTAAACAAGTAAATGAAATTTAAAAGATTGTAAAAAAATATCTTACAAGATTAGTAAAATAATAAGCTCCTTCTCCACTCCTTAATCTTGTTGGAATACTGTAACTTGTAATATATTTTATATTAGACTGTAAAAGAGGAGGATTAGCCTTTAAAACAATGTAAACCATTGCAGGCAAAAATTCATCAGCACTAGCGGCAACTCCTTGACATAATTTAATGATATTAAAGATACTCTCACTACAGTTCACAATACATTTTATCTTTTGTTGTGGTGCTATCCTGGAGTCCATTTGAATTATATCTGGAAAGAGACACACAAAAAACAAAAATTATTTTCTTGGCTAAATTTCCTTTTCGTGGGGGGGGGGCGCTTAAATACAATTTTTTCCCCCTCCTTAAATGTGCATACATACATACATAAAACTTTTTTAACTATCCACTTTGTGAAGAATCACCAAATAGGTGACACTAATATTTGGCTACCTTGACATAATAATATTAGCTTGTTTGGTAATTTTTTTAAATTGGAAATTATATGAGAATAATAACTTTCCAAGACCGTTTAAGAAGTTGTTTCATAAAATGTAATTTTCATATTCTTTTCAGTCTGGCAAAACACCATATTTCTGAAGAAAATATCAAATTTTTCCTGTGATTGATTCATTATTACAGGGAAAATAATTATTGTAATATAAGTGGTTATTGGTTACAAAATACATATAAATAAATCAACACACGTTATAATGCATACTTGCATTGCTTAATTTTGTATGTACACTCTAAAATAGATCAACAACATGCAATGTTAAAACCAAGGAATGCAGATGACACTGTGTAAAAAAATTTAACAACCAAATATAACTATATTGCATAAATTCAGTTACAGGAACAAAATAACCTGATAGTTTTGATTGATTACTGCAACTATGATTGAAATTGAAACAAATGTATACACACAAAAATTTTACCTGCAATAGCTTTGTCAATAAGATCTCGAACATCAGGGCTGCTTTCAGCAATATTCAAACCCAAATGTTGAGGAGTTATGAAATGAAGACTTCTTATACGTTTTTGCAGGGCAAGATCTTTTTCTTCATACTCAGAAGAAATTTGATGGGAAACATGCTTTTGTAAATAACCCATCAGTATTTCTTCAATTTTATCCATTAACTGGTCTACTTGTTCTGAACTCATATCTAATTTTTTTAAAAATTAATAAGATGTTTGTACAAATGATTAAATTTCAAACATATAAACTATAAAATAAATTTTAAATTAAAAAGAGAATGAACAATCCTTACATTGTGAGTAAGAATGACATAATTTGTAACATATTTTAAGTAAACAAATGCATTTTTTTCTGATACATCTAAACAATTCAAAATAAAACTATTTTTAATGAATTTCAAAAATGACAGATCATGTTCTATGTGAAAAATATTTAAAGCAATTATTTATAATAAAAGTTTAATAATGGAAGTATAAATTGAAATTAAGTGACACAGGAAAAAAATTCTTTGATCTGTACCTTGATATGCAGGATGTGTCTTGCATCTATTAAACATGAAATTATAGAAATCTTGCACCACATCAGATTGCTCATCAATCGGTTTATCATAATATTTACTCATGATTTCTAATGTTTTTTGGATCTGCTTTGTTACATCTTTGGCAACAGGTTCTTTTATATCTTTGTTTTGAAGTAGATCTTCACTAATGAGAAAAAGATCCTTTGAAGGAGACTGACTTGAACTCTCTGAAAAATAAATAAAACATTCAAAGTAATAAATAATTATACAGTCATTACTACATGAGCTTAACATAAAAATGTATTTAATTAAAAAAAATTAATTGGAAATGTTAAGCATATATCTGCTTAAATTTATTTTTAGCTGCTATTTGAAACCATCAAGCATTGAATTTTTGTTTGTTTGTTTTCAAATGTAAAATAATGAAAATTTTCATCCTGAATATAAAAGACTGCTATTCATGAATAACTGCTAACTAAAACAACTAAATTTCATTTTTTTTAATTATAAGAACTTATGAAAATTACCATTAGAGAATCACAGTATACAGAAACTATACTGATACTTGATTCATTATTAAGGAACATTCAATATTATTATTGAGTTGTATTCAGTACAATATTTAATAAAAAAAACTGGAACAATTCCTTATTTCTACTAAAAGCTGATAAAATGTTTTTCAGTAGAAATGATGTTGAAATATCCGTGCTGGAATCAAAAGGCAAGATAAAAAAATCCCAGTTTTTTAAATCTTTAATTACATTACCACAAATATGTTTTGCAATAGCTTTAATACATCTAACATGGGTAAAATCTGAGAGCTAGATTTTTTTATTTCTGACGTTAATTGATTTTTGTAACATAATTTCTCAAATAGTACATTAGAAGCATTTAAGAAACGTTCCAACACAATTTTTGCATCAGCATACCACTTCATATGTTTATCAATTATTTCATATGATGCCTTAGTTACCACTACATTCTGTGACATTATCACCAACACAACATTTTGTTGTTGCTGCAAAATTTTTTTTAACCCCGCACTTCTCGCGCAGACCCACTGTCTAACTTTTTTCAATGCTCCTACTAAACCTTTTATGGAAAATGGATAGTTTCTTATGTAGATGACTTTAAGGTCCTATCCTTTGAGGGGCTTTAGCTTGTAGGCGAATTCTAAATATATATTTTTGGATATCGCCTCTTCGGGTATGTCATACCCCGCGCGTGAATCGCTGTTACAGTTCTGAATGCATGATCATGTTTTAAATCTTCCTTATACTATGCGTAATTTTGCAGTTATGATAAAGAAAAATGATATTTAAGTAATTTAACACATACAGTATGTAATAAATATAGTGCAACAGTATTTTCGGATGAAGAAATTCTCTTCACAGTTTGATGAGGACAAATCAAATGATCAAGTGTATAACAGCAGGTATGATTCCTCCACTGAAATTGATCCAGATTTAGAAAAGGGAGGCAGTGTTGAAAATAAATGTTTTATGTGGAGAGACCCAAAAACATTTGAGAAGAACGTAATTTTAAAGGAGACAACTGGTACACATCTTATCCACTTTCAGCTGAACTTTTGAAGGGAAAAAAAACCTATTTCTAGAACAAAATAAGAGAAAAGAAAAAAGAATTCCAAATTTTTTAAATTTACAGAATAATGAAGTTTACTCCTACATGTTTAATTTGAAAAAGATACAGATAAAAAAAAATTAAGATCCAGTCAAAATATCGCACTAACTCACGACGAGATTAAAGGAGTGTTTAAACAATGCACTGAATGCCCTTATAAAAAGAACAGAAAAACTAAATTTACATGTGAAAAATGTAATAAACATGTTGTATTTCCTATTTTTCTTCCTTTTTAACCTTTGTATACAAATTCTAAGGTAAAAACGCAATGTAAACACCCTTGGGTACGACATACCCTGAGCAAGAACTTTAGGTTATTTTTTTCATGCGAGTGATGCCAGGTCAAGAACCCCATTCAACTCTTTTTGAACGGTCTTTGAAGAAAAGTGTCATTAAACAATTCGTATTAATTATAAAATGATGAGTAGTATTAATTTTTTTTAATGTACCACAAAAGATTAAACAAGTTGCTGAATCTTGTTTCTTTTGAACTATAGAATAACCTCTCATTTGTCTAAGTAATCTATCTTCGTAAGATATTTTTTATTCGGAAAACACTCCTGATATGGGTGGATTAAAAAAAGTTTCACACATTACAATTAAAAAAATAAATAAAATCTTGCAAAATAAATTAGTGATAGCTTCATTAATTGACAGATGTTCCCATTATATTTTAAATCCAAAATAATAATGAATTAAATTATTCAATTTTTTAGTGTAATGTGCCAGGGCTGAGCTACTTATCAAAGATCAGTATTCAACAAGTTTAGCATGGCAGCCCCAAATTCTTAAAGCAATTGCACTAAAAGCACCATGTGGCAAAAAAATTACAAACTGGTATTTGTAACAGTATATATTACCTTTTACATTATATACCTTTTAAAAATACATTAATTACATTTTGTGCAGGAAAGCTTTGAAATTCCAGCATTAATTTATGATTTAGCCTGTTTGTACTATTCAAAGCAAAAATCACAAATGTGTGTTTGAGCAAAGGATTATGATGGTAAAATTATTACTCAGAAGAATACTGTTATATTTTAGTATAGTAGATAAACATTTTAGTTAATTACTGAAAATTGATATCAAATATTAAATAACAACAAAAAAAAAAGACATTATATTAAAAAATTTGTCAAAACTTATAAATTAACTATTAATTAAAAAGTGAATTTTTTTAACTGTTCTCTCCAACTCCACTTTATTTTAAGAATAAAATAGAAACAAAAAATATCACTAATAAAATCCTAATAATGAACAATTTTTAAAAAAAAGAAGATATTACCTTTAGCTGTATGTCCCCTCTTAATAATACTTTTAATTGTTTTAGTACGTTTTTCAGATTGCTGCTTTTTCTTTTCCTCAAACTTTGAAAATCCTAAGCTGAGTGAACTATCTTGAACATCACTATAGCTTCTTTGAACCCTGAAATTTTAAATCAGTATAATTAAAATCATCAAATTAAAACAGGATATTTTGTTTTTTTAAAATTTAATGCATTTTAAAACAAAAATTAAAACTCTTTTAGACATGCATTAATTCTAAATAAATAAAAATAGTAAACAGATTATACTTGCTACATTTTTTATTTAATTAATAACTCTACTTTGGTTCATGTAATTAATTAATATTTTAAAAATAGTACAAATAAAGTTTTATTATTTACAAATAACATTTTATATTATTGTTGCAATAAAAATGACAGGAACTTACAATACAATCTATTAAAAAGTTACAATTTTTTAAATAAAAACAATCCTATATCAAATAACCATAATTTTCAAAAAAAAAAAAAAAAATTTAATGGGAACAAATTTAGAGTAATAGAAAAAGGGAAATATTAGGAGATTTCAATCAAAATGATCAAATCAATTTACACTTATATAAAAAAAATAAAATTATGCTCTTAAAAACAAATTGCATTATGTTTCAACTTAAAACAATTTCCTAGTATAAAATTAAAAAGTTAAAGAAAAATTTTTCTTCTTTAATGGGAAAAACCCAAAGTTTTAAATATTTTCAAAAACAGGAGGAAAGTAATAGAAGTCAAAAAAGTTATAAAATCCAAAACGGTTTTAAAAAGCACTGGCACAACAACCATGTATCAAGGATTAGAAAGCAAAAAGTTATTTTGATTGATTACAAGAGAAAAAAAAATGAGTAAGTAGAATTTCAATACAACTTTATTCAGTTTTATTATATTAAGTTAAAGATATTAATCAAATACAGGTATTTATAAAGTGACTGGTGCTTTTTATTAATCATTTAGAAATAAAAATAACATTCAAATTTCATACAAAAAAAACTGCTTTTAATATAAAATATAAATTAAATATTTTATAATTTAAGAATTCTTTTTTAAGTTCAATACATGAAGTATCATATTTTATTAATGCTTACGATTCATGAAAAAATTACGGTATGCAAGCAGATATAATCTTAACACTAATTAATAGTTGTCAATGCAACTATCAATAATTATTAGAATTACGATTTTAGATTGAATCTGTCCTTTTTAGACTGAAATTGTCCTAGTTAGAATAGTGTATGATAAAGTTTTGTCTGTTTTGAGATTTCATCAACATTATAGAAAAAAAATTTCTGTTTTAATAAGATATGTTACAATATTTAATAAAACATAAATTTTTATCCATAAAACTTTCTAATGCATCAATGAATAGCACAATGCTGTGGAAAAATTACAATATATTGAAAATTTAATTAGATTAGCTTTAGAAAAATCTATATCAGCAATTTTGAAATTACAGCCTCATAAAAATGATATGAATGCAGGAAATGTTCTTTTAAAAAATGACCAGTATTGGGTATTGGAATCATCTGGAAAAAGTAACTGTTAATACTTAGTTATTTTTATAAAATAAATATCAAAGCATTAAAATGCTCTGTACACATTGACAAAATTAAAAACTTTCTAATATGTTTTTAAAGCTAAAAAAATTTCCATAAATACACTGCTTTTACTTTAATGTGCATAAAATTTAAAACTTATTCAGCACTAAAGTTAAGAAACAAAATATAAAACATTTTAGATCAGAAAAAAAAAGGATTCAGTTTGTGAAATAAGAAGTATAATAAAATATATTCTCAATAGAATATCTTAGTCAAAATATTATATTAATGTGTGAGAAATTTTGAATTTGATATAAAATATTCCAAATTTTTGTCTTTTCATATACTACTTGTACACAAAAACAATCTTAAAATGAATTTTAAAAAATACTGTTTTTATGAGTTATATTTTCTTTTATATTTTGTCTTAGTATTTACTTTTCTTCAAACCATAAACCTTAAAAGAGTATATGAAAAGTATATTTATAAAGATATTAATTTATGCAAATAGTGAAAAGGAAAACAATTTTTAAAAAATATAAAAGTAACAAAAAGTATTTATCAATACATTACACTGGTTTTTACAAATATAAATACATAAGACAATCATTTAAAAATATAATCTTATGTTGATAATATAAGCAATAAGCTTAATAGTAACATATTTGTAGTATATAGATAATTATTTATAAATATACAATTAAAATTTCATACTTTTTACATATACTTAGAAGGTACTTACATATTAGTGTAATCACAGCAAAATTTGTGCCAACTGAATCGTACCATGATATCAAATCAAAAACATTCTTATATGTTTTATTTGAAAAAAAATCCACTCAAATTTTAGTGGAAAATGGCACGATTCATGTGGCACAAATTTTGTAGCAGTAACGCTAATACATAAGTACCAATTATAATTACAAACAATCTACTTCACACTATGTTTAAAGGAAAAATTTCTGTAATATAAGTAAAATTTAAAACAATATTATTCCTTTCTAAAACTCAGTGGTGCAACAATGCCTGTGGACCAAGCATACTGTGCCCATCTTAGTTTTCATGATATTGAGCATTGAGGTGCATGAGCAGATGTTCTGGTCAGTTGGTCAGTCTGACATGAAACCCCCAGTGGTGAAAGGTTGAGTCAGCCTTACTCAGCTCAGGATTTGAACCCTGCCAGTCACAGGGCTTCATTATTCTTTACATTTCATCAAATTATATTGGAACAGATTTGTACAAAAAACATGAGACATAATTTTTAAAAATTAATAACCATACCTAGAACGAAATCTTAGACAATTCAAAAACAGATGACAACAACGCGATCCCAAACTAAAAAATATAATATAGCAAAAACAAAGAAGACTTCAGTTAAAACATTTTCAAGAGAAATTTCTTCCAACAATCACATATTCAATAAAGTGTAATAAAATAAATTGGTCAAAATACAAATAACAAAAAATACAATTAGTAATAATTTTTACATAAAACAGTTTTTCAAAATCTTCAGTAAAGAGATTATTATAAAATTTAGGAATTGTTAATTGCAAGCTAATTAATTAACAAAAATAAAATTTTAGTTTAATTAAAAAACAAATTTTAATTTTTTTTCAAAAAAATGTAAATATTAAAAAAGTTAAAGCTTAAATATAATTTTTACTGACACAGAAATATTCCTACTTTTTTGATGATACTTTTGAAGACTGCCCAGGTTTTATTTTTTGATTTATTTCTCGATGACATTGGGAACAATATCCAAGCCATTCTGGATTTCCATAAAAGCCACAACCATTCTTACACATTAATGATTCTCTCAGTGTAGCAATAGGTTTGCCTGCGTTTGTACTAGTCATGATTTCAAGAATATCTAAAACTGAAATATACATGAATGAAAACAACAATTTTTGCAAATATCTCATAATATTCAAAGATATTATAATGTTAAAATGCAAATAAAATATACTTACAGGTACATTAATTTGAGAAAATGGGAGAATTTTAAGAATATCTAAAACTGAAATATACATGAATGAAAACTACAATTTTTGCAAATATCTCATAATATTCAAAGATATTATAATGTTAAAATGCAAATAAAATATACTTACAGGTACATTAATTTGAGAAAATGGGAGAATTTTTATCTTAAGATCACTCAGCTATTTATAACAAATTTTTTTCCCAAGGGAGTGGATAAGATTACAATTTTCCATAGCAAAAGAAAAATTCAAAAAACTACAATACTTTCTCACAAATATTATTATGCTAAAACATGAATAAAATACGCTGACAGATACATTAATTTGAGAAAAAGGAAGAATTTTTTATCTTATAGGATCACTCAGTTACGTAAAATGAAATAATTTTTTTTTTCAAGTGAGGGAATAGGTTTATAATTTTACAACAGCAAGAGAAAATTTTATAGAAAATATTAAATACTTAAAATATACACTACTTTATAACGAGATTTTTCCAAATTAATTTATAAACATATATAAAAAATTTGTTTGCTTAAATTATTTTAATAAAAGACATTCAATTCAAACAAAAAAAAATTTCAACACAACAGCTCGAAAAATTATTTAAAGTCAGAGAAAAGTGGCTAAGCATAAAATAACACTGATGTGAGTACAAGGAAAACAGCTTGACAAATGAATCAGAGATAACAGTAGACGAAAGTCATATGAATGAGAAAAAAAATGTTCGCAACAAAAAGCAGCAATGATTTGATGTTTGTAGCACGGATTATTTACATACTCACTTTAACGGTTTGTTAAGCTAAAGTACACCTGCTAAATCACATGCTAAACGAATGATTGCTAATATAAGTCATTTGTAACATAAGTGTAAACAAAATAATCGGACGCAGGAAGAGAAGGATGTTGCCACAAAATATACATTATTATTTCATTCTTCCAGAGTGAAAACCGAGTTGACACTCATTTGATGGGTTATGAAAAACTTGCAAAGAAAGAAATTAACAAAAAATAAATTTAAAGCATACATGAATTGAAAATCAATATTTAGTCGAGGGAAACATGTTTAAGGCATGGAAGGAAATTAAACTAACGAGTGTGTAATTACATCTGAATATTAACACTATTTTGGAGACGGACGTTATAATGTTGAATTATGATCAGGTCTCTTGAATTCCATCTCGCACAAACGGAGGAACGTTTAAGCCTTGACATATTTGAAGTGCATTGGTCGTCTCTGTACTGCGGGCTTTTAGCGGTACTAAGCTCGAATTCATGACACCCTGGCCACGAGTCTGTTACTTTGACCACATGGCTACCACGGCCTCATCTTCATGTCATAGGCAATCGATATATTTTTTTAATATATAGGAAGATTCATCTGATTATAGCAATACTTTTTGAGGGATGGAAAGCAAAAAAGGGTATTATCCTATTGATGTGTGTAGAATATTGAGTTTAGAAGACTCTCATATAGATAATAGAGAAAGTTAGTTTTCTTCAAGGTACGAAGAAGGCAATCAGTGATATAATTTTAATTGATTTGGACAGTGGGTGTCAAGGAGTCTTTAAGGGATTAATTTAGCTGCAATCTCTAAATCGTATGCATCTGGACCATCAAACCAGTGTAAAAATAATGGCTTTTGCTTCACATCTCAAGCAAAGGGGTAGATGTCGTTCCTTGACCAAGGTTAAAAATTACAGGTGCATCGTCGTTGTGTAGTTTCAAAGTAAACCAGTCAAATTACTCCTTTTCTATCCCAATAAATGAAGCATTTTATCAATCAATCAAGCATCACGTAAAACGTTCAGCAAATATAAACAAAGCGTCTATAAATATTTTCTATCGCAGTATATTTTGTATAACCATTATCCGAGCATTTATTAACTGTAAAAGATTTTAAATCATCAGTTAGTTCATAAAACAAAGTGTAATTTTATGTGTGGAATATCTGAGTTTTTCAATGTCTTCATAAAGGATTCACAAGATTTTTCTTGTAGTGCAGGTAATTTGATATATTTTAACATTATTTACACAAGTAAAAGAAATAATTATTCAAGAGGAAAATTTTATGATTTTTATAACATATGTTAATTTATTTCTTAATAATCTTTTAGGTAAATAAAATTCAGCATTGAATTGATAATAGCTTGCCTCAATGTTTAGCTATTAATTACTTTATTCACCTTTTATGTCTTCTGTGCTAGTAAAAATTGTGTATTTGCTTTTGTTAATCCCTAAAAATTTACGCTTTATTTCAGAACTGTGCCTAATGGATAAAATTTATAGTTATATGTAAGTTTTTGTGGAATTTTTTTTTATGTTTACAAAGCTAAAAAAGAAAGAATGAGAAAGAAACTTGCTGAGACTAGGAAAGAAGGGGGGAAAAAACGCTGTTAAAAAATTCTCCAATATTATAGCCTCTCTAAGGGAATTGTAAGCAATGTCTAACTATCAGTAAATGCACTTGCTTTTTAACAACAGTTATGAGAATCTTCTTCAGAACTGTCAGGAATGTGTAGAGGGAGGACAGGAAGGGATATAGATAAATTGAAAAATTTATCAAGAGCTGTAAACATTTTGGTTATAGTGTAGTATAGCGATGTCAATTAATTTTAGCGACCCTGGGCGATGTCAATTAATTTTAGCAACCAAAATTGATCGCCAAGCTACTTCACTTAGTGATAGATGTCCAGATGCTAGAATGAGTTTGTTATCTCACCATAATATCTATATAAAAATCGCCAAATTCAAAGGGCCTCCCCCCATACTACACTTGACATGTTTTTTGTCAATACTTACGTGAATCTTAGCATTTAGAAAAATTTCTCCATCCTTCTGTATATTGTTATCAAAGTAGCTTTATCATGTTAAAGAATGAAAACTTTACATGCTAATGTTCCATCTATGGAACATCTAAGTTTTGGTACTTTTCCATTTCAGTGGTACAGGTGATAAAGGTGCTAAAAATGATACAACAACTGTCAAACAAAATATTCCAGCTGGTAACCTTTTACCACCACATTTACAAAACAAGTTGTGGCCTTTTCGTATTAGTAGCATCTTTTTCTTTTTTTAAAAAAAAGGTCTTACATTTATAAGATTTTTTTTAATGTGTATATTGTGTGTTGAGGGGCCAATAAAGTCTTCTTGGCAAAATTTGCACTGGCGAAATGGAAATGTACCCAAATGTCTAATCTAATAATTTAAATAATTCTTAATATAAGAAAAAATGATGAATGAGAAAATTAATGTCATTGGGGTAAAAATGTGGGGTGTTCTATAAATATATCAATAGTTATAGTTTCTGACTTCTATTCCGAAATGCTGAGTTAGTGTAA
The DNA here is from genome assembly GCA_019973975.1 of Trichonephila clavata. Classification (NCBI taxonomy): domain Eukaryota; kingdom Metazoa; phylum Arthropoda; class Arachnida; order Araneae; family Nephilidae; genus Trichonephila; species Trichonephila clavata. The sequence goes on along the minus strand of BMAO01039781.1, from coordinate 59,676 downwards.
AAATGTAGTACAAAGCACCCCACGCTTTTACCCCAATAGCATTAATTTTCTCGTTCATCATTTTATTCTTATTTTAGGAATTAATTTTTTACTTTTTAGTTCAAATCAGTATAAAAGCGTGTTCCTTAGTTTTTTTTAAACTGTAATTTATTTTTCATTTTTCGGTTCGATATACAATAAAAGTGTGTTTTTTAGTTTTTTACACTATCATTTATTCATTGTTGAATTTGTCCTTGAGTTTGATATTTGGAGCCGGAATTACATGGCTGCTGGAATTAGGCTTGCTCTTCAATGGATATTAATTAAAGGGTCTGAAGTGTATTTATTTTCTCCGTTTACGGGGCTTCGAATGAGCCCCGTATCGTTATATTAGATTCCATCTCAAAAGAACAGGTCAAACAATTAAAAGTGTGTTAAGTAGAAAAAGTTCGAATTTTAAAAAAATTTAATGTACCGTGTTTTTATAACGGACTAAAAAGTATAAAATTATTCCTTTTCGTTTTTTTTCTTTCTTCACATTTTTATGCATTGTCATCTACTTCTGAGCTATGATCCAAATTTCAAATCTGCAACTCATTGGGAAGTCAAACGGTTTAATCAATTACAAAATTCCACCTGGACAGACATTCAAGAAAGCGAGTTAATAAAAACATGGTAATATTAAGTGTCAATCGTATCATAAGTTTTAAATGTATTGCTTTATAAAAATAAAAAATATATTTAGCAGTTAAAATATAAATTATTTTTTTCACATACACGAGCCTTTTTTTTTTATTTTCATTTTCAGAAAAATGTTTATATCATGGTAAGAAATTGCTATCACACACCCACCCTCCACTTTCTCACACAAAGAACACTTTTTTTTGTCTTATTTGTATTAACCGCAAGTGTATTTTACACTTGCATATAATTAACTTTAAATTAAAAACACTCGCTTTAGGGTTAAACCTTATTCTTTTAGTCGCTAAATCTGGAATTCTTCACTAATTTTGTCTAACACGCTAAGTCTGGAAATGGTATATGGAATTATTCGCCAAATCTGAAAATGGTATATGGAATTCGTCGCCAAATTCGAAAATTGTATATGCAATAAGTTGCCAAATCAGGATGTGGTATATAGAATTGTCACCAAATCTGATAATCGTTATTCCTCACGATCCTAATAAGGACAATGGAACAAAATTATGAAATTATTGTATTGTCATCGGGCCTTGAGAAGTGTGCAAAATTTCGAATTAATCTGATCTATTAAAGTGGGTAAAAATCAAGTTCAAAGATTCCGTTACATGCAAGTGAAACTTATAAAAGCATGTTAAAAACAAATGATCTTTTTTGAGATAACTTATTATCCATCAACTGAATTATCTCTCTTTATTACTCAATGTTGAGTTATTAAAACATTTGTTAAATCCTATATGAAATTCCCTTGACAAAAATTTTGAAAAAAGGTTTTTGTGATATTTTTCATTGAGGTAGCATTGATTTTAGCTACACTTCATTCACACTAAAAAAAATTTTCATAGTTTCTTTCTACAAAATAATTTTTATTGAGAAATACAAATTAAACTATGTTTCAGAAAGTCTTAACAATGATGCTCGACTTATGGAGCTCTGACCTGTAATATAATTATTTGCAATTACTCTGTTATTAACTTTAATTTGATACCTTTTGTATCCTAAATTCCAGATCTTTTCCATTTCTGTGACAAAGTAATATAAGATCCATTGAATTTGCATATTCATTATTTTGTCAAAATATTTTTTTAAGTTTAGATTTAGTGAAATAATTATATTTAATGAAAGATTATTAATTTGAATTATTATTTAATCTGAAAGAAGCTGATCATAACAAAAAGCATTTATCTCACTGTACAAAGTCTTTTTTTGGAGGGGGAGGGAGTAAAGTAAAACCTGAATTTGTGTGGTCTTTTTATTCTTGTGTAATTTTTTTTATTTGGTACATGAAATTCAACAACCTTGGCACCACATTAATGTTTCCTATCAGTATACGTGAGTACACTTTGAAAAGCTCTGATCATTTGTTAAAAACAGTCTCCCGACAATGCAATTCATTAATCAATTGAAAATAAATCAATTGAAATTGTGTCTTCAAGTGAAAAAAGCATTTTTGAACCAATTTATCACAAGATGATGCACATTTTGGATTATGACAAGTAACAATGAAGTATATATGTTCATTTTGAAAACTCCCTGTATACAATAAGAAATTGAATATTTTAAAAATGTTTTCATGTGTATTCTAACTATTTGTTTTGCTTGGAAACACTTTTTCAAGCATTCCGTAAATAATTGTATGACTTTTTTTATGCAACCTCCCTTTGTCGCATAAAAAAAAATGTTTCTGTAGTATTTCGTAAAAAGTTGTTTGTCATATGTAAATATTTATGAAATGCCCCAATTATTATTATTATTATTTTGCAGTTTCTTTTATGTAGTGCCTATCTAACACTCAGAAACAGGTTTTACTTTATATACCTTTTTAATACCTGTGTGGAAAAAATTTATAAATATTACAACAGGTTCTAATAAATAAAGAAATTTATATGCATTTTACTTAGATGCTTATATCTTAGTTGAAAAATACATTAAAAAACTTCTTGTTTTTTCGTTGTTCAATTTTTCATATATTTAAATATTTCTATATAAGTCACATGAACTAATTATGAGTGTAAACAAATGCTTGCCTGAATTAATATACTTATTAATATAAATATTCTATGAATTACACTGGTGTAGCTAGTCCTGAGTGGGCCCCTTATCAAAATTTCTTTGAGACCAGTGGCATAGCTAGTCATGAGTGGGCCCTTAATCAAAGTTCCTTGGGGGCCCTTTGTAGTGTCCCCTTAACATTTTCAAATTTTTTGCTTTTGCGTTATGGGGCACCAGAGCTGGGGGGGGGGAGAGCAGTAACATTGATGCGGCTGATACAGCAGTAGCTACTCCCCTGTTTGAGACCCTTTTTGGTGGGTTCTTAATATTTTGATTTTTTTCTTACATAGTTTGGGGGCCCCAGATCATTGATACAGTGGTAGCTACACCCCTAATCAATTATAGAAAGCTGCATTTAAAATTTGAAGGTTATTTCATTTACCTTTTTCATGTGAAATAGTCACTGAATCTATCATTTTTCTCAATTGTTGTGAGGATGTTTTGAGAACTTCCTTTAAGTTTACTTTGGAAAAGATTTATTCTCTTACCTTTTTTCCACAATTTCTTTTTAGATGCAATACAAATGTTTTGCACATCTAGGGTCACAAGTTGAAAACATCAGTGGTATATTGCTTTTTTATGAGAAAGAGTATGGTTATTCTGCCTATGGGGAAAAAAAGCTTCTAAAAACTACTATACATTGTGTATCATAAAGTTGAATGAAAAGAATTATACTGAATTTATTTCAAAGTAAGTTTAAATTATATTTAGAAAACTTTATTTATTTCATGTTATTTTTATTTTCAAAAATTTTAAAAAGTTTCAAAAGTTCTTTTAAAAATAATCTTACTTTTTTTAAAAAAATATTTGTTATAATTTTAATTTTTCTCTCTGTATAAATTGTGCTTTGTGAAAGAGTTATAAAAATAACATATCACCACTAGTGAGACTTGATTCAATAGAACTGTTTCAGAAAAACATGTGAGCAGTCTTTTTATTGAATTCAATGAATCAATTGTAAAAATTGTTTTTGATAAATATTTTTAATCAGTCTACTTTTCAAAGTATGAGTTCCTACTTCTACAGTTATAAATCATTTTGTTTTTGATACATGGATAAGAAGAAAGGTAATAGCATGCAGAAGCACTATTTGAGATGTTGTATTAAAATAGTGTGTAATGACTTTTACAGTGCATGCATGTTGAATTTGATGACATTTGTGTCAGTTGCGTACATAGACAACTCTGAAGGAGGAAGTTTACAGTTAAAGAATACATAGACAAAAGCCCTAAGGGCTAATTTCTATGGTAAAAATTAATAATCTGTTGGTCTGTGGGATTGACCATCTTGTGTATGCCACTGATTTTTTATATCAGTCAAGATATTCGAAAATGAAATAAGTACAATATATTCCAAAGGAAAGAACCTGAAAACATGTAAACATTCTAGAGATCTGAAGAGGCAGTTATTGTTTTATCCTACACTTCAAATTATTAAATGGTTTTTGTACTTAATTTCCCTTTGTATGAAAAATTTTGATTGAAAAACCTTTTTTCTACTTTTAAAATCATTACTTAAAATAATGTATAGGTCAATAGTTTCATTTCTTGAATATTATACAATATTTATTTTGAAGAATTCCATTTAATAATAAATAATGCTAAAAAACTCATAATGAAAAAACTCTAGCAGAATCCATTAAAAAATGATGTTGGAATAAATTATTTTGAAATATTCTTAGCTTAGACATTTAGTATCAGATTTTACTCTGTGATTCTTATTAATTTAAATTAACATCTGTTGAAAAAAGAATTTGATATATAGTAGAATATTACTTTAAAAAAATTTGTTTACATTTTTTTTCAATATTGAACAAAATGTATTCATATTCTATAATAAATTTGAAATATATCATTTTGTTTCGTTTTGAAATTTATACACCTTTCATTCATTATACTGAATTATTTTTTATTCCCTTATTTTTATAATAAAAAAGATGGGACAGCTATTTTTTAAAAAAAATAATTTTCTAAGAATTTTTTAAAGTATTAATTTAGAAAAAAAAAGTTATTACTGGCATATTATTCCATAATTCATTTATTACTTTAAAGAATTCTTTAAAAATATGTCTGCATTTAAGTTTGTGTGGTTTACGTGTTAAAAGTTTTTACATACACATTCACAAATCTATTAGTCTCTTTTTAGTTTATAAATAAAATTGTACATTTTTGCTTTGAAAAGTATTTCATTTGTTTACCAAAATGTAAAATAACTATAAATTAAGGTATAATTAAAAAATAATGCCTATTTCAATGTAAGCTTTTGATTATTGAGATGAACAACCTAAATTTGCCAATTACACATTTGATTTTTTTTTTCTCTTTAATCTTCAGTATTGACAAATATAGAATTCACATTTATTTCAGAATGCCTGATCATTTAATCATTAGATTGCTCTGATCATTTAATAATCATTTTGATATAAGTCGATTAGATAATGCTGTTGAATGTTGGAATTTTACTGCCCTTTGCGGATAAACATCGTGTAATTCTGAAAATATCGTGAAATACAATAAATATTCCTTTTTTTCTCTAGAACTCAAACAGCTATTCTTAGGAAGAACATTATTTTTGGGATCGAAAACAAGTTTATACTTGTTACTATGAGATATATCACAAATACGATTTTTTTTATAAAGCTAAAAAAGATTGTAAACTTTAAATTAGGCTTTTTTTTTTCAAAAAAATTAGGAAACGATTTCTAGCATTTCAATGTAGAGTTTGTCTGTGGTAGACGAGTTATTATACGATCGTGAACTTTTGGGAGGCGTTGTTTGTGTCAATTTCTAATGCTATTAAAAACCCTTCGCGTCGAAGAGCTTTTGAGCGTTAAATCTGAAGATCTAAGTCATCACTTTGTTTCATGCCTCAGTGTTTTTCCTATAAATTCAATCAAGTGAAATATATAACGGGTGCATGAATGGAGCTATGAAAGTGTTGCCTATCAGTATTCAAAATTCTACTCTGATCAAGCATGGAGTTGTAATAAACCTACTTCCCGTCTACCCTGTGACCCAGCTAAAGGTGTGGAAGGAAGTGACGGATTATTCGACATGATAATTTCCAATTATTTTATTTAGCACTTTAATCGACTCAAACACAATTCAACGTAACATAATAATTAGGATGCTTCAGTCACTCAACAGAGGGAAGGGACGAGAGTCGCGTTTTGAGGAGAATACATCTAATAAACCACATTATAATAATAGTGCTTCTACCTCAATATTTATACGGTAGATATGTAATTATTGGCCGCTTAACCTCTGTAATACTTTAAATATCAAATGTAATACGAAGGTGACAATACCTGAACTGTAGGCAGTCTTCTAATCAATTAAGGTTTAATTTATCAGTATCAACTTCCTGTCTTTAATCTATCGCAAGGCCTTTCAAACCCTTTACGGTTTCTTCAACTTGTCACCTTTAGTTAACTAACCTTCTACTATCTATCCTTCTTCACTTCACCAACTCTTTTTAACTCGCGAACTAGAACTATAAATAATAAACTTAATTTGCATATCACGCCTTCTTCTTAGAAGATTGATAAATTTTGATAGCTTCAAAGATTTCCCTAGAGGGTTAGTATAAGGATGCGTATAGATCCGTCACAAGGTTGTAATGCATACCAACTTTTAATATCCGTGAAAGACACTGATATGGTTGTTTTAATGTGATTTAATAGCTGACGTCATAGTAAATGACTACACTTTACTACATGTTATGCCAGCTGTGACTATGAACGCTGATCGATACGTAAATGTAATGTTGCTGCCTCTTGTTTAATCTTTTCGTACTGCCTTCGTTGATAATTTTTAACAACGTAATGTGACGTGTCATCGCTGTAACGATTCCCGTCACACAGCTGTGAGTCAGCTTCTTTTATGGATATGATCGCCACGTGCAATGAACATCTGCACCCTTAAAATATTAGGTGGTCTTGTCAAGGACATCGCCCCAGCAACTTTTGACACCACGAGGAACCCCCTACTCCGCCCACAAACCGGATGTAACTCGAGGATAAAGGTGCCGGCCATTACAAAAAGATATCTTAGAGAGAGAGAGAGACGGTTGAAAACTTTCGTAGAGATTAGACGTGACCTCCTCCCTCACAAACAACAGAACTTGGAGTCTAATAAATCTGTAAACAAATTCTTAATTACTTCAGTGTACATACTTTAATCAATAGCTGCGAAGTAAATAAACTAAATATTTAAATTAATGAATGTCACGCTACGCGCGCGTTTATTTATCTCAAACGTCACATCGCTTAGGCACTATTTAGACTGCACATAATTTCAATGTCTCATCTGGTTATGTTGTCTAGATTGAAATCCGAATGAAAATGTTTGGAATACCTTAGGTCAGTGGTTCTCAAACTTTCGATCGCCGTGGCCTCCCTTCATGTGTTAGCTTGACATCGCGGGTCCCCAAGACTTTGAATACCCTTCCTCTCACTTCCAACACATAGCTCTTGTGACGTATGTGCGGCCCTCTTTGAGACATCTGGGACTTGTCTCCCACGGCCGGATCAGTTTTTAGGAGAATTGATGACCACACGTGCAAAAACACCTGCAGTCGCTAGTATACTGCGACGGACGTGTCTTAATTAGCCCTTGCAACCTTTGACACGAGGGGAAGCATTTCGCCACCACCGGATGTGGGGTGTGAAAGGGGACGCCGAGAACGGTCAACCGCGGGGAGACCGCAAAGGACCCGTGAGAGAAGAGAGTGGACAGCGAAACCTTCGCAGTGAACGGACACCAAAAATCCCTCCCTCACAAAATTATTTTGGAACTCTAAAATCATCTCATAGAGCAAAATTGTATATTAATGTAAATAATATCTGTGACTTAATTAAACTAAATTATTATATTTCAAAAACGCTACCATTATTGAATCAAACGTCACACTCTGAGTAATTTAAAGATTCCTCAGTAATCCTAAGACTGTCTGTGCTACTTATACATTTAAAACAAATTTTTTCCCTTAAAAAAACAGTAAACAACTAAATACTAATCCAAATAAATAATTAATGTACTTAAATACATTTATTAAAATTTTTGAGAATAGATGCAATCAAAATACTATTGGTGCCATTACGAATTTAGTTCTTCATCTTTTGCAGATGTGTTTCTACTATTTTTTTTTGAAAATATTACTTTGTAATATTGGCTATGTTGTTGGAAAGAATAAAAAGGTGAATTAATATTTCTGATCGAAATACATGTTTTAGTAGAGTTTTTTCATTGAGGAAATTTAGTGATGTTTTGTGATCTGCCGCATCTTTCAATTTTTCCACAAGGCCTTTCAGAGTCTGCTAAAGAGGGAAATCTTAACATTAAAGTGAGAAACCTTCGCTTACCCCCTAGAAAGGCGCTGAAGAACGCCGGAGGTCCGCAGGCTATTTTTAAAAACCGTTGCTTTAGGTTAACAACTTGCTGATTGACACCTGCCTCCAAGAAACAGGAACACCCTCATCCGTTTGCTGAAAGAGAATGGAAAAAGTTGCAGCACACAATGTTCCTGGATGCAGATGTTAACATCTTGCCCTCAACTGTCGACTGTGCATCGGATTTCTCTGTAGACATGTCGCATACTGACACATTAAGAGTGACTATAAAGCGCGCGTGCGTTCTTTTGCATGATTTATATAAGCGCGTGTTTTAATCAACATGTACATGTTCCACCGACAGTCCAACAGTGTACTTTTTGTACTTAATTTCAAAATAAATATTTGACGTAGAATACAATATCCTGGCAGCCCTACATCTGCAAGTTTGACATTTAGCAATTCTTGTTTTTATGGATATGGATTTATGGATATTTGTCCACCCTTCTGGAATTTTGTCCTCCAGTGTATAATAATGTTGTATTTAAGATAATTCTCTGTTGGAGATGTTTCGAAGCACTATCGCTACTTTGTAAAATTATGCATTACTGTAAGTTTGTCATCAAGACTACTTTCTCGTCTACTACTTCTGGCAGTATAGATTCTAATTCAATTCTAGCGATTTCTTTTCTCATTAGTTTATTAATTAATTTCCTTTAATTAGGAAATATTTTTCATGCGTGTTAATCCTGATGGTTGTACTATCGAAAGTATTAGAAGAATTGTTGATTCAGAGGAAGAACTTTTACACATTGTATTTTCGAGCTTGCCACCATTTTTTTAAGATCATGCAAGGCTTTGCCAAAGAACCACAAAACGAAACTATAAACACCCGAAGTGACAACTTTAATCAGGAATTGTGGGAAGTCTTCAAGTATATAAGTCTATTTATATTATTAGTGACCTAAAAGAGACAGTCAGTTATCAGACTGAATTTTTAAAATTTTTTTAAAACTGTTTGATAAACCTTCATATAAATTAAAGCTCAAATTTGTACCCCAATCATTCTTCTCAGAAATCTAAGCCGACCTTCACGTTGTAAGAGAACCAGGCCATCAATTAAGAGGCTTATGCCCAATGTATTTGTTCTATACTGACTTAACAAGGAATAATAAAGATACTTTCAACCCGAAAAGATTCCCATCACTCCATAAGATGTTCCATTTCAGTTTTAACAGCTTCAATTCTTGATTCGTTTCAGTTTGCTGTGAGCATCAACTAAATCCAGTTACGTATTGTTGGGCTGGATCTGAGGAATTTTTGTTTTTTCAACTTAATGTTGGTTGCTGCTCAGTCAGTTGTGGTTTATATATCTTTACTGCACATGGAAAGACATTTAACACTGTTTATCAAGCTGTCAATATTATAGTTCACTTTTTGTTCGTGTAATTACATTTCTATTAGAGGCTGCTGGCAATTAAAATTCAAACACCTAAAAGGAATGATTTGACGAACGTCAAACTCACATGAAAGGAAAAAGAGGCTGGAATATGCAAATGAATAGAATTTCAATGCACTTACACGACACAGGAGGGAGAAACATCTGAAGCAGTCAAAAGTTGTGCAAAGTATTTCTCATTCGGGAAGCGCTTTATATAAGGTCAGAGTAATCTCAGAATATCGTGTTATGGCCTCGAATAAGAAGAAATGCTTACCAGCAAGTGTAGGAATTCAATGGAGGCGCGTTGCCTATCAAGAGTGTGGATTATCGTTCCGTGACATCGTCCGTCGAGCTGATCGTTCAACCTCTGTCTTGGGAATATGGGATCAATGGGTTGCTGGGGGGGGGGGTCACACTGAACAGCATGTAGGATCTCCATGTCCTCCCTTGACTAAAGTACGAGTTGATTGATATATTTATGAGGTCAGTCCTATAAAACCGTACAACCACATCACGGACCATTTGTCAGGAAATGGGCGTGTTGCAAACATGCCCAATATCCACTCGTACGGTGTGACGACGCTTGTCGCAGCGTGGACTGTCAGCACGGTGACCGCTACAACGAATTCTCTTGACAATGCAGCATAGAGAGAGACGGTGACTGGTGCACCGAACAACAACGCTGGGTACAGGAGTGGGATAATGTCATCTTTTCCGACGAATTACGGTTCTGCGTGCAGTATTCCGATGGCCGTATACGTGTTTGGAAGGTATGAAGAGACAGACCGCTCTTCACCTGCTGGCATTCGGTATTGAAAAAAGGGCCCTACACCTGGTATGATGGCTTGGGCAGCCATTAGGTACACGACACGCACATCTGTAGTTCGGATTGACGGTAATTTGAACACATATCGGTACATTTCAGACATCTTACTTCCAATGGTTGTGCCCAATCTTCGAGGCCTATCAAACGCCATCTTCCAACGAGATAGTGCAAGATCACATGTTGCACATTGTGTTCTGACCTTCGATACACAGGTTATTCGATTGTTGTCCTTGCCAGCATGGTCTCCAAATCTATCACCCATTGTACACATCTGATCTCATGTTGCTGAGAGACTGGCTCGCCTACTCTCTCCTGCAAGTATGGTTGCTGATGTGTGGCATAGATTTGAAGCAGCGGGGTGTGAGCTGCCCATTTCTGTCATCCAATCACAGCTTGACTCCATGCCTAACCGAGTACGGTTCGTTTTAGCTGCCAGGGGTGGCAGCTGTTTCTACTAATTTCGCACCCCTGTAAACTCTCAAACTACTTGCTAATGTAATCGTTTTGTTTTCATTCCACACTGTTTACGTTCAATAAATATCTTTTTTGTATTTACTTTCCTTCATGGTGTTCCAATTTTAATGGCCAACAGTGTAATATGTGTATTCATGTTATTTTCCTTAATTCGTTTGGCATGCTCATTTTAAATTTTTGCTTAAAATACATATGTCTGCTAAATATCATTCGTTTGTCGGGGCCATATTGCAGTTATCTGATTATTATTTAATAGCTTAAAAGGTAGGAATAAAAAAAACACGTTTTTGAATAAGTTGTCTTGCATCAGGTTTGCTATTCATTTATGCTCACTACCTGAATTGTCGAGTTTTATTTTTAAAAGTTAAACTTGTACAAGGAACGGATATCTCAGCTAGTGTATATATACATTTTACAGAATCAGATATTCTGCATGATTATATTAAGTGTATTTAAACCCTAATCTCAATCTGATGCTTTTGGGTTTCATAATGTTCTAATTCACCTTGCAATTTTTTCTACGAAATTTGGCTGTTCATCTTGCTACACTCATTCTGGATTTGTTCGTTAGGAGTGATACATCCCCAAGGTCTTTGTTTTCATGGAATTGAAAAATAAAAGTTGCATTGAGAGCTGTAAGAACTACGTTTTCGACTCTTGGACTTCTTCCAGGCCATTTTTCTTGACAGTAGCTGAAAGAAGTGTCCTATTATCATGCTGAATCATTTGCCACTGGCATAAATTGTGCACATTATTGTGCTCGAGATGTTAAGTGCGTTTTCAGTTTTTCACGGCGAATAAGCAATGAGTCTTATCGAATAGGAAGTTATTTTAAGGGATATTCCAATAATTTACTCAATTTATTTAGATGTCATCAAGCTGTACTATTCTAAAATTGAGATATTAATTAATATTTTGTGTGAAAATCATTACCAGTATTAATCGATTTTAATTGATATGTGACTATTCAGATTTCAAATTTTATCTCTTGTCAATTTTTGAACGTTTTTTTTTTTAATTTATCGTCATAGCTTATTTTTATGGGAGGTAATTTCTATTTCTATTTTGTGTGTTGATTGTATTTAAAGAACTAATCGAAAGTTATAAAAAAAAAAACCATGTAGTATTATTGAAAAATAAATTAATTGCATGTTGTTAATTTATTTCGTGAAGAATATAAAATTCTGATTTCATACCTTATACATGTACTGGTAAATTTCACTGTAAGTATACAATTAATTTATCCAACAGCGTGCATATAATACTTAATTGATATCTTTGGAATATTTTAATATTCTAACCATTTTATTTATACATTAAAAGTTATTTAATAGCTTTTGAAACAGCTAAAATGTGGCCGCGGCAGCCTAGTGGTCTAGGCATCGGATTGTGGCTAACGTGTCATAAGTTCGATACCAGTACCACTGAAGACCCGCCGTGTAGGGAAGCGATGCACGTTAAATCTGTCAAGAGCTCAAACGTCCTCCCGTTGGTGTGGTAGTTAGGAGAGGGGGTGTCAGCTCAGGTGTCGTCCGCGTCACTTGACCATAGTTCAAAATTACGCGGACCGTCCCCAAAAAGCCCTCGTGTAGCTGAACAGTGGGACGTTAATATTCACTCACTCACTCACAGCTAAAATACTTACACTTCATGTGTGGTTAGAAAATAGAAAAATATTTATCTTTAAAAGAAATTAACTATTTTTTAAAGATCTTTTGAGTATATTTCAACTTTTTATGGTCTTTTAAATAAGTATTATATGTTAAAACAAATAATTTCATGCATTATCATATAAAATGATCCAATTTGAACAATATATCTTTTAATTCTCTTTTACTGTGTTCTTAAGAATATTGTTAATTTTAGTTGATTATGCAGAAAATAACTTATTTTCTTAGTTATTTTACCTCGATTTGGCACGGCATTTGAGTTATTTTGACAATTACAGTAATACCCCGAACTTACGCGATAGGCGTGACTGAGTTATAACCGCTTTCGTCGAATTCGCGTAAATCCGAGGCTTATTTCCCATATAAATAATTATCAATTATTTTTAGTTGGGGCCGATGACGGAAAAAAATAATATTTTAGAAAAAAAAAGTTTAATAAAATGTTAGATAATACTAATACAAAATCGCAAAACGAAGTTATTTTGGCGTAGAAGGTTTCATAAAATCTGACAAAGTAGTCTGCCGGCTCAGAGATTTTTTTTTTCTCACGCAAAATTTCCTCATAGCATGCTAATAATTTTTTAGTCCTTGTTTTGTTGAAAAAATACGTTCTTCGTTGGAGTCTGTATTTTCTAATATTTTTTTTTTTTTAACATTTATAAACCCCGTGCACTACGCAATGTATAACACGGAGGTATACAACACAGACAGAAGAAAGGATTACAGCACAAACATCCATGCCTTCTCTGGGATTCGAACCCAGTCCCTACGGTACCGCAGTCATCCTCACTGACCACTATACCGGATGGGCGGCTTTTCTAATATTTGTAGCCCTTTTTCAAAGAAACTATGTGAGTTTTTTTTTTTTGTCAAATTCCAAACGTTATTTGATTTTGTAATTGAATTTGCTCTAAAGAATCAAGTTCTTCAGTGTCTTTGCTCATGCATTTCTATCAGCTCCTAATTGTGGGAATTCAGCAGTCCTTGAACGTCATCACTATCCACTTCTAAATTTATTTACCTAGCGATATCGACAACTTCTTCAATCACTTTACCAATTTCATCAGACAATCGAGTGAGTTGTATAGCTCTTAAACAAAAGACGAATTGACGATATTTGAAAATTGCGTAACTCCGAGTTCGCATAAGTCGAATGTGGTGGGACTGACATTTTGAGAACTATGAAAGCATCACGCATTAGGTGGCTGGGCTATCTGTACAAATATGCTGATGCTTTTCCTACTAAAAAAGTAACTTTTTCGACAATTGAAGGGACCAGACGTAGAGGACGACCATCTACACCAAGGGTGTCAAAGACTAACTTGGGCGAAATAAGCAAGGTTTAACTAAAGATGGGCCACAAAGAAAATCAATATTCATAGAAACCTAGGTTTATTTAGAATACAATACATTGTAATAAACATATATAAAAGAACAAGAAAATTTTAATGTTTAGATCCTGGCACTTGACATCTCTTCTCTGCCACTATCTTTCCTATTTCGAGAGAAATTTTGATATTTTATTATATATTATAGTATGGGGGCCAACATACAGGTCGGGCCGCAAAAATGCTCACTGTGGGCCGCGAGTTGGACACCCCTGACCTACACGATGGTTAGACGATGCTGAAAAGGACCTCAAACTAATGGGAATCAACCGACGGAACGCCATCGTGACTGATAGGGTTGACTGCAGGAGAATCTGTAAGTCAGCCTTGGCATGTAAAAGTCTGTTGAGCTTATGAAGAAGAAGATGTGGAAATTAGGTTGTTGTTGTTTCTTATCCCACTTGACCGACAGAAACATCTAGATCAAGTCCATGAACCCGTGCGTTTTTAAGCAATCAAGAACTGTAGTTGGACTTGAGAACAGCTGGTTCTTATGGCATCCAATACAAGCAAAGATGTGGGCAGGAGCGGTTTGGTTCACATTGCATTTTGGACAAGGAGGGTAAACTTTAAGACCATCCACATGCCGTTGAGCTCGAGTATGTCCACTTTGTAGTCTAGCAAGAGTAGTTTCATCTGGCCTACTGCTTGTCCCAAGTAAAGCAGCACCAGGGCGATTTCCTTCATACCATTCATGCACGGGGGCCTGCCTCCAAGAGGAACTGATATCTTGTTTGACCCGGGTAGCAATTTCTGAAAAAGTAAGGCAGCCACCAAGTGTAAAATCTTTATGTCTGCCCTCGCGGGCCAAACCATCTGCAATCTCATTCCCATAGACATTCATGTGCGATGGGTACCCACTGAAAAAAGATCTTAACATTAGCATTCAAGCTATTTTTAATAGCTGGATAATACTCACACATTGTCGTTCTATCACCATGCCTCCACCATTCAGAGATGCTGAATAGAGCTTCGGCTATCACTCAATATCCAAATATCTGTGTTGACACTCTCAGTATAGCAAAACTTCAAAGCCTCCTCAATAGCTAAGAGTTCTGCCCGAAATACTGAGCAGAAATCAGGATTTCTCTTGCAGATCCTAATATCATTCCCCTTTTTGATGAAAATTCCACTTCCCGAAACAGCGCCTACTCCCATGCTGCCATCAGTATAGATCTGTAATGCGTCACACAAGACTTTATGAATAGTCTCCAAAGCAAGCTGCCTAAGATACTCTGGATGATGAGTGCCCTTGTTAGTGTGTGAGGATAATTCGGTGTTTTTTTTTAAAAAAAAGACCCGTTCATAGAACGACGCAGCAACATCCATAGAGCAGGCCAGAGAGACATACTCTACTTCATTATGTAACCATCCATCGCTTTCAGCATAGCTAAGTGGACTTTCTCTCAAGGCGACGATTGTTGTGCCAACTGCGCACATAACAAGAGGTTCTATGCTGGTCTCTATAACTGATGAGCTTGGCAAAATATTTAGCCAAAAGGAATCTGCTTCGTAATCTGAGAGGCTGCAAGTCAGCTTCATACAAAACAATATCCCTCGGGCAGCTATTGCGGAGACCAGTTATGTCTCTGGCAGCAGAGAGTTGTACCCTTTCTAGTTTATCAAGGTTGCTAACAGAGGCAACCTGAAAGACTTGTACACCATATTCAAGGATAGGTCGAATGAGAGCAATATATGTATTTCGAAGGGTCCGAGCATCCGCTCCCCAGTCTCTGCCAGAAATATATTTTAAAATTTTCAATCTCTATTTGCCTCTACAAACCAAATTGTTTATATGAATATGACCAAGAATTTCCTGATCTAGGATGAATCCCAGATATTTTGGATGCTTTTCACAATTCAGTCGACTACCCAGTAAATAAATATCAGGCTCATAGTTGTAAAGATGCCTGTTGGTGGTAAAAATACTTGATACAGACTTTGATGGATTAAAAAGGATTTTGTGCTCTGCGGCAAATTTTTCCAGCCGAAGGAGAAAAGAGTTAATTTTGTTCTGAGCACTAATTAAACTTATACTGCTGCTCCAGATTATTATGTCATCAGCATATAATCCCATACAGTGATTACAGAATTGGCATCAGTCTCAATTCCGGCTATAAATAAGGAAAGCAAAGTGGGACTCAGTACAGTACAGTACCTGGCTCAATCTAAATTTTCCCGATACGGTGTTTTTAAACTTAACTCTAATATATCTGGCCCTTAGGAAGTCAGCAAGCCAAGACAGAATTCTCCCCTTGATTTTGAATGTGCTGTAAAGTTTGCAAACGAGTTTGTATTTCCAGACCCTGTCGAAGGCTTTCGATAGATCAAGAAAGGCAGCAACTGTGTGATTGGAGGGTCTGAGATTATGGGCATCCCTAACCTTCTGGCTAAAATATAAGACCTGATCCATAGTGCAATGATCTTTCCTGAAACCAAATTGGTCGGGAGGTATTAAGTTGTTTTGGTCAAGAAAAGTAGAAAGTCTACGCAGGACAATCCTCTCCATGAGTTTGCACGAGATGCTAGTAAGTGCGATTGGTCTATAACTGTTGGGGTCATTAGCCGGTTTGTCATATTTTCTAATGGGGATGATATGAGGGCTTCTTTCCAATCCCTATGGAGTTTTCCAGCGTTCCAAGAAGTATTAAAAATATCAAGGAGAAAACGTCTGCCCAGTTGACTCAAGTGGACTAACATTTGACCATGTATTCCATCCAAGCCAGGCGATTTGTTAAAATCCAATTCCTGGAAAGCAGTTTCCAAATCCATCATTGCAAAATCCTTGTTAAAAACGGAATTGCATCCATTGGGATTACAGTGGCTTTTATGAATAAAATCTCTCGCTGATTTTGCTATCCCTTTGTCTTCGGAGTTAAAAAAAAGTCTACTCTCTTTCTGATAATGTCTGCCCAGCAAATTCGCAGCCTCATTGTCACTGCATAAAGATCCACCAGGATGGCTAAACGTATTGGTGTTTTCAACCTGAGGCTGCATTCTATCTATGTTCTTTACCAAGTTCCAGAGTTTTGTGTTAGGAGTACGTGAGTCAAGTCCTCCACACTGGCTATTCCAACGATCTCTTCTGATTACCGAATACAGCTGTTTAATCTTAGCATTGATCAGATTTAAGGCAGACTTAGCGTCGGGAGACGGAAAAGACAGGAAATCTCTCTGCAAGGCATTTCTCTGATGTAAAAGAGGCAAAAGGGCCTCACTATTATGAATAAAGTTTGGCTTATACTTTTCCTATTGCCTCTGGGAATGGCTACACAAGCAGCTCTTAATACCGAATCCTTGAAAAACCTCCATTTGCTGTCAAGATCACAGAAGGACAAAACCCCAGACAGTGAATTATCCAAGGAGGAGGTTTGTTGGAAATTAGGAAAATGAGGTATCAACTGAAGTGCCAAGCTCATCATTTGTCTGTATAATGAAATTTACGTGATTGATTCTATTTAGTGTTACGGAAATTGATTGAAAGTAATCAATCAATATCGTGTTTTTAATGCTTAACATGTTTTAATATATCAAATGTGAACCGCTATCTCAATAGTTGAACTTATGAGTTTCAAGAGCTGCAGATCATGATTCAGATTATGGTTACAAGTTCTGACTCCGTCAAAACCATCGTATGAGTAATAGGACGCAATGGGGGTTTCGGATTACTCGATGCGGAGGTTAAGTTAATGTAGACGCAGCTGATGTTCTGTCTTCACCATTTGAATGTAATTCAAAAATGAGTTATAACCGAAAAGTCTTTGGGTTGCTACAATTCATTGCTTCTAAAAAGAGAGAGGGTTGTGCTATCCTTTGAGGGGCATATAGAGCTGGAAAGCTATTATAAAGGATCATTGGCATGCAATTAAGGAACAATGAGATGGGAATCAGCCTCAATTAATTATATTAACTGTATGGAAGAAAAATTCACACTGTTATTAATTTCCTTATTTAGTATAAAACTTTTAACTATGCCTTAACATGTGAATACATAAAACACGAATACAGAATTGTCAGCATTAGGACGTTCTTATCAATATTTGAAATAGTTTTCTGTAATTTAACTGTATGTTTTCATTATTCTCTTCAAACATTCATTAATAATAAATGTTTTGCTTATAAATGTTTTCTTCTAAAAAACATGCATGATAGCATTGCCTTATGTACTTGTGGCGCCCCACTCATTCATAGCATATAGGCGGCGCTGCCCTTCGCTAAATCGGTAGTTATTATGCATGTTGATCATACTGCATATGAATTCAATTGTTACCACTGTTTTTATTTTATTGTTTTGTATATATGTTGATATTCAATTAACTTTACTTTGAGTGTCCAACTTGATTGTGTGCTTAAAACTGAGTATGAATTTAGCAACTATAATTTTTTCAAGGTACATTTCAATTTAAAAAAAATAACAGAAGTTAAAAGTTCTATAGCAGGACGTAGTTAACGAATCTCTAATATAAACATGAAATCGCAGAAAATGTTAATATGTAGGTGCTCATTATTTTTTAAATAAATCAAAACAAATTTTTTCAAAAAAAAAAAAATGTTTTTTTCCCCTTTTAAAAACATGTTTTAAATCTAAAATGACATACATTGAGTAGTAAGAGTACGTATAAAAGACAGTAAATGTAAGTTTTTTTCTTCTTCTTTTGGAGTCAGATACCAAAGACGGTCGTGTGAGAAGGTTTGGGAACCTATTTCATTTTAACCCAAATAAGATGATTTTGTGTGATTTATGGAACGTTTTTGAGAGAATCCATCGTTTTTTTGAAGTGAAAACTTCTATAGCGGCGTTGGGCACTTTTTGGCAGGGGAATATCTTATGGGTTCGCGTCATCGACATGCTCTGACTGGCGCACGCGCAGTGTGCTGTTCGCCTCAGACACTTTTTGGATGGGTGAAATCTCGTGCGTTCGCGTCACCGACATGCTTATAGGAGTATATCTGTAGCTATACAGCTGACGTATAAGTGCTGTGTACATCTTATAATTGAAATTGAATGGATTTAGTGAAAAGTTCAATGTGTATATACTGTGCATTGTTGAAATAGTGTTTTTGTTTGATTATTATTTGAATCGTTTAATTGAAGAAGCATTGTACAGAACAATAGTGAGTATTAAATAAATAAACTAATATTTTTAAGATAAAAAATAAATAACAGAAACTTATTTTAAATACTCCTATTTATTTTGGCGTTTGAAAATTTTTAAAGTTTAAAATTATTTTAAATCTTCGTATTTATTCTGGCGTTTGAAAATTTTGTATTATTTATTTTCTAAGATTTAACCTCTGCAATGCATCACGCAATCCGGATTAGTATTTCACAGTGGCTTAGACGTTTTCTTACTACCGTGGTAAAACAGACATCTAGTTATTCAATCATATTTTTATCGTGGATTTTGAAATTAAAAATTTTATAAAGTCTAATAATAATTCAACATTAATGTGTTGAAGTTTAAAATATGGTTGTTAATGCAAATAAACACCATAAAAGATCAACAAGTCATCGAGAAGATCTAACGTTAGAATTGAAAAGGTTGCAAAATAATACACTACAAACGGTGACAAAAACTTTTCTAGAATTCATCTCCAACAAGAAAGGATTATCGATCTTTTCATTTAATTGTCAAAGTTTGCATGCGCATGCAGTTGACCTAAAAAACGATGCTATTGTAAAAAAGTCAAATGTTCTGCTTTTGTCAGAAATTCGTATGAAAAACGAAGAACCACTTGATATTCCGAATTTCAACCTTGTTGTAAGTTATAAAAGACCCGAAGTTCCAGCAGCAGGCGTAGCTATTTATCACAAGATACGTCACACTTCATTACTTCACATATGGACATACATACTAAATTCACTAGAAGCATTGGTGTTAATGTTTCTGATATAGGCGAAATATGCGTTTCTCGTTGCGATTCCGAGAATGAGCAATACATATTAATATGGTTGCCGTTTATATTTCGCCTGGAAAATCTATGAGACAGATACAACAATTTTTATTCAAAAATTTGATGATTTATACAAAAGAAGGTTCTGAAATACTCGAAAAAAAATTTGGCGAAAAATATGAGAATGTACCAATGATTTTAAGTGGAGACTTCAATATTAACTTTGCAGATGATAAAAATCTACCACTAATTGAATTTCTAAATGAAACACTTAATTTAAATATGTCCAATGACCGCAAAACTCAGTACTACAAAATATAAAACAACGACCGATGTGGCTTTTACGCGATACATAGATAAATTTGAATCAAACATTTTCCTTTCTTACTTTAGTTACCATAAGTTCTTTGTATCTTTTTAAAGCAAAATGAAATAATTGAAAGTACAAAAAGTCTAAGTATTGATGAAATTAATGATGCAAACAATTAAAATAATATTAAAAATCAAGTACATTGAAATTTAAGTAAATACAAATACTATCCATAAATAATATGATTGAATATTAATTGTTATTTCAATTGAATTGTATTTTTATTTTGTCATGGGGATCTTGGACAGACCGTAATATATTTGAATTATAAAAACCATATAAACATGTGCATTTAGTTGTTTTGCTCGGAGTTTCAATGGATGTGAAAACTAGGTTGATGTTGATAATTTTAATTCAAACATTAGGAAATTTCAAATTTTAATACTAAAAGCTCTAAGTTTTCACTTCTATCGGCAGTCTCTATAACTGCCATATTTTTTTTATTTTTCTGTGTACTTCCTAGGAAATGACTTAAAATCTTCTATATGTTATGAGTATTCTTATAAAATGATAAAACATGAATATGCTTTGTATAACTGCGAAATCATTTTAAGTCATTAAATAAATAAAATACCTATTACAGGCTTTTGTTATTAACTCGGACGTTTTTACTTCCTAATCTATTGCTGACAATGTTAGTTTTTGGTTTCGAATTTACGTCGCTGTAAAACAGTACAAAGATTACTAGCGATGTACCTGGTCCTTCAGTTTTCAACCACCTCAGTGCCGGCTTATCCATTGGGCGCTTGGGGTGGGAGCCCATGGCCCCGGAGGAGCCCGGATAAGCTGGGCTTAACCAGATTTTCTGGTTATAAATTTCGATCCTCCAGTGCCAAGGGGGCCTGTAGATATTCTGCGCCCAGGGCCCGAAATGAGCTTAAATCGACACTGAATCACAGTCTAGGAATGAACAATTGACATTGTACCTTTTTTTCTTCAAGTCTGTTTGTTATAACGTGAACCAGCCCTTATTATTTCACTCTACAGGTCTTAAATAGCATCACTAGCTCGACAAGAACAGTAATAGACAAAGTACGACCTGATGAAGCCCGTATAGAGGTTTTATCCGTCCTGCCGTGGATTATGTAGTGATATGGTAATTTTCAGTTTAAATGTTTTTAAAAAAATCATTTAAGGACGTATTCTATTTTTTATACACGCAAAAATTTCCATGAACAATTTTAATATTTTTTTTGTCTGCAAAATATAGTTGTGAAAATTTGTATAGAAACTTAATTTTAAAAATTTGTATGTGCAAAAAACAAAAAAAACAAAAAAAAAAAAAAATGAAATCCATCCTAGCAAAATATTTATAGAATTATTAAAATACTTTTATTTTTGTATTCATATTAATTTTTTTAAACAAGAAATAGAGGTGCAGCTTCAATCATTACATCAGTATTGAAGAATTTTTCAAAATTTAATATGTTTTAGCTCATTTTATAATAAATCATGTTAGTCTTTTCGTAAAGTTTTCTCATCAATGGACTAGAAGATTGCAGTTAGTAAACATTGTGACTGTCACTATGTGACTTCCGTGGCTAATCTTACGATAATTTTGATACTCCACATCTTTTGATACCTTGATCAACTATACATTTTCCATTTATATTTTAGGATGGATTTTAATACTCTTCCCGCTACTACTCAACAGTCTGTTGAATCAAGTGAGACTTTT
The DNA here is from genome assembly GCA_019973975.1 of Trichonephila clavata. Taxonomy (NCBI): domain Eukaryota; kingdom Metazoa; phylum Arthropoda; class Arachnida; order Araneae; family Nephilidae; genus Trichonephila; species Trichonephila clavata. The sequence goes on along the minus strand of BMAO01039781.1, from coordinate 37,875 downwards.
GAAAATGATCTGGAATCGAAACCTACTGCTTTTCTACACCATGAAGAAGCTCTTGCTATTGTAGAAAATGAGATATCTGAAATTATAAAATCAGACCCTCTACTTCATTACTTGCCTTCAGGAGTTACTCTAGATGAACTCAATAACATGTTAGCATTGGAACATGGCAGAGCAATGACTGTGATCGTTCGCAGAGCTGACAACCAAACGTGCTCTGTTGTCGTCGAACAAAAAGCAACTGTGATTGACTTGAAGAAAGCCTTTCAGAGACATTTCACCTTAAAACTGGTAATGGTTTTTGAACAAAGTTTTAAATAATATTCTTGCTTCGTAGTGTTACGAATTTTGTGCAATCAGTTCTTAATTTTACCTTAAGATAGTGTAAATAATCTAAATCTACAGATTTAGTAAATTAATATTGCTTTCTGTTGCATTTGTTTTATGATAAAAACTGTAATATTCGAATATTCCTTTACATTATAATGGCATTTCAGTGAGAACTTGGCGAAATATTGACGATACAGCCAAGTTGGTATCATTTTTGGTGACTTGGCGGCCATATGGGTACTTCTCAAAATTGCTGGAGCGGTGTATGACGTCATCACCTATGGCGCAAGCGGATTGTTCAAGAAAGCAGTGAGAGGTAGCCACGCAGACTTTTAATATAGGTCGCTTCCTGAAATTGAGTCGGTACTACTTCAGCTGCATGCGACCGAGTGGTTGCTTGCGGATTATCTTTAAACTTACATGCCTGTAATTTTAGACACTGCTAGTTGTGTCTGGGTGCTGTAGAAGACGTGAAAGCCTTCTGGAATTGTGAATTTTACTGCTATATCCTAAATTTCAAGGATTGTTTCCGCCAATGAATTTTATCGCTGTTTTATTATTTTTTTTTTCTAGCATAAAATCCACCAACCTGGATCAATGCAACAATATTGTAAATACGATACAATAATTTGTTGTCTTAAATTGACCTCATCAGCCTATTTGTTAGTCTTTTTTTTTATATATTGTTTTCTTTCTACGAGAAAATTATTTTTTGTCCCAAAGAAGTTGTTTAACAACTAAACATTTTGAATCGTGTGGAAAATTGAAAGTGAATTGCTGTGAATCTTTGGGCATTCGGGCTCTTTGCAGCCCTCCATCCCATATCTGGAATTCTGTGATGTGAAGTCGGCGAAAGTGGCGATCTTCATTCTACGAGATACAGCATGGCGATTGGTGGAAAGGATTGGTTCGGTAGGCTTTCCTATGGTGATGGTAGGTTTCTTGAAGATCCGGATGGGAATGTTGCTTGAGAGAGAGCTGAGAGGCTGCTCTCTGATTGGATGCTGGAAGATGAGGATAGTGAAAATTGAAAGTTACTAATTATACCCCTGATATTGCTATGTTAAGTAGAGCGTTGCAGGTACAATGTTCGCATTAAAATTTTTATTCAACTATTTATTGAATTTATAGCTATGTAATTTATATATAATTAATTTTATTAATTATGTTTTTTTTATTTTTTATTTTAATAAATATGTCTATGTATGTGTATGTGTGTGTAAAAGATACAAAATACGTAATATATATATTCAATTTTTTTTAATTTATATTGAAGGAATAGAAATTTATGTTCATGTTTTATCTTAAGTGGTGCATAATTTATGCATAATAAAGCTGTATCTGTATTCTTGACTTCTATTTCCATAAACCTGTATGTATTGCCGCGGGAATCGAATTGTTGTAAATATTTCCTACTGTGTGGCACCCTGAATCATATTGTTACATTGCGTTGGTACGCAACAGTTACAAGGTTGCTGACCCCTGTGGTAAATTATGCCACACATAATTACGAGGTGCAGTTCAGACACCCGAATTACTGATTTTTTTCCAAACTTTGCAAGAAGATTATGGGGGCTTAAAACTTCAAAATCAAATGGTGCAAACATTTATGTGCTTTCCGGAAGATCACGTGGTCGCGGTAGTGTGATGGTCATGGTCATGGATTTGAGTCTATATGCTACTAAACGTGCCACTAATGCCTTTAATGGTGCCGTGTAGAGGTACTGATGCACGTTAAATATCTGCCGAGGATCAAAGTCCTCCCGTTGGCGTTTTGTAGTTCGGAGAGGGGATGCCAACTCAGGTGTCATCTTCGTTACTTGACAATGGCTCTCCAATAACCCTCTGAATAACCGCCAATAACTTATTGACTAGGGTCGCTAATAACCCTCATATTGCTTTGTAGATTTTGTTAATAAATCCTCACTCACTCCACGAAGGTCGTAATTGTAATTCTGTAACTCTTTACGTACTACTAATTTCCACATTTCTTTACTGCCATATAGAGAATAATGGTTAAAATATCAAACTATATAAAAAATTGTTTCTATCCCTCTTGTTCTGTTCATTTGCTTTTTGTTCGCACTATTTAATTTGGAATTTCTTCATTTATTTTTTTATATTAAATGTGTGTGTGGGTATATTCTTTTATTAAAAGATTAAATATTATGTATATATATATATATATATATATATATATATATACTGGGGTTGATTTGCACAGAATTTTCCGCCAACTCACTAATTAGCTTAATTTGTTCATATTATTATTCTCTATTTTACATTATAACTTTGTATATATTTAAAGACACATAAAAAATTATAATCATGATGAAAAAGTTTCTAAAAAATTAATTAATGGTAAAAGTGTTTTTAAAAAAGATTTTGTTGAATTATGCATAGTATACAATACACGCACTAAATGTTATAATATATAAACATAACTATTAATATTAAATTCATGGTTTAAAAAAAAATAAGGACGATGTGTGGAAAAATTAGTGAAATGAGCAAGTAAGAACTGACTAGGATCAGGCACAGTAAGACATAGGATTATATGCACTATGATACAATGAATGTGATTTTGTTTCTGTGGAATCGTAAGATTTTCATACTTGTTGTATTCTCGGGAAGGAAAAAATGTGCGAAATGGGAAATCTTACTAGCGTGAGATATCATTGAGCTTATCTGTAAAGAATATGATTCAATTAAATTTCAGATTACAAATGATGCCTAGTCTAATGCTTGAATGGAATAAAATTCTATTCACACACGAAAGACATTTTATTTGTCGAGTGATTCAAATTTTGTAATAATATGACGAAAATTTCTTAAAGCAAATTATGTCTTTCCTTAATATAAGTTTAATATTAATTGCTTCTATATTAGATTTGTTTCCAAAAGATATATTTGGGCTTATCAAGCTATTTTTTCTGTGTATTAATTAAATTTATATTAATATATAAACTTTTGTTTTCTTCCAGAAAAGAGAAGGCTGTGAAAGGTGTATCAGTTGGCGATATATTTGGAAGACTTATTGGCTTTATTATGCGGGACAAAAATTAACCGAGAATGATAAACCACTTAAAGTTTATGGCATAGAAAATAATTCGGAACTTACGTTCATAAAAAGACTGAGGAATAATGTTTAAAGACCATTAAAATATTGATACAACTTTCTATGATTTTTGTACAACATATAATTGAGAACTTGAATTGTTTACAATTTTGTTTAGCATTTTCTATGACTACTTCAAAGATTTGTATTTTAAAAACTCTTTAATATACGGATTGAAATGCCTTACATTGCTATAAATAACTCGAAAAGTCTTCTAAGTGATATATATGTTATTTTATTCATTTTATTATGAATTTTTTTTCAACTGTAGTAAATCTACTTAAAAACATTGCATCGCAACACAAGCTACAGAATAAACGAATTCTTTAATCTAAACAAAGTGATCGAATAATTTTCATTGAAGTATATATTTAGTTTGGAAATGTATTTGGTTTTTCTGATGTAAAATAGTCAATAGGTAAATGTCTTTTAAAATACGTTCAATGGTATAATTAATTCTTACAAATGTAAATAATCTTCATTAATATCTGCCCTAGTGTGCAAAATTAATAGAGTTTATGCATGATGTAATTTTCGTAAAGCTAATAGACAGATTTTAATGGAATTTTATATGAATATACATTTATAACAGAATGATCTCAGAAGAGTCGTTTCATGCTCGCATGATTATCAATAAAGTAGTGCAAAGGTGTCTAAAATCCACGTTGTAATATCGAACTGAAAATGAGTAATATGGAGTATAGTCCCCTCTCGTTGTCGGAAAGGTTGCACAGCGTAACGGCGTACTGGACAAGAGGCAGTTGAAAAGTTTCTGTGGCAGTCAATCCCACCCCTGTAGCAAAGATGTTTCTTGCTCCAGGATGGTTCTTGGTATGAGTATGGTGAGATGTAGCTGTTCTCCCAAAAGCTTTTCAGAATGCTCTATAGGATTGAAGTCAAGAAATTTGGCTGGCCAGTACACATACGAGGAATATCTTTACTTTCCAAGTAATCGTTGACCAGCTGACACTTTTGTGGACGAGAATTGTCATCAATTAATAGCAACCTAGGACCAACAACTCTCCTGAAAAGTCAAATATAGAAGTCTACGATAGTGTTTCTACACCACAGCAGCCTGGAAACACATGTAAGAGTCCGGTCATACAACCTAATGTCATCCAAAATCCCAAAATGATCCTTTTCTTTGAGGAGTGAAGGATGGTATCGTGTCCCAGGCTCTCACCAGTTACAGATACGCTGAAAATCGAAGAATAGATTTCGGGTTGAATCACGACTCATCTGTAAAAAGCACGGTGATCCACTGAAGTATGGTCCAAGGCGCATATTGTCCGGGCCATGCTAAACACTCCTCCCTCATGTGTGCTGCAGTAAGTAGGACGTAAAACAACTGATCTTACTAAATGCAGCTCTCCTTCATGAAGCCTTCGGCCTATTGTAGATCGTGAAACGTGGGTTCCAATGGTAGCATACAATTCACATAAGAGCTGTGAAGCTGTAGCAATTCCGTGTCGCCGCTCTGAAAGCACCAAATAACAATCCCCATTTGTTGTTGTGGATCTTTGTTCAGGTGATCTCGGTATGGATCCAGTATCCTGAAACTGTTTCCTCAAATTGCAAACGACTCTGGGCATTACTTTGATTTCTGTAGTTACCTACATACGTTATGGACCTACCTCCAATCTACAGACAATTCTCCGCGTAACGGAAAATATTTGGCCCAACCCTGCAAAGTCAGGTTTGGGCCTTCAAGCCGTATCTTACAAAGCGTACGCACTTGACGTCAGTCAGGCTTTGGGCCTCCCGCGATACGGGGGTGTACGTTACGCCACTGATTCTCCATCTCATTCAATTATCAGTACATTCGTGACTTCTCATTGTATGTGATACCTAATAAAATGTACCCAACTCTTCGGCAAGCTAAGAGGTAAATCATAACAAGGCGTTAACATCACATGTTATTAAAACATAAGTTCGATATGGCTCAAAAGAAATAGAAGCCAGAATATAATATTAATCTTGAAATATTTTTTATCTGAAGAAATATTCCAAATCTTAACGCTATTCTTCAACGAAGACAGTCTTCCAACGTCCTTGAAAATCACGTCTCAACCGACTTCCGTATTTTCCCATTTTTATCGTATTAAACATGGAATGTATCAGCTTATTAGACGGTTATGCATTACATTATTGCTGACTTCCTTTATTAGAATATAACCTATTAGTCTTCTAACGAATATTCAAGAAAACTGTGAAATAATAAGAATAAAGAATCCTCAATTGGCAGCCCTAAATGAGGATTTTTCATTTTCCCCTGTAATTAAATGAACTTGTTCGTCTAGGAGAGAGGTGGCCAACCTTTTTGGGAAGAGTGCCGCTATCTGATAAAAAAAAAAACTATGCGTGACACTCACTCAAATGAAAAGGTGAAATAACACATTTTATATGCAAGTCTAAGTAGAAGAAATTTAAAAGTAATATAATAAATAAATAAAAAAAAGTACAAACTTAAGTTTTATTGTCATTTTTTTCCAGTCAGTCAGTTAGATAAGGTATAAGATCAAAATGAGTAACCAAAAAAATTTAATTCTAAATAATTATTAAACAGTCAGTAATTTTTGAATGTGTTTTCTCAATTTGTAGATTTTCTACTGAGTCATCTACATTACGATTAGTTCTCGAAGATGCTAACAAAATCGGGTTGTTTTAGGTGTGCATCAGTTCCTCTTTTTCTCCCAAATCGAGACAAAAAAAAAGCTAACGTGTGTTCACAAAAGAAGATATATCGGTAAGAAGAGCTAAATCTCAAAGCCATCTTCATTCTAGAGAAGCAAGCAGTCACTCATTGTTTTCGTCCATATATTTTAAAACACAGTCCCTCAAAATCCAGAATTTCTCGAATGCTATTCCTTTGGAAAAAACCAACGCTCACAACTAGGAAGGAGTGTTTTTTTTACATAATTTTCTATTGTTGTTGTTTCTTATCCCAGATGGTGTAGCTCAGCTACATCATCTCCATAAAACCAAAAATCTCCAAAAAATCCCGAAATAAGATAGGATTTCCTAAGACCTCGTCATATGAAAAACTCAAACAATTTAGAATATGACTGGGAGAAGCCTGATCAGCCTCGCACCTAGGACATTCTGGGAAGACCTTCCGGCCCTGTTGAAAAGCCAGAGACTTGATGTGGCCACTAAAAAAGCGCGACAGAGCCGTCTGCTGATACCTAGGAATATTAAGTTGGTGACACAAACGAGGTTTCCCCCCCCCCCAAAATACCAAGGGTGAGCAGGGGGTATTCTCCAAAATGCATTCAATTCAATCCTTTTAATTGAGGAGAGTTCAGCAAAAGTTAGACAAGTATCACCCAGCAAAGTGTCAGCAGTGGCAGACTTGGCCAAACTATCGGCTATCTCGTTACCATTCAATCCAATATGGGAGGGGACCCATTGAAAGTATATACAGTGTCTAGAAGAAAGTCGAACCAGAACATCCAGAATATTTAGGCTTGTCATATCCCCAACAATTGTCCAACGAGAAAGGTGCTGTATAGAAGCACGGCTGTCAGTTAAAAAAATTTCTATTGTAATTTAATTAAGTGTAATTAAAATAAACTTTATAAACAGTAAAAAAAATAGTATTTATTATTATCTTCTAAAATTATTCAATAAGTCTTCGCGTGCGATATTGTGGCACGCATCCTGCGAGTTGGGCACCCCTGGTCTAGAAAGAGGAACGAGAATTTCTCTTGGTGATGTTGGGGTGTGTGTACAGAAAAAAGGAAGACGTACATAACATGAATAACAGAAACTCAATAATTTCACAGAGTTTTATAAATACTTTAATGATTATGAAGTGACACTCATTTGTATATGTACATTCTTCAGCAATGTAAGACAATGCAAATTATATTAAATAGCAATAAATAAGTAAAATCAAAATGAATCGAAGCCGCAAATGCAAACATGAACAATACAGATTTTTCTTTCCTTTTGGACCACCCTCGCTCACAGTCTTTGATGTGACATTTTAAGACACAGATAGAGCGCTGTGGTTGTCGTGAGGCCATACCATGATGTTTTCATCAAAAGCCCTACACCGGTGGACGTACGCAGAGATGGATATGTCGTCGTACACCCGTACGCAATGCGTACCTTCTTGGCATTCGCATCTGTGAAAGAAGAAAATATTAAATTACTCTATACTTTAAACGGAACAGGTTACTTCAATAATAAATCGTTTAGAATAGAAAAAAACTCCATTATACAATTTTGAAAAGTTTTACTTTTCAAACACGGAATGTAAAAACTTGTTAAAATCAATTATGACCAATGAAAGGTTGACTGAAAAATAAATAAATGGTTTTGTATAGATTAGAAAATGAAATGAAATAGTTATACAACAGAATTCACTGAAACAGAATAAAGAGACTGTGAAATATATTTTCAATATGATTCTTTGTCAGCATAGATTACCTAAGTGTAGTAAATATATAAATTAGTCTTACAAACGTCTTCATGACTTCCTCTTTTAAACAAGTAATACATAAAAAAAAAATTAAGTCAATTCCTACTTAGGTCAACAAAGGAAATTTTTGTTTTAGTTACTTTTTGTTAAATAATTACAATTAACATAAATATGCATAAACATACCATAGAATCACAATATTAAGTGACAAAACGCCTTTTAAATTAACATTAAAAACTTTTTAATCACATTAAATTTGTAATTACATTTTTTAATAAAAGTTGAATATAATAGGTAAGAATTTATCTTAAAACCAGGTGTAAAAGGAATGCCGACGTCTAACCAGCATGCGATTATTCAGGTTAAGTTAAATCTTCATTACAAATCTAACAAAAGCTGTTTTATCCAATGGTGTTACCATCTAAATGAATAATATCGACTGAAATATATCTCTTTAATTAAATGAAATTAATTATAATTTATGAATTAATATTTTAAAAAACTGTATTAACATCAAATGTCATCCTCTACAAGTTTTAAAAAATGTATTTGAACTTGAGTAGTTGAATAAAAAGTATTTAACTCACGACTGAAAATTTGAACAGATATATAAATAAATATATATAGGGAGAGCGCGTGAACTATAATAGTAGGAAATGAAAAAGATGTAATGCGAAACTTTTAAGAGTTGATCATGGTATTCAGAAGTCGTTTATCGTTAATAATAAGATGAAGTTTTTTAAAATTTTTTTTTTTATAAAAGTAAATTTAAAAAATGCATTAAAGAAAAGTCATTAAAATAATAAGTGTATTTTTTTTTAAATTCGAGAGCTTCCGTGCATAAAGCATAGGTGGTTTGAAAAAATGGTACTATGCTTTATATATATATATAGCTTTTAATAATTCAACCTAAAAAATCTCGTCGACATATTTATAAGGATCACTTTTCTGATTTGAAGTGCCTTTAGAAATGGTTTGTGTGTTTTCAACTATACGCAGTTTTTTATCACTTTTAAATCTCATACACAAACGTACATATTCTGAGCCCTTTTTCAAATCGAAATTTTATTTTACAGCAATAGTGTGGAAAAAGAAATTGGAAACAGCGATTATTCGCACTATTTGGCAGCCTAACTATGACTCTTTACCCATCACCTCACTCAAGGAGGTTGTTATATATATATACTAGTTGTTACCCGCCCGCTTCGCTGGGTATTTCATGATGTTTTATAAATTTTTACTGCTTATATATGTATAAATTATTGATATCTAAGTCCTAGCATTAAGAATTCGATTGTATTGAAAAATATACTTAGACCTGTAACTGTCACCTGTTGATAAATAAAAAGGGCAGAACTCGTCTAATTTGTATTTTCTAAAAATCTCTAAAATTGAAGTATAGAATGATGTTTGCTCTTTTCGTAACCCAAAAACCAAGTGGATTCCCGCAAAACCAATTTTCGCGGTGGATCTCTACTCCATAAATTGAACATGCAAGCCAAATTTCAAGTCTAAATCAAACAGAAAAAAACAAAAGTTTTACTATCAATATCCCCGTAATCCCGCGTGTGTGTGTGTGTTGAGAGCCGTTTTCCAAAATAACCTCTCTTAGCGGATTTCAATTCAACAAAAGAAAAATGCAAACCAAATTTCATTATTATAGTCCTTGTAGCTCGAAAAAAAGGATTTTTTTGTGTCAATACGTCCCAGTAACCCCTGCACCCCCCCCCCCGCAGAACTTGATTTACTTAAAATACATTCTTAGTGCATCCCTATTCAACAAAAGAAACATGCTTAAAAAATTTCAAGTATATGGGTCTAACAATTAAAAACAGGAATTTTTTTCTGTAACTCCTCTTGACACCTCGCAACCATCCTTGGGGGTCAATTTTCGTTTTACTCTTTGTTAGAGGAATTATATTCCATGAAAGGAACATGCCTACCAATTTTCAAGCAGAATGATCAAATAGTTTAAAAATGGAAATATTTATCGATTACGCCTCTTAATCTCCCGAAATTAAACTTAGTAGTTGATATTCGCAAAACCCATTTTGTAGCGGTTCTCTACGAAAGGAATCTGCTTATCAAATTTCAAGACTACGTCTAATAGTTTAAAAATGGGGATAATTATCTATAACGCCACTTCGGTGTCTGTTTTCACAAAACCCATTTTGTAGGGGAATTGCACTCTATGAAAGGAATCTGCTTAGCAAAATTTGTGCATCCAATAAATTAAAAATGCAAAAAAAATTATCAATAACGCCCCTTGAACCCCCGCAACGCCACCTAAGGGTCTATTTTCACAAAACACATTTTGTAGTGTATCTCTATCCTATGAGAGGAATCTGCTCACCAAATTTCAAGACTGTGCGTCTAATAGTTTAAAAATAGAAATAATTACTTATATCTGCCCTTAACCCCCGCAACACCCCTTGTGGGTCAATTTTCCCCAAACCCGTTTTGTAACGGATATGTACTCCATGAAAGAAACATTCCTACCAATTTTCAAGCAGGTAGGTCAAGTAGTTTAAAAACGAAAATATTTATCTATTACGCCACTTAAAGGTCTGTTTTCACAAAACCTTCTTATAGCTGATCTCTACTCTATGAAAGAAATCTATTTATCAAATATAAAGACTGTGCGTCTAATAGTTTAAAAATGGAAATAATTATCTATAACGCCCCCTAAGCCCCTGCAACGCTACTTGGGGGACGATTTTCACCAAACTCATTTTGTAGCGGATCTCTACTGTATGAAAGGAATCTGCTAACCCAATTTCAAAATTGTACATTGAGTAGTTTAAACATGGAAACAATTATTTATAACGCCCCTTAACCCCCGTAACGCCCCTTGGGTTTCGTATTTCGGAAAATCCGTTCTTAGCTGATGTCTACTCTATGAAAGGAACATGTCTACCAAATTTCAAGTATGTAGGTTGAATAGTTCCAGAGATATCGTGATTAGTCAGTCAGTGAGTCGCTTTTCTCCTTTATATATATAGATAAACGACCGCAGTTGATTTAGATTTAAATATAAATCAAACTTTGTAACATGTTGTTTGAAATTATTTTTAATATATCTATTAACGGAAATTATTATCTTTCCCATACCATTATCGTCTGCTTTGATTGAATAATTTTTTACTTAATGTTCATTTTTTTTCCTGATTTTAATCGTTTTGTATTATAAGTTTTGTTGCTAAAGGTGGCATCCTTTTTGTCATGAATCTCGATGTTAGAATTCGGCAGTTGACTGTTGGAATTCGAACTGATTAGGGGTTTTGACACGCAATAAAAATAGCTGTTGCTTTTTCTTACTAATTTCATCAGATTTTTTTTCATTGTTCTTTTGTATGAATAAGTGCTTTTGTTTGTTAAGTCCTAGTTTTAATTAAAAGGTTTATTCTGTTTCGAATTGACTATTTGCACCATATTTCGAACGCTGAACCACCGAAACAAAAACGACAAATCGATCAATGGGTTTTAAAAGTAATCATTTCAATATCTTTATTTTATAATATGTTAAATAATCATCAAAATTTATTTGATTGAAAAAAAGTCCAGTATTGCTCCTCAAATTTTCTGAAGAAAATTATAAAGTTCAACTCTGTTTTGAAAGAAAAAACTCTACGAATTAAAAACAGTACTTTTTAATTATTCAGTAATATAAATTCTCATCTTTTAAAGTAAATATTTGTCTTCCGAAAATACCATTTAAATTTTAAGGGGTTTGAAAAGTAAAATAAAATTTATTTTTATAAATTTCACGAAATAAAAATTGCTATTGCGTGAGAGGCCTAAAATCCTAAGAAACTAATTTCCTTCGGCAGAATTAATTAAGCTAAAAGCTTCTGTTCAAGTAGAACGTGGGTGGCTTTGAAATTCTTCCACAAAGACTACGTTCACTTTCTAGACTCTGAGAGAGACGATGAAGAGGAAAATACACATTCAAGAGATACTTTTTAAAATTCTCCATTTCGAAACACTTTTCTAAGAAATTTTTTAAAAAATTTACTGAGCTTAAATTAGTGTTCAATTTTTTAAAACTATTTTCGAATCGAAAGGTCGAGAGTTGGCATCTGGAATTTAATGTAATTGTTCAATTGCAAACTGTAAACTTAATTTTGCTCTGGTAAGGAACACTTATGTTTTTTTCCCCTTTCAAAGCTGATATGTTATATATTTAAAAAAATACAATGGATTGTGAAGTGTTGCCACAAATCTATATTTTTTTTTTCCACTTTTTGGTTTAAAAAAAAAAATACTGGCATGTAAATCAAGAAAATGTTTCGTTCTGTGTATTTTTTAACATTGGGAGTGCTCATAGCGAGGTAAGATGTCTAAAATGTTTTAAAAATAATTAAATAATGCAATATATTTGTGCATAGTTTGCAATTAAATCAACTTTAATTAATCAAGCTTAGATTTCTTGACTTGATATTAAATACTTAAAACAACAAATTTGTCCCTGCTAAACATTTATTTGTAATGTGTATTCGAAAAAAAATTCACTTTTAGGTGAAATTAATAATCATACACAGAAATGTAAAAATTATATAGTAAAAATTACGAGAAGTATTTATTTTATAAAATTTTTTGATGATATAGCATTGATTACAAAACTTAATAAAAATTTATAGAAATAATAAAAGTTGATATAGAAACGCTGCCTGACAAATTTTCAGGTTTAAAATTATTTCTGTGTTTGACTGAATTTACACTGTTAATCAAAGAGAAATGCTCTATACTGTTCAAAATAAGAACTTCTAAGCATCATTTGGTTTTAAAATAACTGTTCAAATTTAAAATTTGAAGTGGAATATACTAGAAAGTTGAAACAATGAAATATACAAAGAGGATATAATTTAAAAGGCTTTGAATAGAGAATGACCCTCTGTGTTGTTAAAAGTTCTACAATTTGGAGAATTATCATATAATCGATAAATTAAACTACAGCTAAAATGTAATATAATGAAAAAGTAGTAAAATAAAGCATATATATAAGTGCAAAGTTTAATTTAATTTACTCGTTTGAATTGCAAATAAGACGTTATTTAATTTTTAGATAACCTTGTCTTTCAGGATATCTGTAAATATTTATCAAATAGAACTAGTTCAGTTCGGTAAATTTTAAAGTAAAATTTAAGAAATGTGCTCATTCTAAATAAATTAAACAGCTGTTAATGTATTTTTCAGTAATTTTTGAATTTTTTTGCTTCCTATCTTTTAAAAATTATTATTATTAAGACTTTGGTAACATAGTGATACAAACATAAATTCAACATTCTTGGGGGGGGGGCTAATATTCTCCGTTACGCCACGGAAATTCTAACCGGATTATAAATAATAACACACACATATATATGTACAGAGAGAGAGACTTTGAAAATGGAATAGCAAGAAAATGATATAGTTAATCAAAAAAAATTTTTTAAGTACTTTTGTATGAAATTAGTCAAGAGGTGAAGATGAAATAAAATGATTTAGAAAAAATATCAACAATATATAGTAAGATATAGAAAAGAATACATTAAATGCACGATTATCTATTTGCCATTATTTATATTAATAATTATTATCCTTCTTTATTTTGAAAAACCTCTTATATAATGGTAAGAATAAAATATTTGTAAACAATTTCTTTACTGGAAAAAGAATATTATCTACATTTTAGATATGCATGTTCCGACACATGTATAATAGATAATTGTTCATTGATGAATTTATAAACTATACTCAATCGATTAAGATTAATTTAAAAATCGAAAACCAAAAAATCGGAGCCAATTCAACGGTGTTTCAATCAGAATATAAAATCCTGCATATATATACAAAAAAGTATCCAGATTATTTAATTCTTTGATAGGTATTGCTGATATAATACTCCTTTCAAATTAAAATCTCTTCTGCAAATTGTTCCTTTTTTTGTATGACTTTGTTACATCACGATGGTGTATTTTGAAATAGTCTAAAATTCTACAGTATCTTTATTTATTGAAGAATCGAATTGCAGAAATTAGTTTACGGCTGCATTTCTATCTCTTTTTATCCACTGCTGAGGGGAATTAGTAATGACAGCTGCTAGAGATTTACTCGACACAGACATCTGCAAAAACAGCAGCTGCGACAGGAATCGAGGCGGCAAAGTAGGCGGTGGGTGGTCTAATGCGAAAAAAACATTTTAATGTTCAATGCGTGTTAATTTAAGTACGCAGTAGATATTTTAGATGGAATTTCATAGATTTTATTGCAGTCAGAGCGAAGAAATATTCAAATATATTTACAGTGAACAAATAATGTTTTATATGGAAAAATGAAACAATTTTTTTTGTTTAAAACAAAATATAGTTTACAAAACAGATATTTTTAAGAGTATCTGATGTTTCAGAATAATTTAAAGCCACTGAATAATCTTTTAAAATGCTTTTTCTTTAAGAGCTGCATACAATATAAAATTGTCTGCATTTTTATTAATAAGTTTTTAGAAAAAAATTTCTGAAATATATAATTCAAATAAATATGGAAAATAAGGTACTTTACGCAAATTACAAATTTTCAACAACTACATTAGAAGAAAATAAAATATAGAAAAATGACCTCTCGTAAATGCGTTATTTTTCTTTTGAGTTTTAAAAAACTCGTTCTTTATAGAAATGTTGGTTAAATAAAAAATCCAGAAAAGATATTATTGAGTATTTATTTCGAAACATTTGTATGTAGACATTTAGCAACATGCAGTTTTCCAAAAATCTGGCATATATTCAATAAAATTTTCTCATGCAACGTCAAACATTGATAGTTTTCTTGACAAAAGATAAGTAATTTTTTTTTCCAATTAGATAAATCACTCCTTAATAAGATCAAAAATACCTCTCCGAGTAACACTCTGAACTTTATCACCCACCACATTCAAATGTCAAAAAAAAAAAACAAGATATCAATCATTGGCATAGCCAAGTAATTTTAGCGCGTTTTTCAAATGTTGTATTTTACAATAATGCAACTATTGAACTTTTTACTAACAGAAAGTAGTGTACTATACTTAAAAAAATTTTTTTTTAAAGAATTAAAAAAATTTTGTTTTAAATTTTTTTTAAATTATTAAATTGAAATATGATTCGGCTCATCTAGGGTACAAATGCGACCCAATGCCGAAAACCCGAGGTCAATCGGTTAATTATTGGCTGAGAAAAAGGTACGACAAAATATGGAACGAAGACGAGGACTAAGAAGAAATTGGCGTCCTAATAGCGTTTTTTTTACACTACGTGAAAGACGCGCTAAAAATGTAGCATACTCACGGCGAAAGTAATGTCTTTTCTCTTTCACACATGATTTATTGTTTGTAGATTAGAAAACGCCCACACTCAGGATTTTGAATAAAATTAAGTAGAATTGGAATGTAGGCATTGTGTACAATGTGCATTTAAGAGTTAAAAATGCGAAATTTTCTAAAAACAACCCCTTTTCATTATTTATTGGTTTTTAACATCATTAATGAATGAATAATGTTTTCTGATTTATTAATTTCAAAAGTCAGACTGTTGTCGAAATATAATTTGGTAAAAGACTACACCAAACTAATGTAAAGTAATGTTAGAAAAAAATCCTCCAATTCCAAATAATATATATAACAACATTTTTCTTTCCATTATTTACATCAGATAATGTATAAATGAAACACAGAAGTATTACTTTTTCTTTAACTTTTGTTAAATCTTAATAACATTAAGGTTCAGTGAACTATTGCATTATACTATTCGTATGTTATATCAATAAGTTATATCTTGAACGTGAATTAATGTTTTTATATAGGCTTCGAAATATTTTTCTGCGTTCCCCAAGCAAGAGTATGAAATCAATGGAAAAAAAATATACCGAGAGACGGGTACTTACGGGCTTTTAATAAAGTATTCAATATTTCTCATAAACGGCCTGTAAACCTCCCATCCGCAGGGTGTTGTCCTTGAACACCAGTTGACGGTGTCCCTTCTCTGTAAAAGTAGAAAGAGAAGAAAAAATATATCAGAAATTTGAAATTAAAGAAGTTTTGACACAGAAATATTGTCAGTATACCCCTTTAACAGTTAAATAGTAAGAAACAATGTTTGAAATATAAATAAAATTACAGACACACGATTTACTGGAATGCATTCAGAACCAAACTCTGAGGCAGATTCTATGTGCCGATTGGTGCATGAGAAATTCTGACCTCAGAAGAGCAATTAAATTTAAAACTCCACTCAGAACATGACAACGAATAGCTGCTACCCCATTGGTCAGACAGTTTAACCTCCCGAGGTCCCCATTGGCCGACGGAATTACAAGTAAGTTGATCATCAGTAAATCTAAATTTTTTCCTTATAGCTTTCAGAAAAGCTTTCGCTTTCATTAAAATTATTTTTTTAAAAAAATCTATCTTAATATATTACTTTCAATTTAATTTACTTTTCTTTTGCTTAACAACTAATTCTTTTTATAAATTTAATTAAACATGAGCAAGTAAAAATCACACACACAATCAGGTTATCATTCACCACAAGACAGGAGATGAAAGCCATGACTGGCTATGTGTGCTCTAAATGAAAAATCAGCTCTAAATATAATTAATTTTTCTCTTTCTTAAAAAAAGACTGTTTCTACATAGTAACAGTTTTTCAACAGGGTTTTTTTTTTCTTCATATATTTAAATTAAACCATTATATATATTTGTATAAATATGGTTTGTAAATTGATTACTGTTTATTAAGTGTATTCATGTGATTTGTAAATTTATAATGATTAATGATAGTAAAGATTTTTTTTATACTTTGTAATTCTTTAACAAGTTTTTTCTTCAGTAATTAAAATTTATGTTGTTTCGTTTGAAGATATCCAATATACATTT
Source organism: Trichonephila clavata (assembly GCA_019973975.1). Taxonomy (NCBI): domain Eukaryota; kingdom Metazoa; phylum Arthropoda; class Arachnida; order Araneae; family Nephilidae; genus Trichonephila; species Trichonephila clavata. The sequence goes on along the minus strand of BMAO01039781.1, from coordinate 21,117 downwards.
TTGAAATTAGAATAGAACAAAATCACACACTCACACAGCAATAAATATAACAAAATAATATTTTTCCTTTTGTGTATTTTTTGGCGAGTTTATTTTATACATTTTTAATATCTAAATTAACATGTAAATAATTGATTTTATACTGAAGTTATTAAGTTTTCATTTTTGCATGATGTATAAATGGCGATCGTGTAGAAGTATAAATAAATCAATGCGTTAAGAAAAAAACTTTTTTTACAATCTTTTTATGTGAAACACATTGTATTTTATTACTATACCGTGTTTTATTTCAACGCACAACAAAATTTAAGCATTTTGCAATAAGTTAATTTGTGCAATATAAACCGTCTGCTTATATTTTAATAAGTCTCCATCTCCATAATATCCTAATATAAAAATATCAAGCATTAATTTTTGTTTGAATTTAACAGTTAAAATTCAAAACTTTCCTTCAATAATTGTTTTTTACAGTGCTATCACTAGTACTTACGAAGCTAGTTTTTATAAAAAATTTTGTTTTTTTAACCTATTACTTTGATGTTAATTCTACATCAAGTAAATGGAAGAATTTAATTCTGAAATTTTTAATACTTAGGGTAAATGAATTATTTTATATTTAATCTCATTTAAGAAACAGTTGAAACCTTTTTATATTATTTGATTATAAAATTATTTTTTGGGGGTTAGCTCTTCTAGAAGCTTACATGAAATCAAATTTTTTCGCTTATCGATCTTTTTTATGACTTTTCTAATTTTCAACCATTTTTTACACAAAAACAACATTTCTTCAACAATGTCATCGATATTAATTTTTCTTACAATCATTCCATGCTCATCAATTGTATCTTTCTGAAACGAAATTGTATTTTGAAAATAGCAAAATAAAGGGGGAAGGGGGGGGGGATTTTTTAATATGTAAACCAAAAATCTTATAAATTTGAGAGATTTTTTTCATTTTTTAATTTACATAACTTTTGAAAAAGAAAGATTAAATAATAATTTAAAAATAGATTTTTTTTTTTCAAAATAAATCTAAAAAAATAATTAAAAATTTACTTCTTACAAAATTTGATTTATCCATTATCATGTAAATCAAATCTTGAGGATAAAAATATATAACTTCTCAAAAACATTTTTGAAAAAATTTTGAAATAGTTTACTTTACAATACATTTTAAGCATAATTTTTTAAAAATATGCTTGGGTAAAAAATTCCTTTCTTAATCACGGTTAGAATAAAGTGAATAAAAGTAAAATAACATAATTTGATTGTACAAAGTGCAACAGTATAAGCAGTCCACGACACATTACATTACTGAACATTTTGGGTAAGCTCTTACTAATAATATTAAAAAAAAAAAATATGCCATGTCGTTAGGATTCTAAATTGCTCTCGAAAGGGGGAGAGGTTATAAGTATTTACTAATTGTGTGTGTGTTTGCTATATTCATTGCATTTATTAGCATAAACTATTGTTGCCAGATTACAAACTAGAGATTTCCAATATAAAGATTTGCATATAATCATTTTTAGATGGTGTTACTTTGACAATGGTATATTTGTAATATTTTTGGAAGCAATTAAAGTTATAGCTCATTGCAATAGATCTATAACATTTTTAAATCTCTTTGAAAACAAGTAATATAAAAAAAAATTCATTTTAGATACGAGAAAAAAAATCTTTTAAAGTGTTGAGCCAAGTCGCTAAAAATGAAGCCAATGTGGCTGTATCTGTAATTCTTTAAAAAAATTAAATTTCAGTCAGTAATTTTAATTAAATTACCGTATTGTTTCCCAAAACAATAATGTATAGAAAATTTCAGCTCAAATGGGCGCTTTGAAATATGAGAAAAAAAACCCTTTCCAAGTTTTGACACAAGTCGCCAAAAATAATGCCAACGTGGATATATTTGTAATTCTTTGAATAATTAGTTTTAATCAATTAATTTTTATTAATTACAATTAAATTTCTGTATTGTCCTCCAAAATAAGCATTTCAGCTCAATTGAGTGCTTTAAAATGCATTTTATTAACGATTGAAAATTTGAACAAGATAAATATATATATACACATAAATATAGAGAGTGTGAACTAATAGTAGGAATTGAATAAGCCCATTTTACATTTCATGTTTCTTTGAATTATCCCTTTTCAATCTTGAAAATACTGTTTCCTTCCTTAAATATATTATTATAATTGAGTTTTAAAGCAGGATTCGGCAACCTTTTTGCTGTGGCGAGCCTAACCAATCTATCAATAGGATTCAGCGAGCCACACTGTAGGATATTTTTGAAACAATTCGATTCCCGCTATAGTGCATGCAGAGTTAGAGAATAGAGGCCATTAATATGGATTTACAGTTTTATTTCATATTAATTTAAAAATTATACCTAACATAAAAATAAATAGCATAAAATATAAACATTTCTTCTTCAAAAAAACAAAAAAAACTAGAATTGTACATATATTTTAAATTTTTAAACAAATGAATTAAAATAAGACAAAAATATGAAATATAAGTTCATTGTAGTTACAAATAAAAATTTTAATGCGACTTTAGGGCTTGTACCGCTCTAGCTTCATATCGCAAATCCAGGGGTGTATTGGTGACTTTCAATTTGACACGATTCTAAGCATTTAGCTGTTAAACAATTTCTTTGTGAACTCGAAATATTTTTTATATGAAGAAAGATTTTTTATTTATGTAGATATGTAGAACCAAAAGTGAAAAGCAAAGTACATGCAATTTTCTTTCTACAAGCAAATAAATCTCTCCAGCAATGCATTTCTATAATTCTCAGTTATCTTTTTCTGTTTTATTCGTAATTCCATACATGTCAATAATTTCAAAGATGTTTGTCAAATATGGTTCATTTCAAATTTATCAACTTCCATCATCTCAAAAATTGATAAATTTGTTGAGAAGTGCAGAGTGCCAGTGAAATTTGTACCGTGTACCACATTTGGTACGCGTGACTTAGATTGCCGATCCCTGTTTTAGAGGATCTTAATTCGGGTTTAACATATCATCTTCTAAATTTAAAATATATTTTCCTAAAAGGTAGCGTGTTCTGGAGATCTTAATAATAGTTTCGAAAATTAATTTGCGTTTTAATTTATAAATCCTCAGCAAATTAATATAATTTTTTCTATGGTAGAAGAGAGCATCCGAAATATTTTGTGGTCTTAAAGTAGTTAGTGCTACATCACACAATTCTTTCTCTCTCTTTTTTTTATAGGGCATTATTATGCAGATGTAACTTGGATTTTCGTCCCACTGTTCAGCTACACGAGGCCTTTTGGGGACGGTCCACGTAATTTTGAACCATGGTCAAGTGACGTGGACGACACCTGAGGTGGCACCCCCTCTCCTAACTACACCACCACACCAACGGGAGGACGTTTGTGCTCTCGACAGATTTTACGTGCATCGCTCCCCTACACTGAGGGTTTTCAGTGGTACTAGGATCGAGAATTTGTGAAGAGAAGGGAAAATGTTAAGCAACAAAGCCATGACACGCACTCACATCGTACGCGTCAAACCCCACAAAAGTGTTGGCGTTAGAATAAAAGGAGGAAATTAACATGGAGATTAAGTTATACCCTCGGTATAAGCCCGTGCAACGCCGGGCCATGAAAGCTAGTAGTGCATTATTATGCAGATGTAACTTGGATTTTATTTCTGTTTCTCGGTTACACGGATATTTTTTTATCCTTTTTGTTGAATTTTTGCCAAATTTTTTTTATTAAAACAAATAGTTTTATTTAATTTATCATACATAGTGCTTTTTTCCTTCTGTGAGACAATTAGAAGTTCGTTAAGCAGCGGTTATTCTAATGTATTTTATTTCCCATCAAAATAACTATCACAAAAAATTTTCTTTCTCTATCTCTATATTTGACCTTGCGTTGAACGAAATTGATAGTAAATTCCTTTTCAATTACTCAATGCTTTAACAGAGCATCTGCTACACTTGAACCTTGAATACTTAATGAGCTTTCATTTCAATATTAATTAATGCGCATATCTTTTTATCCTTGAGTTTTGTTAGTTTTTTGGCCAACAATCTCTTCTCTAGAGTTACAAACTTTGAAATTATTCACAAAACAGCATATAAAAGTTTGTACACTTTTCCCAAACATTTAGAATTCATTATTATTTTTTAATTTGTTCTTACATTTAATTAACGCTTAAGCCGATCCATACGTGTAGATAGAGTGATTTATTAGTGAGACCAAACTTAAATACGATAAACTATTTTTTAATTTGTTCAGAATGGAATGGAATACATTTTTAGGCATTTTTCCGTTTCTCCGGCGCAAATCTAGCTAAGTTGGCGTTATTGGCGACAACATACACATAAAAAAAAGTATTAATAAATACTAAGTTCTCATTGGGGTTTTTCATTCATTTTTGATATATTAAGAAAGGACCACAACTTGTTTAGTAAATGTGGCGATCAAAGGTTACAACGGGGAATATTCCATTTGGCGTCGGTTGTATCACATTTGGCGACTTAGAAATAAATAATAAGAAACAGGGTTACCGTAAAATCCGGCATATCGCGCGCACCGGCGTATAACGCGCACCTATACTTTCAAGCTGCATTTTTTAATTTTAAGTAATATTCTCCGTATTACGCGCACCCCCTTTTTTTCGAAAAAAAACCTGAAATGTGTGTAATGCTCTTACGTTTTGAAGAAATTTATTCAGGTGTTATCCCAATATAATACCTCGAATCTCGACTGTAGTTACACAGGGGCCCCAACATGTGAAACTACAGTCCCACCAACAGGGCTCCCATATCTAAAAAAGGGCCCCGAAGGAATTTTGATACAGGGCCTCCTCAAAGTGGAGTACGCCAGTAGAACAAAACCAAAATTTGGAAAATATTTTCAGATAGAAAAATTTCTCAATAATGATAAAAGTTCGTGTGACTGCCACAAATACATTCGTAAATAATACAGGTCTTGAATATTAAGAAATATTTTATGAGTACGCATTTTTTCACTTTGATATATATAAATAAAAGTACATTTAAATATAAAAAATGAAATACAGAACATAATTTATCCCGAAAAAAATTCAAGCAGAAATGACTGATGCACTAAAATGTACTAGTTTATAAACTCTAATTCAGACAGAATATAACATTAATACTGGATCAGTTCTCATAAAAAAATGTCACGAGTTTGAGCATCTTTCGTCAACATCAAGCAAATGAAGGTTTAAAGACCGATGAAAGCACAGGCGTGGTCACGTAAAACTGTCATTTTGGCAATTTTATTTTGCTAAGGAAATTTTTGTTTCTCGTTGTATGTGTATATATTGTTAGAAATTTGCATGGAGGAAAAGCAGCAGTCGACACCAATTTTTTGAATAATAACATATTTCTTGATGGACAAAGACAAACAGATGACAACTCGAAAGCAAATCAATGTACATATATACACAAAGAAATTTAACAGATTATTTGCAGTAAAGCAAATTGCACTAAGTTATAAAAAACTTTACAACGTTCTAGAAACAGCACCCTAAACAGTTCTACTAGCAGGAACTCAGACACACAGATTAAGTCTTATTCTTCTGCCGCAGTCACCGCACACGGCTGAACTTTCTTCTGAACTGACTGGACCTTTGTTTCAAGGGTCCTTTTTGGTAATTTCTGGAAGAATCGACCCTAAAGTCTTTTCGATGATTCCTAAGCAATATAGGATAAGCGGATTTGAGTTACAACATAACAGTTTTTTTTAGTCCATTTCAAAAAATGAATATTTACAGTAGAACGTTGTTTATCCGAATCAATTGGGACCGGACACCGTTCGGATACGCAATTGTTCGGATAACCGAAAACTGAATGCGATCCATGCAGTATATGAAACCGGACACTATACGAATATTGAAAATCATCACATGCGGGAAACGTGCTTGAAGAAAAAGCAAAATAGGTGCAAAAGTCGCAATTTTACATTTATTGTGGAAAATAATCGCTTATTTCTCACTGTACCATTGTACACCTTCGGGTCTTCGCTGCAAGGTCTCTGATTCTCTTGAGCAGCAGTAGTTGAGTAGGACTGCACTCTGATTGTTGTTCGTACCACTCCATAGCTGTCTCTAACGCAGAAAACGGTTTAAAATAGTTGCTCTTGGCTTTTTTTATGTCAGAAATTGTTGACTTTCCAACATTATAAAATTGTGCTAGAGACGCTCCACTTTCTTCCTTCGCGAGACGGTTCAATATTTCAAGTTTTGTCTCTATGTTCAAGACTTTGCGCTTCAGTTTTGAATTCGAAGCCATAACAGTTCACAATTCAACAAAAGAGCACGTATACACCCCCTCACTTGGAAACGAATTGACTTAATATTCCGCACAGATGTTTACCAAATCACACAACTGAAATTCTCCAAATATCTCTCACCTTGGGTTTTCCCATCACTTATGACCTCACGCAAAACAACTTTTGAGCATTGCACTGCTCTAAAACGTATCCGGACTTTGGTTCTGATATTTGAAGCTCCGGAAAATAAACGTTCGAATAAACTACATTCTACTGTACAATACTTACATTAAATCTGAGAGATATTCCAAAAAATATTTTGCACAACGACCTGAAAGTACTTGTAAGCCCACTTAAGTGTGTGAAACATTCTTTTTTTAGGATGATGAAATTTACAGAATGCATTATTAACTTATGCCAATTTAGAAAACCAGCTTAGATATGTAATGTCGAATACAATTATAGATTTACAAAAATTAAGTGAACACAGTATAATATAATACAGTTTAATTCATTTTGTATTTGTATTGCATTATTTTAAAGGCATATTCATCTAACGTGAAGCTTACTGCAACAAGACGTGTCATCAAAGTGGCCATTGATGTAATCAGTGGTGTGATGGAGAATATTAGGGCCCCTCTGTAAAGTCAGGTTTTGGTCCTCAAACTGGATCTTACAAAGGATTGCTAAACCACAACGTAACATAGGATTGGGGCCCTTAATATCCTAGGCCCTCCCAGCGATTCGAAGGTGTACATTACGCCACTGCATTTAAGCCAGATCTGGATTAAAGTAATAGGTGCCTATTATATTTCGAGCTAAAATATTTTTTTTATAAAATTCATGTGCTTTAATTAAATGATTACATCATAATTATTCTCATTCGACAATTCTAAACATTCATTCAAATACGTTTTCAATTTTTCTACTCTGAACTGTTTTATGATTCTGATTAAATTTATTCTAATCTCTTAATTCACGATTTCTTTTCTGCAGTCGTTTAATCAAAAAGTTCGGGATTTTTAAGCTCTCTTCCTTCGAATTTCTTTGAGTTTTCTACCCTTGTTCTTAGAACCAGCGAATTTATCCTGCCCTTCGGAATCTTTTAGAAAAAATATATCTCTTTTTATAGCTAAATTTTTTCATCCTACGATTATCAAGTAGTAAGTTTTCTAAAGTAACACAATGATAAACTGTAGTGTGTCTCCCTCTGAATCCAGTATCCAAACACTAAACTATAAAAAATGGACTAGATTCATGCGACGTCATAGTCACTTGATAAATGCAATTACATGTTCACAGTCAATCAGTTCATAAGCTTCGCTGTTGCCAACTTTAGTTTTTTTGCAAATTCTTTTTAAAATGTATGAATCTGCAAACAATGATAATGCATTTAGCGGGGGGGGGGGGGGAGACTCACTTGATTCAAAAATATATATCTACAATAAAAAGATTTTTAAAATTTTGAAAAACTATATTTTTTTTGTTGAAGAATTTTAATATTTGAAGATCTTTACAAAATAACCAAATTTGAAATTTCATCTAAATTTTATTAGAACATCAAGTATAAGTCTGTCAGTTTTGAATTCAATGAAGAACATGTGATTGCAATTATAATGTGACCGTCAAGAGTTTAGCCCAGGGGTTGACAACCTTTTAGCTGTGCCGTGCCAAATCAACCTACCAACATGATTCAGCGTGCCATGCAATAGGAAATATTTGAAACAATTCGATTCCCACGGCAATACATGCAGAGATAGGGAATAGAGGTCAAAAATACGGAATTAGGCGTTAATTATGCATCATTTAAAGATATTTATTGACAAAAATATACAACATAAAAGATAACTATTCCTCCGATATAAATAAAAATTTAAAACTGTACACATAAATATGTATCTTTTAAGAATTTTTACTAAAACAAGGAGTAAATGTAAAATATATGACTATTCTTCAATTTAAATAAAACATAAAATTGGGCGTGTATAATGCATTTTTGAAAATATTTATAAAATTAGAAATAAATAACATAAAATATAAGTGTTCATGCAACATAGTTAAATAAAAAATTAAAGTTTCAATGCGAACCTTGACCTTGCAGAGCCCTACTTAATGTCGCAATATCTGGGGTATAAATTGTGACTTTCAATTTGACATAGAATTCTAAATGTTCAGCTGTTAATCAATTTCTTTGGACTCAAAATATACTTGTATTTCATGAGAAAAAATTTGTCCCATAGATAGGTGGAACCGAAACGGGAATTGTTTGACAAAGAAATGTAATTTACTTTTTATATCCAGAAACAGCTCTTATTAAAACTTCACATTTCTCATTAGAATTCGTAAATGTGAATTCTGCTGTTTCGTTTGAAAATGTTTGTGTACACTTGACATACGACATACAACACTTTCGCGACATGGCATACATACAGAGCGATATTTTTGTTGAACGAATCCAAATTCGTTCATCCAAGAACCGTGAACACCAAGCTTTCTTTTTTTTACTCGCCATTTGATTCAATATCTAACTATGAATTGTCGCAATGATTATACAAAACAATACAAGTTTTCACAATAAAACTAACAACGTGACAAAAACATAAGTAACCTAAAAATCACGATGTGCATCAAACTATATTCAACGTTCGACTGTAATGGTACTCAAAATTCGTATATTGGCACGTCTAATCGAGAACATTAGAAGAATATGGAAAACAAATAGTGATCTAATATATATTTATTTCTATTAACTCTTGATTCACACCAAAAGAATAAAATAAAATAATTGTATGATTTCTTAAGCACACATACATCACTCAAAAAATTGTAGTTGCTCTTCATATATATTTAAAAGGGCATTTGATATCAAATTAGATTCCCTTCCCGTACCTAATTATCCCACAAGCAGCTTTTTCACCAAATTCATTTTCAATCCAAATTAAATATGTTGATAGAATAACAATTTTTATTTATTATATAAAAATTGTTCCGCTGCAAAACGTTTGTTAAGCAGAATTTTGATTTATACCTGAGACATTTGTTCCTTCTTTCGTCGGTGCCGAAGCTTTTGGTGGGTAAAGGACGAACTACTTTCTTTTTTTTTTAATTCACTGAGCAGTAATGGATGATACTTCATCGTACAAGTATTACGCAATAGTTTGAATTTCCGTTGAATATTTAACACTAATAATGAGTAACATTTAAGCACGCAAAAGATGTTTTCTTTTACAAAAGCACACAAACTGCGTGCAAGCTGATTCAGCAGAATCGTTTTATGGCAGAGAACTAAAAGTAAGAAATAAAACTTTTATATAAAAATGTGTGAGGCGTTGAAAGGAGAGACAGAGCTTTATCTTATAATTTTGTAGAGAGAGTGGTGGCGTGCCACATCTGGCACGCGTGCCATAGGTTGCTGGCTCCTGGTTTAGCCCATTCAATAAAAATTTTTTTTTCAAGAATGGAATACGCGCATATCCTATAAATACACCGATAAAAGTAAATAGCTGAACGTTGCTGTCAATCAGAATACTCTGTTTATATGGTACTTGTGCCCTTGATTTATACCATCTGAATTAAAACAGAAGAATTTTATGGTAACTTAACGCGCGCGTTTCTATTCTTACTCACTCTCAATAAACAAAACAACGGAAGTGAAACCACGACCGGTGAATAACACTTGAGTTTAATCACAAAGCTTCTTTTAATCGCATTGTACGAGTCACGTGAGAGACACGTAAGGCCTTGAATTATCCCATTCTTGACTTTGACTCCTCGGTTGTTTAACTGCGACCGAAAATGTTTGAGAGTACTTTGTACTACACTCTTAAATTTTTCTTGTTTTACTGACATTAATATAATGATAATTTCGATTATAATCAATGCATTTCTTGTTTTGAATTGAATTGCGTGTTCTAGTATTTTGAAGTTCTATATAACAGGTGTGTAGACCAATAAGCTACAATTGAACTCCAAAAACTATAAACTTGACTCAAGTTAGTTAAATTTGTATTTCAGTTTCTATTCATTTAAATTTCTTAATTTTTTCTCAAAAAAAGTATTTTTACTCTGAGGTTGTTTTTTAAATTGTAATTTTATTTTTTAATGTTAACGTAACAGTTCTTATGAAAAAAAATGGATTATTGTTTAAACATTTTCCAAAATTTTATGTTTATATACAACTAGCCACCCGCTTCGCTGGGTATTTCATCGTGTTGTATAAATAAATACTGTTTATATATATATGTGACCAGTATATATGTGTATATATACCAGTCGACTCTCGATAATTCGAAATTGGAGGCACCAATCAAAACTTCGAATTATCAAGAAAGTAGGTAAAAACTCAACAAACACGAAAATTTTTTTCTAATACATTTAAATTTGTAACTGTGTAAGAAAAAAATTGTGTGTGTGTACAAATGTATAAAATACTTTTAAAGTATCTTTAAAAAGTACATATTATACAGTATAAATATAATACAGAAGTTAAAAAAGTCCTGTATTAAGAATACGTACTGTACATAATTAATCTTTTTTGACGAAAAAATCTGTTATCTTTAAAAGTCTGTTTAATCTGTTTTCGGTTCCCTCAGCCACTGTTCTTAACACCATTGGTTCTTCAAGGCAGGGTCCAGTCCGGTCCATGACCTATTTGGTGCCACATGCCATAAGTCACATAGCTGAGTCATAAATCGTCATGTCACTCCGACACAAAATACACGGGATTTTCAAATCTCGTCGATTCGTTTTTTATTTTATCCTTCCCATCACTGAAACTCAGGCGGAATCAGGGCCAGAGTCTGATGAAATTGGTAATGTGATTGAAGAAGTTGTCGATCTTGCCAGGAAAATAAATTTAGAAGTGGATTGTGATGACGTTCAATAACTGCTAGGTTCCCACAGTCAGAAGCTGACAACTGATGAGCTCATGGAAGAGCAAGAGCAAAGAACTTGAGTCTTTAGACCCAGTTCAATCAGAAGATCGAATGACTGTTGGGAATTGGACAGAAGGCTTGATTTTAATTGAAAAAGGGTTACAAATTTTACAAAATACATGCTCCAACGAAGAGCACATTTTTTCAACTGAACAAGAAGGGAAAAAAATTATTAGCATGCTACGAGGAAATTTTGAGGGAGAAAAACAAAAATCTTTGAGCCGTCAGACTACTTGATCGATTTTATGAAACTTCATACATCAATTTTCTTAATAAAATTTTTTTTTATGTACCATGTTTTTATAACCATTTGCATTCATTGTTATCCACTTCTGAGCTATAGTTCAAATTTCGAGTCTCTAGCTCATCGGTCAAGTTTGTTTAAAATCAATTACAAAATCCCACCCGGACAGACATACAAGAAAGCGAGTTAATAAAAACATGGTAACCTGGGGGCCCTTCTTTGACCCCAGAGCCACGAAATTGAATACGAAATTGAATCGTACCCGACCCGTGCTATCGACAGGTGTTCGTGAAAATTCGTGTAAGTTACGGAGTTACGGGGCCCACCTCTTTGGGGTCCCGGTTTCGAGGCTAGAACTTTTTTTGGAAACTTTTTTTTTCTAAATTATTATTTTCTTTCGTCTCTGACCCCAACTAAAACAATTTATATGTATTCGTATGCAAATTTACCCCGACTTACGCGATTTTCACCAGTTTCGCCTATCGCGCAAGTTCTCTCGGGGTATTACTGTACGTTGAATATTGATATCTACTTTAGAGTGAATTTTTCATGAAAATTTTGATACTTATACAGCAGTGAATAAAGATACGAAATGATAGAACAAAACAAAAGCGCTAACACTTTTTAATGAGATTGTTTGGATTAATTGCAGAAACTTTTACAGTTTAATAAAACTGTATTGCTCTGAGTTACATCTTATTATATTTCGTTTATGCATGGTAAAATATATATTCATTTCGTAAAAAAACATTTTTTTTCCATTAACTTAATATAAAACTGCTCTTAAAAAACAATTTGTATCCAAAAAATAAATTGAAAAATTATGCATGAAATTTTTTTGATTGCTCCGTAATCGCCTTTAAATTACGAGTAAATGTAATAAATATAAATACGTCATTATGGGTTTTTTACCTTAAAATATTTCTGTTTCTGTATGTGAGCGGTTTATTTTGAGGAATTTCTCAGAAAGTTATTTCCTTGTTTTTCAGAGTTCAGAAGAAAAGTATTAAATTTTTTTTTTATAATTATTTATTCGGAAGGAAAAATAAAATTAAAAAGTATCTATTAAAAAGAAAGATTTGAGGAAAATAAAAAATATGGGGGGGGGGGGGATTAGTTTTCTATATGAAGGTTTTGTTTCTTATGACGTATTTATTGTAAAATATTTTAAGAAATTTTTTTTCAACTTAAATTTTCACATTAAAAAAAAAAACGTAAAATATTCATATATTTAATTTATAATAAAAAAAATAACATATCTTAAAAAGATATGCTATTATAAGCGCAAAATATTAGAATTGAATAAATACTTGAATACATTCCAAATGCACATCGTAAGGGTTTTTATTTTCAACCCGTACAAAACCTACCCTATAAACGGTGAACAATTATTGGAAATTAGATCTATAAGAAAACAAAAAAATTCTTAATTAAGTTTGTATATGGACAAATTATTAAATAAGAAGATTGACCAACGGCTTTAGTAAAAATACTACAGTTCAAAAATACCCCCGAAATACTTTTAATCTCAACTTTTCAATTTTCCTATATTGCTACACGTTTATACAGTTGTACAAAATTTTATAAATTATATTGCATTTAAGATACTATTATTGTTATTAATATAAGTTACTTTCACAAGATACACTCTTTTTTGAGTGAAATTATTTTTCTATCATACATTATAATAGCACGTGTGTCCACAAGAACAAGCGTAAGTTGTAGAATGGTTTATCGAATTTAAACTGCAACACTCGCACAGTGTAAATGGGGAACCACCACACTGGAATGTGGAAATGAGAAAAAGTTGCCCGGGCGATGGATGGAAAGAGGAAGTCCAATAACATGGCCACTTATATCTCTACATATAACACCTTTAGGCTTCTAGAAGATACGTGAAAAAATTGTTTACCAATCTTGCACCACTGATTAACTGAAAAGTCAAATTACAAGGATCATACAGAATGTTGATCCTGCAGTGGAAAAAACTAGGGTATTTTCATTATGGAAAATAAAGCCGTAAGTAAATACATTTGCCTGTTTATTTGTTCTTAATATTTGAAATTGTAGTTATATACTTTTTGAAACCCGGTATACCAGTGCTTCTCAAACTTTCAGTGTTGGCGACCCAATTTTCTATCATAATTTTTGTGAGATACACTTTATAAATTTCAGTTTATTATGTTAAAAGCAAAACCATTATTTAAATTTATTATTTTGTTCATGTGAATTTATTTATCATTGTTTAATTTTTTGTCACTGTGAACTGAACGATATTGAAAAAGTATATTATTTTGTACGCTGTAGCAACAAGGAAGTGCTCGTTCTGTTTTGTTTAATTCAACAGTATTCCATGAAAAAATTGTTTATAACTAGGTGAGTCTTGGACTCTAGTTGGCATGTTAATTTGTGAAATACATGAGATTTGGCAGTATTAATAGTTTGGAGTATTAATTTTCAATACAAGAAACTCTTTTATTTTTTATTTTTACGATATCTGGCGTCCGGTGACAGGACTATTAAGTGTCAATATGTTTACATCTGTTAAAGGCTTCAAGAAAGAAGACCTAATTTATTTGTGTCAAGAGATCAATGAGGACTTACCGTTGAAGGTTACCATATCTATACTGAAAGATGTAATTTTAAACAGTAAAGAATATAAAAATGATCCGGACTTTGTTTCAACCGTACTAGCCACAACTGTTTCTGAAAGGCAGAAAAAAGAAGAGAGAAATCGCCAAGACGAAGAGATAAAGCGCCAAGAAGAAGAGAGAAAGCGCCAAGAAGAAGAAAGAGAACGACAAAGACAACATGAGTTGGATTTGGCGAGATTAAACTCCCGGACAGTTTTACATACTCTAGATCAGAGGTGCACAACCTTTTTAGGATGAGGGGCCAAAAATTTTTAATAGGATTTAATCGAGGGCCAAAGTATTACGCGATAGCAAATATGCTATAAACGGGAAGCACTGTTTTATGATAATACGCATTTATAACAATAATTACTTATTTTACTCATGTACACATTATACCGTTGATAAATGGATGAAACACAAAGACTTTCAGAATGATTAAAATACTTTAGCTCAAAGGAATATTCCTGCTAAAAGGTGGCAAACTAACACAATTTAAATTTTTTTTTAAAAATTAGCACTTAAAATTTGTAAAATTTAATGAGATGTCTGCGACTGAATATTTGAAATTGATTTTTCGTCAGGCTTAAGACTTGTTGTGGCAATAAGTGGAACAGATGAAAGGTTCTCATCTGCTATTCTATTACTTATTTTTGATTTGTTTAAATTCATTAGTGAGACAAATGCAAGGGCTGCCAAAGAATGTGGCACATGTAGCTACATTTTGCTATAAGCACGAACATTCATCAGGTAAGTTTTTATAAAATTCTTATATCGATTTTTCTTTGAATTGATTTTTGATAACATCAGAATTCTATAAATCAATTAAGGTCAACTGCATACTCTCGTCTACTAGCTTTATATCAACAGAAAATGGAAAAGCAAAGACAAGTTTTTGTTTGGCACTTTTTTAAATCTAAAAATTGATCATCAAATGCATTGCACAAGATTTGAATTTGTTCGTCATGTGTAGAAATTTTTCTTGCATTTCTTGACAGTAGGGAAAGTGTGCAAAATTTTTAGCTTTCAGCTGGTTTTGAAACAAACATAATTTTTGTTTAAATGCCTTCACGTTATTTATCAATTGAAAAATGAATTGGTTTTTCCTTGTAGCTTTGTGTTTAAGTCATTCAAATGGCCTGTTATGTCTGTGAGAAATTGCTGCGGCAGCCAAGTGGTCAAGGTATCGGATCATGGCTAGCGTGTCATGAGTTCGAGCCCAGTACCACTGAAGACCTGCTATGTAGGGAAGCGATGCACGTTAAATCTGTCGAGAGCTCAAACGTCCTCCCGTTGGTGTAGTAGTTAGAAACGGGGTGCCAGCTCATGTGTCGTCCGCGTCACTTGACCATGGTTCAAATTTACGTGGTCTGTCGCCGAAAGCCCTCGTGTAGCTGAATATTCACTCATGTCTACGGGAAAGGCTAAATCACACTGGAAATTTGCTTCTTTTAACCTTCTAATATTTTTACCACAGTCACTTAGATGGGTAACAATTTTCTCAAATAGTTCCATAAAACGCTTTATGGCAACTACTCAGCAGAGAGCCATCTGACTTCTGGATAATAAAGAATATTAGAAGGCAGCTCATCAAAATCTTTTTAAAATTCTTTAAATTTCCCATGTATGAGGGCATTACTACGAATAAAATAAAGTGAATTGCTTCAGATACACACTGCTTTAAGGTTGAAAATCCTTAATTCTTTACCACATAAATTCTCTTGATGAATCATGCAATGAAGCTGCAACAGTTCTACACCACAATGGGCAAGGCATTTTTTTATCAGCATAACCATTCCAATTTTCGTGCCAATTATTGATTTTGCTCCATTGATTTGTGGTAATGCTAACACACAATTTTTCATGTTCAAGGAATCTGCATCGCACAGTTGTATTAAACTGGAAAGAAGTTCATTTCCAGTTGTTTGCCCCTTCATGGGAAAAATTCCAAGAAGTTCTTCTGTAACACAAATATTTTTATCAATTACACGAACAAACCCAAGCAATTGGCTAACTGATGTTCGATCTATAGATCCATCAAAAGCTTAAAAATATACAAAGTTTGAAGCGGCTGATTTTACTTGATTTTCAATGTCCTCATTTAACTGTTGAATTCTTCTTTGAATAGTCATTCTATTTAAGCTTATATTTTAAAATTTCCTTTTTGCTTCAGGACAAAGTTTTTCAGATGCAATTAACAAACACATTTTAACAAAATTAACATCTGTGAATGGCCGACCTTCTTCAGCGACACCTAAGCTCACTTCCACATATAAATTCAAGTTAATTGTACATTTTTGAAAAAAAATTGCTTGACAACTAAAAGTTTTTAGAGTTTTTTGATTTTTTGCGATCATTCATAATCCTTTCATAGATGTAAAATGTTTTTGCTTTGTTTCATAATGCCGCTTTACGTTATACTCATTTGCCACAACAATTTTGTAACTACATATTAAACACGTGACAGTATCATTGTAATACATAAAACAGTATTTATCTGTCCTTGCATCTTGAAATTCCCGACTTTGAAAATCATCTTTTTTCTCTCTCCTTACCTAAAATATTTGAAATGGTTTTATAAATAAATGATACAAGACTAAAAATCAAAAAAGAACATCAGATCCGTTCTGTGACAGCGATTTCAACATTCCCAATCTACTAGCAAAACCACGGAGTTTGCTTATTGGTAACCCGCACCATGAAGAAAAACGTGAGTTCAATAGGTCCTTTTAATTGGCTCAGCATAATTTCGAATCGAGACTGTCCCAGCACGCGTACGTGAATACGTATTTGTTCTTCGACCTTCTCTGCATCCAGACCATGCGATGGAAGAAATAACGGCTTCTGGTGATCACGTCCGTAAGTTTCTCCTATACGAAAACTCGTACTCGCTGATAGCCATGAAGGAAACATTGAAAATCCACGTAATAAATTTTTTAAAAAAACTTCATGAACTGTAAAATAATTATTTGCTGTAATACTGTTTTCGTATACGATATTTCCCTGTTTAATTAACAAAGGTCAATTCCATTTCAGATTACTCTTCCTTTTATAATAGACATTCACGGGCCAACTTTAAAGCCTTCGCGGGCCAAAATTGGCCCGCGGGCCATAGGTTGTGCATCCCTGCTCTAGATGATCAAACCCCAGAGTCAGGTAGTGTAAAAAAGAAATTTCACTTACCTAAGTTAGAATTACGCCATTTTCCGGGAGATTTAAAGGACTGGTTACCTTTTTGGAGCCAGTTCGAATATGTTCATAATGATGTTGATATAGCACCAGAAAATAAATTTCAGTATTTAGTGTAAGCAACCGTTAGCGGCTCGCGCGCTCGGGAGGTAGTGGAAAGTTTTCCACCCACTGGCACCAACTACGCCAAAGCTGTTGAATCTTTAAAATCGCGTTTTGGTCGAACTGATTTACTTATAGAATTCTATGTCCGCGAGCTTTTAAAATTGGTTTTACAAAACGCTTCTCAAAGTTCGACTGTTAATTTATGTACGCTGTATGACCTTTTGGAGTCTCAGATTAGGGCATTAGAGACACTTGGCGTAACAACGGATAAAAGCGCTGCTCTACTTCATACTTTGGTTGAGTCATGCTTACCGGAAGATATACTAAGAGCACATGGCAAAGGCAAAGAGGTCCTGATTTCAATCATAGTGGCGAACCACAAGAAAGGCTTAGTAGCTTACTAAAATTCTTAAAATCTGAAGTAGAATCAGAAGAAAGGATTTGTTTGGCGATGCAAGGTTTCGGTTTAAACAAAAAGAAAGACAATATTGGGTTTAGAAATAAGAAATTTGAACCAAGAGTAAAACAAAATAAAACACCCACCGCCTCCGGTCTTTTTACCAATCCACATACTCATAAGACCAAAAAGTCATGTGTGTTTTGCGAGAAAACTCATTCCAGTGCAGACTGTTTTTCTGCACAAAAAATGAGTTTAGATGAAAAACGAAGGATTTTGAGGGGAAAAAAATTGTTGTTTTGCCTGTCTGGCTCCCGGTCACCCCGTCCGAAAATGTCGTTCATTTTTGAGATGTGTAATTTGCGGGAAGAAACATGTTCCTTTGATGTGCGAAACAAACGAGTCAAGAAAAAATGATTTCAAGAAGACGGAAGAAGCTGAAGTTTTCAACGAGGTCAACATGTCCAACCTGAGTGTGGGTCCTAAAGTGTTTTTACAGACTCTAAAGTGCAAGCTCATATCAGATAAAAAAGAAAAAATCGTGCGTATTATTCTGGACACCGGCTCGCAAAAGTCTTATATTATAAAGAGTCTTGCCGAAGAAATGGGATACGTTCCTGTAAAGAAAGAAACTCTGGTACATTCACTGTTTGGTGGGATTAAATCTAAAGAATTTGTACATACATGTTACAGAATTAGGTTGAAAAATATTAAGAACAATTTTGCATGCAACTTTGAAGCTTTGGACCAGGTAGCTATTTGTAATGATGTATCACCTGTAAACTCCTGGCCTTGGTTAAAAGAGCTTCAAGAAAGGGATATAACATTAAGTGATGTTGGAGAAAAGCCACACACAACCTGTACAAGTACTTATAGGAGCTGATATTTTTGGAAAGATTTTAATCGGTCAGCGTAGGGTCTTACCATGCGGATTAGTAGCCATTGAAACTTTGCTTGGGTGGACTTTGTTAGGGAAAGTTCCTGATCGTAAAGTTACTACAAGCAATGCCATGTTAGTGACATCACTTTTCGCTAAAGAGTTTGACATTTCTGACTTCTGGAAACTGGATTCTATTGGAATCAAGGATCCTATTGAAAAGCTGTCTAAAAAAGAGCAAGATGATTTGACTACTGAAAACTTTTTTCAAACTGTTAGATACAATGAAGATAATCGCTATGAAGTTCATTTGCCTTGAATAGATAACTCTGTGTGCCTTTACCTGATAATTTTGAGCAAGCTAAAAGAAGGTTAGACACCACAACCAAGAAGTTATTTCAGGAAAATTTGTACGATAGTTATGAGGGCATATTTTCCGAATGGCTGCGTGAAGGAATTATCGAAGAAGTACCAATTGAAGAGAAAGATTTGCCTGCTAATTATCTACCTCACAGACCTGTTATCAAAGTTAGTAAGGCAACTCCTATTCGCCCGGTTTTTGATGCATCTGCTCGACTCAAAGGACATCCGTTACTAAATGACTCCTTACATAGTGGTCCAAACTTGATTGAGCTCATTCCTGATATTTTGCTGCGTTTTCGAGAAAAGAAGATTGGTGTAATCGCAGACATAAAGAAAGCCTTTTTGCAATTTAGCCTCTGTAGAGAAGACAGAGACTTCTTGAGATTTCTATGGTGGACAAATAAGGCTTGCAAAGACTACAGGTTTTTTCGGCATACCAGAGTAGTTTTTGGCGTTCGCAGCAGTCCTTTTCTACTAGGAGCAGTATTGAAGTATCATCTTGAACAAAATACTGATGTTGATCCTTTTGTAACTAGTTGTCTTTTGAAGAGTTTTTATGTGGACAATCTTGTAACCAGCGTCCACAGTGAATTAGATTTGCAGCGAGTGATAAGTGTTTCTAATGAGTTATTAAAAAAAGGTGGTTTCATTCTGCGGGATTGGGAATCTTCATTAACAGAGGATGGAAGATCCTTCAAAACAGATCTGTTAGGCCTTCAATGGAATAAAATTGAAGACTGTTTTTCGCTAAATATCAGCTGGTTGAAAGAAGTAAATGTCGACAACATTACTAAACGTACGATATTATCGGTTACTCACAAAGTGTTTGATCCATTTGGATTTGTATCTCCTGTAATGCTTTGTCCCAAAATTATGCTACAAAAAACCTGGAAATTATCGTTGGAATGGGACGAAGAAATCACTGGATCCCTTCGACAAGAATTTTTTACAATGGTTTAGGGAACTAAAAGTATTGGAAAATGTTACCGTTCCTCGCTGGATAAACGTTAATCCAGAAAATATGAAGAACTTCTCCATTCATACCTTTTGTGACGCAAGTAGAGATGCATATGCCGCCGTTACGTATCTTGTACAAGAGGAAGAATGTGGAAAGGTACATTTTTTAGCCTCGAGATCACGAATATCTCCTCTGAAAGTTGCTACAATTCCAAGATTAGAGCTCCTTGCTGCATTGGTGGGAGCAAGATTAACGAAATCTGTGTTGGATGCTCTTGGATGGACGGATATTAGATGTTTTTATTGGAGTGATTCCAGTACCGTTCTTACCTGGATCATTAAAGATGAAAATTGGTCTATTTTCGTGAATAACAGAGTCCAAGAAATACGGAATATTAGCCAAGCTTTTTCTTGGCGTCATATTTCTGGATTTGAAAATCCAGCTGATTTACCCTCCCGAGGATGCAAAGCAGGTATTTTAGTGAAAACTAGATGGTGGGAGGGGCCAAAATGGCTTACTTTATTTGAAGACGAAGGACCATGCAATGAATATGAGTTTGATGAAGATGAGATACTAAAAGAGAAAAGGAAAAACTCAATATTAGCTTTGGTGTCTGTAAATCAAGATTCATCTGCAGGCTAGTTTTATCAGCGCTTTTCAAAATATGAAAGCATTGTGAAGTTAGTGGGATGGATTTTGAGATTTGTAAAGAGCTGCAGATGCGATGTTCAGCTAAGGAAAAAGGGAAGTTTGGATGCTGAAGAATACAGGGCAGCAGAGAAACAAGTGATAAAATTGGTCCAGTCGGAATCTTTTGTGAACGAGCATGATGCAAAACTAAAAACTTTGAGTGCGTATAAGGATGCCGATGGAATAATACGGCTCCAGACGAAAATAATTTTTCGTCAGGATACAGAAGATTTTAGGGAACCAGCTGTTCTCCCGTCCAATCATAAAGTTGTAGAAAGACTAATATTTTCTCACCATATCAAAAATAATTATGCTGGAACTCAAATTTTGCTTAATATTTTGAGAGAACATTTTTGGATTTTGAGAGGAAGAAAAACAGTGCGTTCTGTTATCTCAAAATGTGTCGTTTGCAAAAGATTTTCTTCTAAATGTTGTGATGTTGTATCTGC
>BMAO01039780.1:0-49453 GCA_019973975.1 Trichonephila clavata | reverse complement strand
GACAGAGTTATTCAACTTAGATAGCTCCAGTAAGGATTAGAAAATCACCAACAACACAATATATATGATAACACTATACACAAGTAAAAATGGATTTATATAAGCAAAACAAAAACATTAACATACTATTTTCTGCATATAAGCGCAATTAGAATAACACATTAGTATACGAATGTTTTGAATCTGAAAAAGTAAGTAATTTAGATCCTTAATATATATTATTAAATAAAAGCAACCCCTTTTAAAGACACGTATTTAGTGAGATACATTAATACACGTATGAAATAAAAATCTGTAACTAAAAAATTAATCTAAAGTGTAATACCAAGATATTGAAGTAATAGAAAGATTACTTGACGATACGTTTTGATATTTATATTACCGTTTGCGTTTGAATACAACATTTTATACTTATATCAGGAAATCTGGTAAAGTCTATTAAAAAAACTTAAATGATTATAGATATTATACCCTACAAATTTCTACTAATACTGAGGAGAAAAATGTGCATTTTCTTGACCCACACTGAAAGTTGCCATTGAATTTTAGATTTGCTAACAAATTAGTTTTTAAGATATTTGCAGTTTTATGAAGTTAGGTTTTGATTTCGGTTTCATTTCAAAGCATTATTCCTCTGTTAAATTGGATTAACTAAAAATATAAATATTTTTGAGCACAACCAATTATTTCAGTGACATACATATAATTAAATTTTCAATACTAAACTGCTTTGATTGATTATGTTTGTTTTTGAGTTCTCATATCACATACCAGATTGATTTCAAGGTCATCTTTGTTTTAAAATAGTTTATAAACTAGCTTTCAATAAATTCCCTCCTGTTGAGAAAAAGCTACAGCCAAAACTTTTTCAGCTTGATGTGAGAAACAATTTTTGGAAGACATGGAATACTACTGAAAATGGTATATACCTAAAAACCAGCCCTTCACTATATATATATATAATTGCAATAAGTCTTCAATACGCGGAGTTCTGACTACAAGTATTGCAGACAAACTGAATATTTCCATTGCTCAAATTACATATAATAGTAAACATATATATGCCTATGTTATGATATTTTAGCTTATGTTGTCATTTAAAACTTGCTAAATTACCCCAATTTAAAACTAAAAAAATTAAATTTTCTGTACAAACCTGGTTATTTTTATCGTAAGGTAGTATCATTATTATATATGTTTTACATAAATTATTTGTATTTCAAAACTTTTGTGGAAATATTTTGTTAAGATTAGGCAGAATAGCCTGTCGTCGTAACAAACACTAACACTATCAATATAATGCAAAATATTGAATTAAAACATGCTTTTCAATCCATCAATTAATGCTGCTGTTCCGATATAGAACATTAGTGAAAATAAACGGCTGAAAATTAGAGTTTTACAGGCATTATAAGTTTTGTTTATGCCTGCAAACTTGGGGAAACAGTGTTTTTCGACTTTAATTGAAGATGTAGATGTTTTCTATCACTGAATGCTTTTTCTGGTTCAAGATAGACTTTGAAATTTTTATTTACCAGAAATGTATGCTCTATAGAAGTTAAATGGAATTAGTTCAGGGACCAGGTTTTTACCAAATTTAAGGTTTAAAATTTTTCGTATTTTTCCAGGTTTAACTAAAATGTAATAGTTTATTAAAAATCAACAAGGGAACAATTTTAAAAATTCATACCAACTTTCGTTCGCAATAATCTAGTAGTCATAAATCACTTAAATGACTAAAATTTTTAAAAATTTATATTTTATGTATAAAAATCTGAAAACTTTAAATTTTTACCTGTACCAGAAAGAAGAATGGCAGTCACTGTTTTTAAGCTAAAATCAATCCTAAGAATACTGCTAAGAATATAATATAAATTATTTAAACTGTTACTGTCTTCAAAAAAAATTTTTTTTAAAAAGGTACTGTGTAGACTTAATACCATAAAATTATTTCAACTTCTTACCGCACAGATGTATCTATCTTAATAAACTACTTTGTTTTGTTTTTGAACAATTACTCATAGCTATGAGGTATATAATTCCTACACATCCGTAATAAATACTCAATTTTAAATCAGACAAATAACATATATTTTATGAGTGATATTGTTATAGCAGCTGCACGAAGACGAGGTGGCCGAGTGGATTAAGGCGATGGATCACATCCATTGGGCTCGCCCGCGTGGGTTCTGAATCATCCGTCGATGGTTTTTGTCTAAAATATGTATTAAAGATTACAACTGTTGTTTTTTTAAATATTTACCAGAGACACACGTAGTTCATTAAAAGAAAACGGATCTAATTTTAAAGCTTTGTCAGATGATAAGATTAATACCTGTTGTTGTTCACTGTCCAACGAATCATTATCATGAAGATTACAAAAAAAATTAAAGCGTTATATTTGATTTTTATTATTTTGAATAAATATCAAAAGATTCCATAATTTTTGATGAATAAAGTAATATTGAACTATTTTAAATGACGAGGAAAGACATCTAAAATTAATACCTCACGTTTCAAGCATCCATACTTCAATGTCTTTTTTAATTTTAAAGTATGACACATTCTATTTGTTCCTGAAGGTATTGAGATTATCTTTATATGAAACTCAAAAATTCAAAATTATTCAAAAGGAATAATTATTTACTAATCATTTTTTTTTGTATTTCCAACACTAATTAGTAACATATTTATACGTAGAACAAGTGTTAATTGCTGGATTGATTAATTTTAATTAAATTTTAAGCAATTACACATTTTATTTTTTCTTTAGTAGGTATTGAGAGCATTTTAATTAAAACTCAAAAATATTCAAAAGGAATAAATATCCATTGATATTTTTGTATGTTTTTATATACAACAATGAATAGTATATTTAACTGAACTGTTTTGGAAAGTCCGTATACTTCCAAAGAATCCAAGAATGAAAGTGGTTTTTAGAACACCTCGTCCAAGTTAAAATTTAAGCACTGAAAAATGTGTTCGGGTGATGCCTGAGAAGCGTTACACTTCGTAAAGATCTTAAAATTTTTTAGCCCCTGTTTAAAGGTGAGAGGTTTCAAGCTTCGAGATATGGAACCATCGAGATATGCAAGTCTGCTAGTCGCTATGACCTTCAAAGAGTAGGACACAACCGGGGTGCTTTCGTGGGTACCAGACATGTTCAGGAGGAACTCATCAGAGATAGATAGATACCTTTGCTTTTTCTTACTATCGGAGAACACCTCGCTCAAAGTAGAAGGCATATCAGGCCGGAGAGTGTCCAAAGAGGCAGCCTTTGCTAGAGAGTCTACTATCTCGTAGCCAATAGTTCCGACATGGGACGGAATCCATGGAATAAGGAATTCAAAGTTTGGAGACAATTTCTCAATCAACCTTAAGATAGATATTTCGGCCCTGTCACCAATCGGTTTTCAGTTACTTAAATGTTGGATAGAGAAACAGCTATCACAGTTAATATCAAAATGCTGTTAAAATCAGGTTCAAGAAGATTGTGAACATAGAAAAGATCCTTTTTCAATTGCAATTAGTTTTGATCTGAAAATAGAATAAGACTGACTTTGAATTTCTGTATTTGAGACTGAGAGTGTAAGCAGAGGTATCTATATATTATGCATGCACATAATAAAAAAATGCATTTCGCATTAGTATTACAAATTGCGAATTTGTTGGACTAATCAATAATTTGAAAGATTTAGTGCGACAAAAATTGAGTAAATGCTATAAACCACTCGAATATCAACGCACCAAGCACTTAGTAAAGCAAACAATAAATTTTTTGTTGAGATAATATATCTACAGAAAATATACTTTTCGCTTTCAAAATTAATGAGATACATTAAGTGTTGGGGAGTATACTATTACAATTATTTATCATGTATACATCTCATGTATGCATGTATATTTCTATGCGTGGGAGTTGAAACGTTGGGCACATAAAGACTATTGATCGACTCTGACTGATTCTGTCTGTATGACTGACCAGCAGGGACGTCTTAAGGCATGGGCTAACTAGGCCCGGACCCAGGGTCTCAGCCTCGGTGGGGGCCTCGTTTCGTTCTCGACTCTGTTTTAATATGATCATGATCCGGATAATTTTAATGGTCACATATTATTCCCATACATATTCTCCGAAAATCAGGGGGGGGGGGTAGCTAGAGGTCAAGGTATCGGATCGTGGCTGGCGTGTCATGAGTTTGAGCCCAGTACCACTAAAGACCCGAAGTGTAAGGGAGCGATGTACGTTAAATCTGTCGAGAGCTCAAACGTCCACCCGTTGATGTGGTGTGGTAGTTAGGAGAGGGGGTTCCAGATCAGGCATCGTCCTCGTCACTTGGTCATGGTTCAAAATTACGAGGTCCGTCGCCAAAAGCCCTCGTGCGACGTTAATATTCACTCACTCACTCCCCCGAAAAACAGGGAATTTCAAACTGCTTATCAAATAGCAAAAGTGGTAAGATTGTATTATTATGTGATGACCGTTGTGCAAGTCTAGGCCTAGGCCTAATACCGTAAACAATCATTCAACTCATTTAGTTGAAATGCGGCCGGAGTCGAGTCAGTCGAGCGTATTTTGCCTAGGTTTTTCAGACTGTGAGTCGTGCCCGTTTATCTGTTTCAAATGACCGTTTGAACGAGTATTTGACAATTCATGCTATATACTGTTCACTTTTAAAGATCCCAGTAGGGCCTACTTTTGCATAGGGGTCCAGGGCCTCAAAAAGTCTTAAGGCGTCCCTGTTGTCCAGTCCTATGACGACAACCAACACACCTTATAATTTTTAATCCCTAAAATCTGATTGTCACAATCTGCTGATGAAATTGGGACTATACTGTAAATACGTTTCCCCATTCACACTACACCAACGTTAGGACTTTGTGAGTGTTGATAAAATTAATGTAAATCAGATCCTTTACATGTTGGGGAAGAGACGAAGCCTTTTTTACCAGTCTAATTTGGCAATTTTTTCATTTACCCAGATAATAAAAAAATAACATTCCACAAATACTAAGATCCAAAACAACCTTGGGTAACTGAATTTGAAAAATGCGAGCGTAAGAATACAAGACACGTGACATCAGCTGATTGACAAATAATGCAGGTTAAATAGTCGTAAAAAGACCAAATGGCGTAGAAATCTAACTGTTATAAGGTCCGATTATAAAAGGGCAAGCACGATAGAAAACGTGATCTGCACGCGCGGCTTTCTCCTTCTAAACATTTCTAATTCACACAGCGTTGTGGGACTACTGATTTCTTCTTTCTCATCTAACTCAAAGTTAACTCATAAATGTAAGTACTAAATTATCGTAACTTTTTAAAACATTGACTGTAACTTTTTCAATCATTTAAATAAGCCGTTAATTTTATTTTATATTCGGGTCGCAGTTCATTCGGGCTTGAACTTTTTAAAATTAATATAGAATTTATTATTTACGACTAAGATGAACTTAGATTACTAATTTTTTCAAGAGAGAGTTGAAATTTGGTAACAACAGAACTAATGGATTGCGATTGTTCAAGCATATGGGAATTTTGCCTCCAGTTTTGCGAATATTGCATTAAAACAAACAGGTTAGTCTGTTTACAGTGAGAATGACTTCTCATACTCTGTTAGATGATTCCTTGAGATGGAAGGCCAATGGTAAGCTTGAAGCTGGCCAGTATCAAGCGGAGGTGGCTTGATTTCTACCAGTAACCCAAAAGTGGTTTCCCGGTTATTAAATCAATTCCAAAGAAGTGATAATATCACCAGGAAGGTTGAGCACGGTCACCACAGAGCATCGACATTTGCATGGGATCCCTAATTGGCAATCAGAGCACGATGACATAGGCGGACAATGACTCCTCAGCTTGCTGCTGTGACTGGAAGAAGAATTTCCAGGCAAACATTCTACAGTCGCCTTATAGAGATTGTCCTTTACGCCCGGCGTCCACTCTGGTGCGTCCCTTTGACTGCAACCAACAGGAAAAACCGAATATCGTGGAGCTGAAAACATCAGTCGGAGACACCACAATAATGGATGTATGTTCTTTTCAGTGATGAGACGAAATGTAGCAAAAAAAAAGTGATTCCGACGAGTCTTCACCTGGAGAGAAATTGGAGCTCCCTTTCATCCCTCCTATGTTAAAAAATCAATAGCTTTGTTGGCAAAGGAATCCTTGTGTGGATCAGCATAATGTTAGGCATTCATACACAACTGTACATTTTTGATGCGGGTACTGTAACTCACAGCGATATAGAGATGAGATCCTGGAAGCCTATGTGAGGTTTTTCTGCGTACTATGGACCCGGACTACATTTTTATAGACGACAATGAGCGGCCACACAGAACTCACATTGCTTATGAATTTTATAAAGGAGTGAATATTTGCCGAATGGATTGACCATATGAGTCTCTGTAGATCACAATTCTATTGAATATGTTTTGGATGGTCTAGGAAAAGCCATTTCTCAGTGCGGCTCCCCTCCCAGGAAACCCCAGGAATTAATTGTGCCACTTTTAGAAAAATGGGCTTTATTGTCCCAAATATCTTTTTATACCCTTATATGTCAGCTCGTTGTGAGGCTTGTATTTCAGTTCACAGGGATCACACTTCCTATTAGACAGACATTTCCAAGTAAATGCTTCTCATCTATAATAAATGATTTCACACTTTTTGGTAAGAATCTGTTTCTTAATTAAAAATTAAAAATCTTTTTTTATATTTTTAATTGCTATATTCTTTCTCACATTGTAATACGTCTCTGTACCAAATTTTGTGGCAACCAAAATAATAGCTCAGCAGTTTTCACAGATGTTATGTTTGTGATCCTAATTTTGGATATGAGTGTAATTTATGAGCATTACCTTCGTTTTTCAAAACCAATATGCACCGTTTTCGCATCGTTCCGGAAATTGTAAGAAAACCGGGATAAACAGCTAAAGGGTATTACTGCAGTGTTATTGTTTCAATTTCGGTTATTACTTTATCCTTTTCTAAGATCTCATTTTTTTCTCTCCTTCTTCAAGATAAAATAAATTTTTTTAAATGTTTTTAAATAGAAACATTTTTAACGGATCGTCTACAACAGGGATTGGCAAGTATCTATCCGCGTAGAGTTTTTTCTGTGACCTACCGAGACAGACAAATCAAACAGACAGAAAATGTTCTGAACATTTGAGTCAATGCATATTTTTGAGCTAAGTTTTTCTTGCAAGAAGATCGACTAGAGTGAATATAGATGCCAATTGGCCTACATTAACTTGAAGGCTGTGATGAGAATTTCAAAAAAGTTGTAGAAATGTATAAGAGTACCGGGACGTGTGTCTTAAGACTTTTTGAGGTCCTAGCCCCTACGAAAACGTAGGTTCTGGGCCCCTACACAAATGCAGACCCTACCTTTGACCCTTAAAAGTAGAAAGTACATAGCACAGGTTTTCAAATACTCGAAACAAATAAATGAGCCTGACTTACAATCACACTAACCGACTTTTGACTAAATGAGTAATTATGGTGTATGGCTTAAGCCTATGCATGGACGTCGGTCATCACATGTAGCCAGTTGACAAATTCCCAAATTTTCGGAGAATACAACCGGAAGTAGCATTTGATCGTTGAAACTATTCGAATTATGAACATATTTAGGTTGAGTCGATAATGAGACGAGGGCTCCATTTCCGCCGAGGCACTGGGCCTAGTTAGCCCATAAGACGTCCCTGTATAAGGGTACATTTGTCTCATTAAACCGATTTTATAATTAAATGTGCTTGCAGCTATAAATGATTTTTGAAATTAGCGTGACAAATAATTAGAATAAAACTGACACTGTTTTATTTAACTGACATTTATTGATTTTTATGGTATAATTTATACCTTTTCTGGAATGCTAAATTAACTATTCAATACAACCATTTTAAAAAGTCGAGGCCTACCAGTATCGTTTCCATCCAAAATGTGCTCGAGCCAAAACTATTGCCACCCTCCCCTTCCTTGACGTACAGGAAACCATATTTAATAATTACGACTTTGAATTTTTTTAATGGTTCAGTTATTCTTCAATATCCTAATGCATATGCTTTTATATCTGAATTTTTGACGGAAATACACTCAAGAGCCAGAAAATTATGACCACCTGTCAATAACGTGTTGGCCCACCTTTGGCGCGAAACACAGCTTCAACCCGCCTTGGCATGGATGACACAAGTCCTTGGTAGATGGCCGGAGACAGATTGTACCAGATGTTTAAGCAACGGTCACGCAAATCCGATATATTGCAAATTGGTGGTTTTTGAACTCTGAGCTGCCGTCCCATAACATCCCAAATGTGTTCTATCTGATTGAAATCCGATGATTTAGGCGGCCAGGACATTAACTGGAATTCAGCATCATGTTCCTGGAACCACTCCAACACAATATTAGCCTTGTGACACGGGACGTTGTCCTGTTGGAACTTTCCATTTCCAGCTGAAAAACAGAGGCCATGTAAGGGTGTATCTGGTCCTCAATGATGTTCAGATACCTTGTAGCATTTATGGTCAACTGTGCCACAACCACGGGTCCCAGAGACGCCCAAAAGAACGTCCCCAAAGCATTACCCAAAGCATAATAGAGAGTCAATGTATTGTTTACAAATGCCAAAAGCTAAAAGTATAGATTAATATTCAGAAAAAAATTTGAATATGTTCAACAAATAATTACTTTATGAAACCAAATTTCGAAAAACTCCATTTCGTAAATCGAACTCATTTCTTAAAATAAAATACTTCTTTTTTTATAACATTTAATTTTCGATATGTTTCTTTAAGTTCAAAAGTATAAAATTTAAAAATAAGAATTTTTTTTTAAAAAAAGTAATTTATAGATTTTTTTTATATTACAAAACAAAAGGTACTGCTAATGGGTAATCAACGAATTCTTCAGATATGAAATACAAAATAATCAAAATGCTATAAAATTTGTTTCATTTTCTTTTTCCTCATATTTTGCGACATTTTCTTTTTTTTTTATGCTTTCTTCAAAAATAAGAATTCAATTCTTTCATTTGAAGATTTTTTTGGTAGAAATTCAATCTAACAAAATGCCTGAAGGAAATAATCTTTTGTAAATATATATATGGAATTTTTTAGGAGCAAATATTTTTCTAAGTATTACATTATGCATGGGATATCAATTGTTTGCTTATATATTCACATATAATGCAATTTATTTTCGGTATAAATTAGTACAAAAAATTCGTTTCGATGCAGTGATTTTTTTTGTAGATTTATATAGAGTGTCTTATGGTGATTAATTTTTCCGTTTGTTATTAATAATAGATACAATTACTGTGTGAAAATACTTAACTTAATTTATATAATTAATCAAACAATATTAGAATATTAAGCTTATGACAGTTTTTTACTTATATAAAAAAAAAATTAGATTGGGCGAATAAGCATCGATTGTGCATTGTTATTTTTGACGCACTGTTGACCTTGATACCAACCTTCCGAATCTTGCAGCAGGAGAAGATCTGAGTTAGCCGTAGTTGTGCGGTTTTATTTCTTTGTGCACATAATGACAAATATCGGTCATCGGTAGAGCCATGGTAGAGCGTAGCGGTCTTTGTCTGAACCTCTTGGATGCAGAATCCGTAGTTAGAAATTGTTACCGAAATCTACGAATCACAGATGGATTCACATTCAGCCAAGTAGCCCCATCTATCTGACTTTGTCCTGCCTCTAGTATCCCAATAGCGCCCTATCGCAGTTCTTCCGTCAAATGATGCCTGGAGGATCTTGTTACAGTTTCTCTATGCCAGATTTCTAATCTCAGACCCGCAGCAATATTTGCCTTCTTGCTCCGAGACATCCATTTTTATGCTCCTCGCAAAAGACGTGTTCCGACTTCATCGCCACTGTTTTGTATAATGTAATATCATTAAGAACTGCTTTTACTTATCAGCATATTCAAATAGCATTGACTTATTTTTGGGCGAGTTATCGCTAGTTTTGTGATTTTTCCTTAATTTATGATAACCAGTAACTGTACAGTGTCAGTCGTAGAAATGAATTTTTCCCCACACATTGACTGAAGTGGGAAAATTATTGGTGATGATTTGTTCTTCACACGATAGCACAGGATTGGCTATTTAGACATCCTACATTCGGCAGTACCACGAGATTGGGTTCTTGAGTTGATTTCATGCTCCGTGATGGCGCGAGAATCGGCATCGAATAAATGTAAGTTATTTGTTGGTATCAGATTTATTGGTTCCCGTATGTTCTCTCCTCGCTACATTGAATACATCCACTCTGCACCGTCTAACCATCGCTCATAATTGTTCAAGCATTCAACTTGACAATTTTGTGATTTTTGTTTTTGTAGTAAAAATAGTAATCCACCATGTTTTAAAAGAAGAATACATCGTCGGAAAAAAGTGTTCAAAAAAGAAAACATACAATTTTAATATTGAATGGCCACACCTAAGTCACTGGGTGGACCACAAAACCTTAAAAGCATTAAAAGTAGCCCGTACCCTGGAAAAGTCCGCCCACCCTGCCCTATTCCTCTCAGACCCAGCTCGCACGATCGTGCGGGTTTATTTTTTAGACATTCTTATAACTCTTTCAGAATCGGAAATATTTTTATCTTTAAATATTACATTATTCTGGTTTTTAACACTATTCTGGCTCCAATGACACTGGAAAAATAGCAGAATTTTTTTTTTTTGTTCTCCCCCTTGGAACGTAAAGTGTTATAGCACGAACGTGCGGGCTGGGTCATGAAGGGATATATTTAACTTAATCAAATGTTTGGAGTATTCTAGGGGTAAGGGTTTTAGTTGTATTTTATCTTAAAAAATAATTCAGCAACTGAAAAGCCCTCTTCCTTAAGAGTAGAACAGTTTTTTTATAACCACATTGACACTATACCTCAAAAGTCTGTGGCTTTTTTAGTCATTATTCAGGGGAAAATACAATATTGAAATTCCTTTTTATCAATGGAATAGCATGTTTTTTGTTTATTTTTATGGTATAAATGCTATGTATTTATTGCGTAACAATAAATATAATGAATAAATTAAAATTTTTAATTAATCCTTGTGTAATTTGATATTATTATTATTTATAAAAAGCCTACGAATCACATATCAGTCCAACATAACTTTTCTTTAATCTTATTTAAAAAATCCTAATATTCGTTTTAGAGGCTATAATAGTAATCATACTTGCCGTGTAATATATTAATGCTACACGGCAATTCGGAAAATTCAATGTTATTTTTGTGTTATAAGTGCGCTTTATACGCCGTGTTTTACGGTAGGTATGTTGCTGTTGCACCTTTTCTCTCTTTGATATAATATATTTTTGTACGAAATATTTGTATTTTAAAGAATACAAAAGCTTTTATTTGCGTAAATTTCAAATTATTGTTAATTTTTAATTTAAAAATCTTAAACAGATTTTTTAGATATTATTATTAAATCTTATGCAAGAAATTAAATCTTAAACTAAATAAACGTATAGAATTTATTTAATTTTATAACTCTTCATTTAAAAAGATACTTAAAATTTAAAGATTATCGCAAATTTGTGGCGATCAAATTTTAGTAGAAATCTAGGTAACTCAAGGGTTGGATATGATTAAAAAGCAATGCCATTCATTATTCGTAATTATGATTTCGAAAGCTCATATAAACTATTGTATGGCAAAGCATAAACTAAGGTGAAAAACAAATCTTTTCCGATTTCTCATCTTTTCTTTCTGGTATCTGAAGCATGTCTAAGCTTGATTTAAGAGGGAAAAAATATGTAGTCAAAATTATTTTATATGTAGCATTAGCGAAAAATAAATCTGAATGTATCTCACGACAAGTAATTAACATAGCTTCTTGCCAACGGGAAAGCAAAGATTTACGCTTTCATAGATACATCGTGCTTCTAGAACAGGCATGTCAAACTCATTTGATATCCCACATGAACTATTTTATATTAAGTTGAGGGCCGTGTTTTTTTCAATGTTTAAAAAATTAATTAAACAAGATTTATAGAATGATTATATTCTTATTTATAAAAATCAATGTATTACATATTATACATACATAATCATTTAATATTTCTTTTTATTTTTAAAATATACATGTTTTATATTGTTTTATTAAAAAACAAAAATAAAAGTTGTAATATGAAATACAATTTAATATTTCTTTTATAAGATATTTAACATCGTTTGTTTTCTCTCAACGCAAGTCGTCAAAACTTGGTTGAACATATTGAGCTGATGTAATTTTTAAAAAATGATAAATGTTTATCATTTAATCTTGATCTTTCATAAGTTTTGTTATTTTTTTAAAAAAAAAGTTTCTTGCATAAATAAATGCTTCCAAACATAGCCATTCATTATACGCGTAACAAATGATAAAATTTTAATAAACCGATCTACAGATGAATATGCATACAAATCTAGAGTTTCAACTTACAAACATTTTTGCTTCAGCAAAGAATCACAAAAGATTTCAATTAATTCCATTTGTTAGTTTTCATTAACAATTTCAATATCGATAGATAGATGTGAAGTTAAAAATTAAATTGTAATTCAAAATTTTTAAAATTTAGAAAATATTCGATCAAATTCCATCTTTAACAATTTAATTTGGTGAGAATATTCTGTAAATTTTAATTTAAGTGATTAACCAATAAATTTTGAAAGCTTTCAAAGAGAGAAGTTTTCTCTTTATGTTTGTAATAATTTTTGTTTGAAAGCGTTAATATCAAATAGCGTTGTAACAAAAAGATTTTTGCCTTGAAACTTAAGTTGACTTGTAAGATCAACTGAGAAAGCCAGGGGTTTTCTCATTTGATACTTAATCTTTTAATTCAGAATCTTTTTCTTTTTTCATCTTTTCTCATCTTTTAATTCAGCATCTTTTTCTTCTTTTATCTTTTCTCATCTTTTAATTCAGCACATTCATAATTTTTTCTTTGCTTCCAAAAAAATAATAATTTTATCCAGAAAATTAAAAAATTGTTTTAACACTTTATAACTCGAAATCCATTGAACTTTCGAATAATATGGTTGACCGATAAATTCACATTCTATATCTTCCAGAAATGAAGCAAATCGACGATGCTAAAGTCTACATCCTGTGAATATAGTTACAATTTTATTAACTACTTTAAAACATGCCTAATATATCCAAGTTCATACCCAAGAACAGTACTTGTTATGAAGTAATACAATGAAAATTTTTAAAGTTACCATGCTGTTTGCTTGTTTCTTTTAATCTCTCTGCTCCTTTAGTAGTACTGGTCACGGTAAGTGCACTGTCAGTTGCAAGAAAAACCAACTCCCCCCCCCCCACAAAGAACACTCTGTTTCAAAACTTCTTTAAATGCATCAAAAATATGTATTATGAATAATAATTCGTGACTCGACTCTCTCGACTACAGTTCTCGACTGTAATTCTCAACTATTTCATCACCTCTGATGGTTACAGAATTTTGACTTAAACTTACACTTCAAATTTTTTTGAATTTGTGCTGGACATAATACCATTTTTTTTTTGCGAATCTAAGCCGCCATTGATTGTACCCCAAATTCCGCCACCCCAAATTCTCAACAAATTTTTGTGAACAATAAAAAAAGTATAAGAGGGTTTATCGATATCAAATTTTACGAAATTAAAATAAGTTTAAAATAAGAACTAATGAGAAAGGAATAATTATTTATTTTATCAGCATTATAAACTTTTAATTACATGCATGCCCCATAATTGCTCTGAATACCCTATCCAACAAATTTCTTTCCCTTCGATTCTAAGGCGAGCCCGATTTTCAGTAGCATTAACATTGGAAAAAAAGTGCGGCTAAGATTCGAGTAAATATGGAAATTCCTCCGCTTTAATTAAGCATTCGCTAATAAATTCTTCTTTAGTAAATGGTTTCGTCTGTACTTACGATTAAAAAAGTAATAATATATAATTAATTTACTGCAGTTGTATTGTCTTCAACAAATTTAGATGGCTGCGGTAGCTTAGCAGTCACACAAGGTAACGAACTCGAGTCATATGAGTTTGAGCCTTGTACCAATGAAGCTGATGCGCATTAAATATGTCAAGGTAAATTGGTGTGGTGTGAAAGTTAGGAGAGGGGGTGCCAGTCCATGTGCCGACCTCATCACTTAACCATGGTCCGTCGCGAAACACCCTCGAGTAGCTGAACAGTGCGAAGTTAATGTTCTCACTCTCACTTCCTCTCTCAACAAATATAGTGAATACATTTTCTTTCCTTTTTTAAGAGTTAAGTTCAATTCCAACAACTCGTCTTCACAAAGTTTCGCAACATATTTGTGACAGTTTGTTTTTAGATTTGTGTCATATTGCCTTTTAAAATTGTATTCCTTAGCAACTGACTTACAGTTTTTACATGTCAGGTACAATATTATATTCTTGCTTTGGGCATAAAAGTAGTGCAGTTCTCATTTTTCTTGAAAATTACGATGTTCATCGTCAGTTCACATTTTCTTACTGTGTTCTTGAAGTTTGATTATGTTTTTATTAAGTAACTTTTTAGTTTAATATGAATGAAGACCAAAATCCACTTTCATTAACAAACTATTGAGTAAGCCCTACATTTTGTCTCTTAGGGTTTTCAAATTAAAAAAAAAATTCTTCAACTGCTTCTGACGTCATGCTATTCGTCTCTCACTGATTGGACTCTTCAAAGAGAAATAAAAGTTGCACACACGATGAATCGTAATGCGATTTCTGTAACAAATTATTTTCATAAATGCTTTTAAAATTTAATAAAAATATAATTTATTATATAGTAAAATTAAATGAGAAAAAATTTAATAAAATATTAAAAATAATTTGCATTTAAAGGCTATTTCTATAATTAAATAGGATTTTTTTAAAAAACAAGAGCAGATAACTGGTTTTATATATAATTTTTTTGTAAATTTTTAAAAATTTAACGGAAATATAAAGTTCAAATTAAAAAAAAAAACTCTTAAAAATCCTGATTTTGTAAAATGTCTTCGCGGGCCGCAACCCATGCACTGGCGGGCCGCGTGTTTGACATGCCTGTTCTAGAACAAGGACATTTAGTAGTTCACAAGGTTCTTTTTGGGGGTCAAAAGTCGCCTGACACAATGCAATACTCCACTAACTTCAAGTCACCTGTCAGGGTGGATTATTTGAGCCATCCTCTTTTGCAATCCAAGCCCAAAGCTTAGGACCTGCATTGTGTCTCATTTAACACTCATCGCCGGGGTCCTCCACTAATTGCGAAACGTACGTTCTTAAGTTGCCATCATTTCCGCCCTCCCCAGCTCCCGCATAAAGATACTCAAAATCATTTGGTTCTTCTGTATCCAAGCTTTTAAAGTGCGCTTAGAAGTCAGTACAAATTTTTGTCTTGGCAGAGCAGTTTTAAAAATTTGTGTGATTGCATGGATAATTTAAATGGCTTAAATTGTCCTTAAAAAAGGCATTTTCTTGAAATACGTCTATAGGATTAACGCTGTCCATCCTCCCCACGACACGGATAATGAGTTTTGATTGTTCGTGGGAAAAAAGTAATGTCCTTCTTTCATATATCTGTTGTATTTGGTCATTTTAGGGTATGGCCTAACATTCAATATCTGTTAGAGCAGTGATTCCCAAAGTGGTCTATATAGACCCGCAGGGGTCTATGACAACATGCAGGGGCTCCACGTCAGTGAAAAAAATAATTTGGGGGGAGGGTCCATGAGTTGTAAATAGGGGGTCTACGATAGTGACTATCATTAAACTAGATCATGACTTTAATTTTAAAAGAAAATTTAATCAAGTGGAAACCAGATTTACCTGTGTGTTTAACAGATTTATTTACTAAATTTAATGAAGTTAATTTGCAGTTACAAAGACCATCATTTCGGCGTTTCTTGCCATAATTAAGCTAAGGAGTATACTATTGGACGTCCCGAATTTTCCTAGTTTCTCAATTTGTCACACTCAATCTGCCAGAAAAAGAACGTTTTAACCTACGTTCAACATTTAAATGTCCTTTATTCAGATTTTGAAACTAGCTTTGAGAATACTTTGATTATGTATATGGTAATACTACAGTAGGCAATCAATTAATATGGTTACATTGAAAGAAAAAACAAATGTCATATTACAAGAAGAACTGAAGGAAATAGGAGGCACTAAAAAGATCTTAAAGTAAAATTTAGAAACGGATATCAGCAACGGAAGCACCAGCTTCATCTCATCCATTAAAAGCCTTTGTTTGTAGCTCAGTTATTTTATGTAACAGTTATTTTAAGTATTTGTTGTGACCTCAGGCCACCCCTTACACTAATACCTCCCTGTCTATCTGAAAATACTGCTGGATGTGTAGGAGGACTTAAATGATCAAAAGACATAATTGCAATTCAAGCAGATTTATTGATGCATATCAGTAATTAAGTTTAGACACACACAATTCAATAAGAAAAACAAATGAGAGTGGAGTAACGAAGCGGGGAATCACTACTAGCGGAATACACAGAATATCAACTGAATCTAGGAAAGCTTAAACGCGCACAATTACAGCTACGCCACGTGCGAATAATCTCAATATCTTAAACAAAATCACTGACCTTATATTTTACATCGGCTGTTCCTTCGTGACGACTTCGGCCCTTTTAATGGCTGGAAGAATGGGTGAAGAATCCACGCTCACACAGTAATAATGATTTTTACTATTTTCAATCCACTTCTCTTCGCGTACCTCCACACGTATATCTACAATTGTCAACAACTTCGTGTCGACATCTCGATCTTTAATTCACTTGACTTCTCACTTACTATCACTTAACTTCTTAACTCGCGAAAACCGAACTTATATAATATATCTTATTTACATAAATCACGCCTGGCTCTCGGTGAAGATTGGTTGAAATAAATAAATTGTTTTAAGAAAAATAGAGGAGATTAGTAAAAGACCGTATAGATCCGTCACATATTAATTAAATTTTAATTTAATTAATTAGCATGTGTATCTTAGGTTTTAAACACTATGCTTCTCTATAGTTAGAAATTTAAATATTTTAAAGTAAGTATAGCTCTATACCAGTTGTCAAAAAGACTGATAAATTTGCAAAAATTCATTATTAGGTAAGTAGGGGTCTACCAAAAACCGAAAAACATGACAAGGGGCTATGAGACAAAAAAGTTTGGGAACTTCTGCGTTAGAGTCTTGCACTTTACTGAGTTAGACTCAAAGATGTAACGGAAGTTTTACTTTCATAATGTCTAAGGAACTGGAGCCATGGAAGAAACTGTTAAAATCAACTGTTTATTCAATTTAATGTTTTCAAGAAATTTAAAAAACGAAAATGAAAATAAAAACTTCCAGATGCACAATTAAAAGGATATTTTTATCTTAGCATTGTAGACTAACAACTTCCATTCCAAGCTTGGATACAGTGCATCTGTTTTTAAATATAGAGCAAAGGAAGTCTTTTCAGTCAAATGAGGAAAGTAAGTTTCATGTGAAAAGGATTTTGTAAGGAAGAATTAAAGTTACAACCTCTATTTTCTTCAGCCTGTAAAAGAAGCCTATAGCTGAAAATTTCTGAAAAATTTAATTTTATGTTATGCAGCAGTGAAATTTAGGAATTTTGATAAAAATCATGTCAGTAATCTTAGCGAAATTTTTTTATAAATATCAGGGGAGTTGAGTCAATGTCTAGGAAACGCTTTGGTGGAGCAATATATCTATGATTCTTAATTTTCCAAACACTCTGCTTATTTTTAAGGTGGTTAAAAGAAACAACTGAGCAAGCGCAAAATTGACATTGCCGTTAATATTCCTAAATCGTTTTACAAGAAAATTACGAGAGAAAGAATGGTGAAATCTTGGAACCAAGAATACCTAATTTCAAATAAAGGGAGCTGAACAAAGCATTTTTTCCCCATCCATTAATAAGAGACTGTCATGCCATAATTTTTATACTAATTACAAAATAACCCAATTTCTCACTGGTCAGGGTAACTTTAAAAGTTATTTGAACAAATTTAATTAGGTTTCGTCATCTTCCTACGATTGTAGTATTGGTGGCTAGGAAAATGTAGAGCATGTGCTCCTTCTGTGATCCAAGCTTGTCAGAGAAAGAAAGTCCCTAAGAGATTGGTTCTCAAGGGTGTTAATACAAATTGGATTCCAGATTTTCACCAAAAGTGCTTTTGAAAAGTTCTGTAAATTTATTGTAAATATTTGGAATCCTTCACGACCTTAAAATTTTTTCTTCACTAAGTAATGTGTTTCATTCTTACTTTTGTAAGCCCCGTGTGATACTTTAAGGTTCACGAGATGTTTTCGATTACAAAAAAGGCAACTGAAGAAGTGGGCGACTTTTTCCTTCCTTTTTCTCTGAGCTGAATGCAGATTAAGCTGAAGTCTTTACTATAAGAAAATTCCAAAATTAGAAAGATTCTACTGTTTCTTAACTATTTCCTGAAAAAATCTTTAGACCACAGGAAAAATAAACTAAAGGAATAAACAATTTATTTGTAGAAAGTAAGAAAAAGGCATAATCAGGTAGCATATTGATCGAAATAAACTGAGACGAAAAACCATTATCCGAAATCACGTAAAACCAAATAACAGTAAAAGCTTTTTGAAACAAAATAACGAGACATTTACTTGTAAGGCATGAGATAAGCTCGTTAATGTAAAGAAAAAATTATACTCAATTCAATTAAACAATTTATGAAATTGGCCTTTGAGAAAAATGCCCCTTTTCTTTAGGTTCGCTTTAAGAGTTGGACATAACCTAGAAAAGATGTGTATATGAAAATAAAGATCGATACTTTGAATAGCTGATTTTTTTATTATGATAAATATTAGTGTGATTTATTACACTCTAAACAGGAATAATAATGATATTTTCTACATATACGAACAAAAAAAGATACATTTTAGCAGGCACAAATACTCAGGATTCAAAGAGTATTATGGAGATTTATTATAATATTTGAACAAATCTCCATGCATAATTTTTCAATCCTGGTACGCTACGAATAGTCAAGAAGATAAAATGAATTAGCAAGGGGAACTATTAAACATCTTACAACAATACATGAAAGGAAAGTGATAAAACTAAATGATGAATTTAAAGAAGGAATATTACAACGAAGTAAAATCTGTTGTAAGTGCAAATTTATTTTATGAAAAAAGACATAAGTAATTTCCGGTAATGTAGAGAAAAAAGGAGAAAGGGGGAGAAAATGAGTAAATTGTGAAAAAAAAATTTGATTCTGATGCAAATTTTTTGTTCATTACTTTACATAATAGTGCTTTAAAAAGAGAAAAATAGAGCAGTTTGTTAAAAGTAATTAGAAAGCATCCTAAAAAAAGGGGAGGGGAGGCAATGGATTTCTCATTAAATTTGAATCATCAGTTTTAAAGAATGAAAAAAAGAGACTATTATATATGAATGTAAAAAAAAAAAAAAATTCAGTGTCCAATGAGTATTTTTTTTATTATTAGACAAAAAGTGCAAACATAAAATAACCACTGTTGAAAAACAAATTATAATCAATAAAATATTAAAATATAAATTAATTAATTATAGGTGTGTATAAAGCGTAAAAGTGCATGCGTTTATAACATCAAAAATAAATAGAATAAAGGTTTTTATGTATTTAAAAGTCAGAAACAAAAACATCACATAAATTATCTTTTCGAAAAAACAATATTATAATAAAAATATGCAAATAATATGCAAATAAAAATATGTCCCATAATATAATAAAAATATGTAAAATATAATAGAACCATTTTGTGGAAACCAGTTTTTGTACAGAAAAATATACTTTTCCATTGGAGTTTTTCACCACAATCCTTTTATATATTTTCTAAAATGATGGAAAAAACAAATATTAAAGTTAAAAAAAGAAGTGATTACAAAGCTTGCCGAGTTAAATGACTTTTTTGATAGAATTTTCTAAGCTATTGCAGCACATACTCAGTTTTTCCCCCAAACAATTAACAAACAAATGTAGTAAAGGAAAATGTGAAGCCATCGTTCAATTTTCAAATTAAACAGTTTAGAAAGGAAAACAGATCTAAAAATAGTATTTTCAAATATACTACAGCAGTACTAAATTGAAAGACGATTGGAAAAAATAGGTGACTGAAAAAATCATCGTAAGATAAATATTTTTTTCACCACCGTGAAAAATCTTACAGGAAACCTAAAGGATTTTTATGAAATGTATTCCAAGAAGAAACCACACCAAATACTGGGAGAGGGAAAAAAAATCTTTTTAATCTGAATTTGGTTTTCAAATTCGAATGAATAATAACTGTGGCTTGATTAAAGTCAACATCAATCCGAAAACATGCCCACGAGAAATAATTGGAAATCAAAATAGAGTTTAGGAATAATGAAAAATGTAAAACAGAATTAAAGTACATACAAAACTCAAATGAATTCAAATATTGAATTTAAAGCAACTTTAGAAAGGAGAAAAACATGTTTTTTTTGTTGTTAATAAAATGGATGAAACGATCCATAAAATAGATAGCAATAAAGAGATTATTAACTTATAAACGTATCCATTCAAAATAAATTTAACAAAAAAGGGGTTATTTGTAAAATACAAACATTACAGTAATTTAATCAGTTCCTTTTTTGGAAAGAAAGGATTCGTGCATTATCAC
The DNA here is from genome assembly GCA_019973975.1 of Trichonephila clavata. Lineage (NCBI taxonomy): Eukaryota > Metazoa > Arthropoda > Arachnida > Araneae > Nephilidae > Trichonephila > Trichonephila clavata. The sequence goes on along the minus strand of BMAO01039780.1, from coordinate 28,792 downwards.
AGACTGCGTAGGATGGACACAAAACAAACAAGACTATGAAAGGAACTATACAATAAATGATCTAAGAACAGTTTATAAAAGAACTTCTAAAGAGGAAATTATAGAAATATATTTTTCTGCTCAATCAGAAGAAAAAAAGTAAGACAGATAATGGCGAAGAAAAACGTTGCTGTCAATAACAGTGTAGAAATGTCAAAAATTATATAGAATGGTTCTCAAGACTTTGGAACGGGGAGTTTATGCGTTATTTAAAATTTGTGAGTACCAGAAGAACGTTTAGAAAATATTTTGTCTGAAATAATTCAATAACGAGCTTTTGTGGAAGCAATTTTCCTGTTTTTAAAAATAAAATGCTTCTTTAAAATGCGAATAATTTGGATGGTGACAATGGATAAAAAAGAAAATGCAAGTCAGAAATGTAGCAATTTTTTTTCCTACAAATAGCATTTGTGGATTTTTTCTGGGTTTTCCACCCAAAAGTAAACTCATTTTCTGATGCAGATGTTTACATAAATTCATTGCTCACATGTAGGGCAATCGAACGCGTTAAATGAAGGTCATTTAAGTTTTTTTTTAAGTCAGTGCTTCTCATTCAATATTTTTGACCCAATATTCTATCATAATTTTCATCGCCCCCTCCCTCCTTCCATACAATAACAATGTATTGAATTCAAAATTATTATACTTTGACACTAAAGCTACAAATACGACTTTAACCTCTTTACGTGCCATCAGCGTGCATAAATGTCTCTCTCAGCCAAAGCGTTAATTACCCTAGACCTATATATACGTTTTTCCGAAGTACGATCTGTTCTGTGCACTGCTATTCATAAAATTATTCCGAAGGCTTTGGAATGCAATAAAAAGGACATTGGCAGTGTTTGCGCGAAAGATTTGCTTTTATTTATTCTTTTTCTTTCTCCCCCCTTCCCCAATACATCACGTACGCATGCCTACATGGGAAACGGTGGCATTAGATAGCGAATCACTTATCTTTCAATCGGTAGAAAAGGGATTAACTAAAAACCGCACAAATTATCAAGATAATAGTTAATATTGTACATAATTTTATACATGACATTCCATGGGATCAATGGTGATTAATAAACTTGTTCATAACTTAGTATTACTAAACTAATCTATAGTACTGATACATTTACAGGTGTATTATATCAGTGGAAATGTGTATTTATTTCTTATGTCAGAATGTATTTTGTTTGTTTTCTTTAATTTAATAATTAAATTTTTCTTTTCGAATATTCATATGCTTGCGCCTTTTCATAGATTTATCTCGTCCCCCTCGTAGGCATACCCCACAGTTTGAGCAAAGCTGTTTAAAGTGCAGTCAGAGTGTTTTAGTACATAGATTAGCTGATATTTGACACACAGCAAAGTTCACTCATTGGGAAATGTTAAGTTGATGTATAAATCAGAATGAGTCATGAATCAATTGAAAATTGAAAGATTTCATAGAAAATACGAGTACTAGTAAGAGTTATCCATAATATCTATCTGAGCATGCGCAGTAAGGCCGAGTTAGTGCTGTATGACAACGAAGAGAAGTAATAAAAGACGTTTGCTGTTAGTTGAAAATTCAACATCTCAGTCTAAAGCCAGATACAGGATTGAGGATTGCTTTGCAACCCGTATACCCGCAGACATCTCCTGCGCTCGAAAATTCAGTGTCTCTGTGGCCTTTGCGGATTTCACCCCATTCTAATTTCACAGCGGAATTTCCAACTTAAATGTTCTTTAATCTATGTTTTTATTACAATAAACTGTCTAGTCATTATACGGTCCGTCTTTCTTGTAAAGTACAAATAGAACAGAGTCAGTGAAGTGTTATCGGACTATTTAAATAGAGGTGAGTCTCATTTACCGTTACAGAGTATTTTATAAAATATCGTAACGGTAAATTACAAAGTGATTTTGAATGTGTTAATTTTTTCCAAATTCATCTGTGTATTCTCAACACATCCAAAGGCACTCAAGAACTGTACACAACGCTTATTATATAATAAAGCACCTGTTTCAAAGTACATAAAGAAATGAAGAATGAAGCGGGATTTCTGAGTCAATTTTGTACTAGAAATTAGAGGCACGATAATCTTATTTTGTTAACATGGTTTTGAATAATGCTCTTTTAATTTTTTTCTTAAACAACGAAAGTGTAAAAAGAGTTAAAATCTATTACTTTATTGGTAAAAATGGCACATATTCGAAACAGTCTTCAAAGGATAACTAATGGATTAAGGATTTAAAATAGACTTGGACATTAAAATCAGAAATAAAGAAAGTATTACAGCGAGAAACTTTAAAATGTAACTCGACTTAATTTACTAATTCTAAAATGGCCTTTAATAGAAAGTATTTTGAATATATCACTCCAATTTTGAATATTCTTATGAAAATTGTGTTTTTTCTTATAAAACCTCATTAGACTTCGACCAACTAAAAAAAAAGAAACTGTTGAAAAACATCTAATGATTTTTAGTCAAAAATTTGTTGGAAGAATGATCAAATGATTGCGGTAATTATTATTTATGATGGAGTAATCACCGACTCGCTAATTTTAAATCATTATCGACTTTTTTTCTTCGAAAGTATCTTGTTACCACTGATAGGCTTGTCACTGGAACAGATTGTAAATGATCCCATGTAAGTGAAAAATTAACTAAACCAAGCAATCTATTTTTTGATAATTGAGAGTTACGGAAAAGCTTGTCAGAATACGATAAGAGAATCTCACTCAGCAAGAAAATTTCTTATTGTGTTAAGACTTTAAAAATACTTAAAATCATAATCTACAGGATGAAGATTTAACTTTAAAAATGCATCACTGATCGCTTTACCTTTATCTAAAAAGTAAATTTCATTTTACAGTTTCCCGTAGTCACATAAAAGTAAGTGAAACAATGGCCTATTGACCAGTCTAAGGGGAAAAGACCAGGTAATGTAATAGGAGTTGGCAACCTATGACACGCAGTAGAATTCTCCGTGGTACTACGATTCTACAAAGTTATCAAATGAATTTAACTTTCCTATTTTCTTCTGCGCCCCCCCCCTCCAACCTTTTCTCTCCTTTCTTTCGGTTTGGGTTTGATACATAAGTATAGAGTCGATATCAGTCAAAAGTAGAATTCAGTTTGATGCCCATCGTCTGTTTTAGCTTACTTTTAATATCATGCTTGATACATTATTAGTTTTATTGTGAAAACTTAATTTTTTTACTGGTTTTTTTATTATTGGGAATATTTATATCAACATATTTAATTCAAATGGCTGATAAAGAGAAAGCTTGATGTTTGCGATTTTCAAGACTCTTGGAAAATTGAATATGGATTCAAACAACAAAAATGCATTTTATCTTCAAAACAAAATATAGCATTAAGTTAAAAAAAAAAAAAAAAAAAAACCGAAATTTTTTCAAAAGGTAAACCCGAGATCTCTGGAAACGTTTTTAAAATGGTAAGTTTATAAAGATAACATTCACAATAATATATGCGTGGAGTTGACTGCCTAATCAATTAATTTAAATACAATCGAAAAATAAAAATAATTTGTTACACATATATTGAAAAAACATTAGAATAAACCATAATAACAGTACGATGGTGGTAGGGACCGAATAATAATAAAAAAATAAACGATGGGGTAAGACCCATATAATGTTAAAAGAAATACTGGGGTAGAACCAGACACTTAAGAAAAATTGCTGGGGTATAACCAGACTTTAAATTAAAAAAAATACTGGGTTAATATCACTTATCGTCTACCTGATAATAGCAAGAGTTCACTGATTTTTATATAAAAATCAGGCTTATATAAAAAAAAATGCTGGGGTATAACCATGTTTTAAATAAAAAAAAAACTATATTGGTACCACTACCCCATACTACACCATTTCATATGGAAATTTTTAAAACATAAATTTCTTCAAAACAGCTAAACCATAAATTAAAATTATTGTAAGATTTTGGATCAAAATAGATTATTAGAAATAACACTTTAAATTTGCTTTCAAATCATTATGCATACTAATTACAAGATTTTTCCCAAAACATTTTAAAATAAATTATCAAAAACCAATAATGAAAATATACACTCAATTTAGAATTTCCAGATAATTTCAAGTGACAGAACCAAAATGCATGATTTATTGTATCGATTAGTACTTCAATCTGCTTAAACACACTAATAAAAACAATCGCTGAACGCATGATTTAACCTTTACGTTTTAACACATACACTTGTAGCACTTAAGATATAAAACAATCTGGCTTTTAACACACTGATAATAAATACTTTCTTCTTTCCCAATCTCGCGCACTTTCTAAATAATTTGAAAGTAAGGATTTTTTCTTTCACATATTTAAACATCAAACTTGAAGCTTTTCGACGGAGTAGAAAAAAGAAGGAGATTTCCCCGTTCCGATCACTTTAGCACATCCTATGATGAAAAATCCCTGAGTTGCAATCTTTCAAATTACTTTCAATTTTGCCAAGACACACATCTCGTGAATTCTTAGAATTTTGTAGGAAGATTTCTTTTCATTATAAAACACGCACAAATCAACAGGCATTTCTTTCCAAAAATTTTCAATTGAAACACTTTTTACTTTTTCTTTCTGGTGCATATTATTGCAGATTACGAAGATTAAGATTTTCAAACTAAACACATAACGGAAATTTTTTTTGTACAACAGAGCAGAAAAGGGGGAATCTCGCATGTTAAACGTTAATCCTTTGTTCCAGTAATCCTGTCAGGGCGTGGCAAGTGGTAACGAAGATTCTTTATTAGACATTCTGTGAAATATTTTATCCAACATTGTTATCTTGACTTACTAATTTCTTCCCCGCGTACAGAAATCCTGCCTGCTAATAAAATAATTTGTGTATCACTATTTAGCAAGTGTGAAGGATTCCTTATTTAGATCGCTATTTTTGATGGTCGCTGTTTTCTTTGGATGGGATTGACGAGGCAGTCCTGTGATATTTAAATCTGTTTTATTCCACATCTTGAACACATCTTGAACACATGAACGTGCATGTTAAACATAAAGCATGACCAGGACGACGCAATACACAACAAAGAAAACGATCTGATTAACAACAATGATCTGCAGCCGCCTACATGTTAATGGTAGACAAATAACAGAAGAGAGAGAGAGAGTGAGATGCTTCAGAAATCTCGGTGTATATAGGCGGCTCAAATCACATGATCTGAGTGGGTGGATAGATGTAATTCAAAATACTCTCGTTAGGCGGCTAGTAAGTTAATAAATTGAACGTGGGCCCTGAAGGGATGGACTATAGATAATTAAAAGTTATTAAGAATAAATTAATGGGGATTATTACACACATATATACACTCAAGAGCCAAAACATTATGACAACCCCTACATCTTGCAATGAACTCGCCTGGATGACGTGGAAGGCACGTGTTAGGTGGAAGTGGTATTTAACTCCTGCTGGAGAGTCTGAAGAATCAGTCTTTCACTTACTTCTGTGTGTGATGAGAAAGGCTGTGGATCTAAGCGACTTTGATAAAGGGATGATTGTAATGGCTCGAAGGTTCGGAACAAGTATTTCCGAAACTGCACGACTCGTGGGTTGTTAGCGATCTACAGTTGTTAGTACTCACCAAAGTGGATGAATGACGATGAAACCATCATAGACGGCATGGTGTTGGACGTCCACACGCTATCAAAGAAAAAGGTCGTCGAAGACTGTCTTGCATGGTGAAGCAAACCCGGAGCCAGACAGTGGCTCAGCTGACAGCCCAATACAATGCAGGACCAAGTAGAATAGTATCAGTGCACACTGTTCAGCGGACACTGTTGGATATGGGGCTACGCAGTAAACGTCCCATTCGTGTACCTTTGCTGACCAAGCGTCATCGCTAACTGCGCCTACGCTGGACCGGGAACTTCGCGACTGGTCCATGGATGTGGGAGAGAGTGCTGGTCAGATGAATCCGGTTTGTCATTCGTCATGCTGATAGCCGTGTCAGGATACACCGTCTTCCAGGGAACAATTCCTCCCCAATGTACAGTAGGTCATACACAGGCCGGTGGTGGCGGTATTATGTTTTGGGGGACGTTCTCTTGGGCGTCTCTGGGACCCGTGTTTATGGTAGAGCAAACCATGAATGCTACAGGGTATCTGAAATCATTGCGGACCAGTTGCACCCTTACATGGCCTCTGTTTTTCCAGCTGGAAATGGAATGTTCCAACAGGACAATGCCCCGTGTCACAAGGCTAAAATTGTGTTGGAGTGGTTCCAGGAACATGATGTTGAGTTCCAGTTAATGTCCTGGCGCCTAACTCATCGGATTTCAATCCGATAGAACACATTTGGGATGTTATGGGACGGCAGCTCAGAGTTCAAAGACCACCAATTCGCAATATCTCGGATTTCGTGACCGTTGCTTAAACATCTAGTACAATCTGTCTCCGGCCAAGGACTTGTGGCATCCATGCCAAGGCGGGTTGAAGCTGTGTTGCGCGCGAAAGGTGGGCCAACTCGTTATTGACAGGTGGTCATAATGTTTAGGTTCTTGAGGTGTATATATATATATATATCTTGTTCAAATTTTCTATCGTTATTAAAATACCTTTTATTCATCCACTGAAGTACAAGTACATTTTTTAAATCTTGTATTGGATAACAATTGATGCTAATAATTTTTCCAAAAAAAATCATTAATCAAATTTTATTCAACGTTATTTCTGACAAAGCTAGAGCTAGCACCAACTGATGGCACGAGTAAGTTTTTCCAACGAACTTTTTTTGTGGCTTCAAATATATTTTTTAAAACTTGTAGTGGACAACTGTTATTGTTGATATAGTTTTATCAAATATTAATTAACTAATTAAATTTAATTAACTAAAATAAATTTTTCTTTGTTGATCTAAGTAGAAATTGACTTAAAAATGTTTTTTATATTACTTGTTTTCAAGTTAATACATATATTTAAATAATGCCTATTAATACATAAGAAACTTTAAATCTTAATTTTGACTTCTATTCTCTAACTTTGCACACATTATCTTGGGAATCGAATTGTTCCAAATATTTTCTACAAAGTGGCACCCCGAATCATATTGGTAGTTTGTTTAGGCACGTTGCAGCTATGAGATTGCCGTTCCCTAGTCTACGCTTTCAATAATCATGACAGGAGCATTGAATTTTGTGAGTGGTACCCAAATACCAATCGAAATGGTTAAGAACGTTTTGGATTCCATCGATCAACGTTATCAGCTGTGTTTGGGCCACAATGGCTAACAATTTGAATACTTTTGTTAAATGGCTGTTTCCTTCATTAATACCTATTATTCTGATTTTTGAAGCTTTTCTGTATCTTAATAAATGTTAGTGTTATAATCATCCAAAAAGTGTATAGATTTTATTGGGACACTCTGTATTTAAAAATTACGAGGTTTTAGAAAAAAAATTAACTTTTGCACTGATACTTAATACTGATGAAAAAAATATTTAAAATACTATCAGAAAAATATAGAAAATAAAGTGATTTAAATCCTGGCAAATGGAGAACCTTTGCTTCATTTTCGTGCATGCAGCTCTATAACCTAATCAATTGTTAAATTTTCCTATTAATTATTTCATTTCATTTTATAACGGAAACTTTTGGACATTAAAGTTATCAACAAGATAACTTTCGCAAAAATGCTTTTTGGAACTTTATATCAAACTTTTTATATGTTATAAAACAATTTTTGAAAACAACCTGAGGTGAAAAAAGAATTCCATTTTTCAAAAAATTATTTTTCACTTTTTCCCCAGAAATACTGCATGGATAAAAACTGTAACTAGTTCCCACAAAATATTAGATTTTTTATGACAAAAATTTCTTTTAAAATCGAGTTTTGAGTAAAATAATTTATGAACATAGCCTGCATCTCGAAAATCATGCTCAGCAGTTTTCAATCTCATTTCTGGTAGCATAGAAAACCGGGACAAATAATACTGGATATCACACTGTTAGGGCATTTGTTTTATTTCTCGCTTTTTTCATTTTTCATAACGATTCCTTTTTTCCCCTTCACCCTTTTCGATATAAACTTAGTTCTGCCGTTTCAAAAATTCTTATACGGGGAATCGATCCAGCAAATTGCCCAAGGGAGAAATGCTTTTGTAGCAATAACTTCGAATTTTTTCAGCAGCGAGCCTTTCTTAAGTACGACATTACATTTGTCTTCAAAAATACATTTTGAATACTACATGATTTTAAAGTACAAGGAGTTCTTTTTCTTTTTGTTCCATTGAACAAAATATTCATCTCAAAATGCAGAACATTCTTATAACTGAGTGTTATATCTGAGAAAAAATGATCGACTGCAGATTTAGAATTATTTTTCACGACATCTTGATACGCACTGAAGATTTTAATTATCATAAATTTGCTATTTCTGATAAAAAAAAACTTCAAATTTTTTTCCTGCTGTTTTAATTAATAAATTGAAGTTTGTATTTATTTTAAAACAGTGCTTCTCAAAGTTTCAATCGTAACCCAATATTCAATCCTAATTTTCATCGCGCCCCCTCATACAATAAAAATGTACTGAATTCACTGATACTATACTTTGACGCTAAAACTACGATACTACCTTAACCTCATAAGCGCCACAGGCGTAAATAAACGTCTCGCTCAGTCAAAGTCCCAATTTCCCAGGACGTATATATACGTCTTTCCGAAGTACGATCTTTTCTCCGCACAGCTATCCATAAAATTATCCCGAAGTCCTTGGAATGCAATAAAAGGAATCTTGACAATGTTTGCATGCGCGAGAAGGATTTTTTTACTCTCTCTCTCTCTACTTCAGATTTCTTTTCATTCTTTATTCCTGCCCCCCCCACTCACCAATACATCACATACATGTGCTTAGGTGAAAAACGGTTGACATTGAGAAGTGAATCGCGTAACTTTTAATCGGTAGTTGAGGGATTAATTATAAACCATACAAATTCTTAAGATAAAAATCATTTTTGGATATAATTTTATATATGGCAATCCCATGGGGTCACTGGTAATTATTAAACTTGTTCTTAACTTGGTATTGTTAAATTAATTATAAAATACATTGTGCAGCACTGATACATTTATAAGTGTATTATAGCAGTGTAAATGTGTATTTTGATTTTTATTATGTCACAATACATTTTGTTTGTCCTTACTTTCAGTAAATTAATAATTTTTTAAGTATTCTTTTGTTTTTGGCTTTTTAATATGCTCGCGCACCCCGCATAGAATTTTCCCTCCTCCCAAAGCGGAAGGGGGCATACTCCACAGTTTGAGAAACGCTACGTTCAAATTATTACGAATGAGACAAACAAATATTTTTGGCTCTTGATTTTACTGTGCAGTTGAGAATTACAAAACTGTATAACAAACTTATTAAAAATATCACGAAATAATTACTAAAAAAATTTAAAAATTGGTAAAGTTTATCCTTATTGCGTTTTTTCCCTAAATTAAACAACTGAGAACGACTCAGTTGTCTAATTTAGGGGGAAAAATACTTCAAACACCATGTCTCACTTTGAAACGAACCAGAGTCCTCAATAGTGTTTCCGTTCAAATAATCAATCGACTCCGTAAAATATAACTTTAATTTTATTTAATATCATGATAACAGCTAACCAATGAGAGCAAAATAACCTCGAATAGTAACCAATAATAGGAGAGTATTTCGAAAATTGCTTGGATTTCGTTCTACATTTTTTTTAAAACAAAGATAGGTAGCGGCTTCATGCACATGCTTTTAATTGGAGTTTCTGTGTTAATGTGTGAGGAATTTAATCACGATGATTCAGTTGTCTAGTTGCAACTCCATAAGAATGTCAGCTCCGTTGTTAAATTACACCAAAGGGGTAGCGACGAGGATAGATCAGGTTTTTGTTGCAAGATGGTGTGAAAAGTGTAAAAATTCACCGGGGACTTTTGTCACTATACAGAAGCCTTTTTTAGTTTTTTGTGCGTGTGATTATCGAAATGTTTGAAAGTGGTCGAAAGAGTGTAACAGAAAAAGAGCGAGTTTGGCGACCGTCAACCTTGACTATTGACGACAACATTCGGCAAGCTCGAAAAATGGTTACGACTGATTGGTGAATGATATATACCATAAATGAGATTGTATATTCTTTAAACATCAGTCATGGTTCTGCCTGTGAAATTATCTCTGACGAGTTCAAACTCCGTAAAATGTGCGTGCGATGGGTACTACGAATGTTTACTGTAGCAATCAACAGGCTGGGCTTTGAGACTTTGGGACACCCTTTCTACAGCCCAGATATTACTCCCTCAGTTTTTCATCTATTTGGACTGCTCAAAGAAGCTTTGAGAGGTCGACGATTTGCCTCAGATATGGATGTTGAAGCAGCGGTTTTAAAAGTGGCTTCACAACTAACCAAAAACTTTCGATCAGGAAAGCTCAGGGAAGCTTGTGACCAGCTGGACTAAGTGCTTTGCTCAAGGTGGACACTATATCGAAAAATAATGCATTGGTTTTACACCTATCATTGTTTAATAATGTTGTAAAATGAAAAGTGTAAGTAATTTTTGACTTACCCTAGTAATAAAGATTAATTTACTTTTTAATGGAATATTTGAATTACAGCCACATAGATTCCAAATCTTGAATAAGTTTAAAAGAAAGCCGCACGCACCTCATGATTTTTAATCTATGTCGCCTATAACAATAACAAATAATCAAAGTTAATCTTTGCACTTACAATCACAAAAACCCTCTTTACAATAACTATCTCAACATCCAGTATGTTCCCCAATTCAGATAACTTCAAACAGCAATCTAACCTGCATATATCATGGTTCCATCACAAGGCTTGATTTCAAATCAATCAAACAATCTAGGAATATTCTCTACAGGTTAATTGAAAATGTGTTGAGAATCCCCAATAAGTAGTTGTGGTTTTATGTTTATTTTGCTCTTTCATTTACAAATATACAATATCTAATTTGTGATTAATTTAACAGAAAATAAAATACATTCAGTAAGTCATATATGGATTGGATACATTCAAAATTCACTTAGAACACAAGCTGTAGATAGAATTCAAATATCATTAACGATAATTTTATTGTATGTCATTTTACTACTAATAATAATTATATTTCATACATCATATTACTATATATAAATGATAATTATATTTACATGCCTATACATAACTAGAAGTTGAATTATATATATATTAAATACAGAGTTTCAAGTAATGCATATTAATATATATATATATAGGGGTGCCGGCTGCTATTGCCTATCTCTCTGTTCTGTGCTGAATATGTCTAATGCGCATGCCCGATAGCGCATAGTATTGTCAGAGCAATACTGTCTAGAGATGTCCACAGAACTCCATGACAAGAATAAAGCCAACGCCTCGTGTTTTGTTTTGTTTTGTTAGGCAATTAAAGAGCCATACGGTTTACATGACGAAAAGCAAGACTTTATAATCTTTGTATTATCGATGTAAATATCTTGTAAATATATAATATGTGAAAATTTAATACCCTAGAATTAAATTATTTCACTTTACTTTCATCAAGAAACTGAAGAGAATATAGTGTAATATTGAAGTATATCAACGAAACTATTTACCCATGAATTATGCCCAAAATTATTCGTTGCCAATATCTACTATGAAAGTTCTTAATTTATTCACAAAATTTGCCAGATTAATATAGTTAGATAATTGCCTTTCCAAACTATGAAACTACCATAGGTAATAAATCGTATCTAACGTCATATGCATAAAGATAAATATTTAAGTATATAATAGTTACAAATTGCTACATTTTTATAACTATTATACTATTATTATAGTTTAGATACAGTCTAGTTATTTCCACTAATTTATTTATAAATTTCTGGGCAATTATCTAGCAGTTTTTGCATTTTATTACGAAAGTAGTCATTTTGCGTAATAAAGGTATTTAGAAGATTGAAATTCATTTAATTTAATGTTTAGAGTGCCCAGCAAACGTCGGATATGCAGTGAAAATATTTAAAGTAGGTTAAAAAATGTTTAAAACATGAATCCATAAAAAGTTAATTAAAATTATAAAAAAAAATCAAGGAAAATTAATTAAATTCAGAGTCAGTTTTTAATTTCTGCTTTTAATTTGGTAAAAGCGACAAGAAAACTTTCTGCGTAGGATTTACATTATAAAAATGTAATTTTAATATAAGAATTTAAATTAAAAAAAATACTCATTCATAAATTCTAATTAAAGATTTTTCTTTGGAAGAAACGACTTACATATATTCAATTTAAAAATTTATTTTGTATTCAATAATGCTTTTTATTTTTTCTAAGTTTACTTTTTACAGTTACAAAATAGTAATTACCATGCCAATCCATATTAAATCAACGGTAGTTAATGTAAAAATAATTTACAAGAAAATTTGTATTACGTAGGTCTTATTTTTCAAGAAATTTTTTTATCTTTATGTTTCATATATATATATATATATATATATATATATATAATTACATATATTGTTTTGAAATTATTATATATAAGTCTTACCATTAAGCTTTAATTTTTTGAGCATTCTTCTTTTGATTTAAAAATGACTTGAATTTCTAAAACTGATGTGTAGTGTTTACGTCACCATTAACCCACCTGGGGGTCGATTTTGCAATACCCTTTTTAGGGTGTCTTTACTCTACAAAAGGCATATACTTACCGAATTTGAATACTTCTAGTCTAAAGTAGAAAAACGGATTTTTTCTAAATCCAAAAGGCCCATGTAAGCCACACACCCCTTAGCACTTGATTGCCATACAGCCAGATCCTATCGGGTTCTACTCAACAAAAGAAATATGTTTACCAATTTCAAGTATATAAGTCCAGTGCCATTTAAGCTAATTTCGCGACCCTGGGTGGAAGATCTACGGCCCCATTCGCACTGGCGGATCAAAATTTATTACCAGACAACTGGTCAAGTCCAGCTTATCCGGGCCACGGGCCTCTGGGTACCCGCCACAAGCGCGCAATGGATAAACCGCACTGTGTAGGTCTAATGGTTCAAAAGTGGGAATATTTGCCAATTATGCCCCTTAAACCCTCGCAATTCCCCTTGTCGGTCTTTTTTTTTTGTAAAAACCGTCTTATTGTGGATCTCTTCTCCATCAAAGGAACATGCCTTGCAAATAGAAAGTTTATAGGTCTAATAGTTCCTGAGATATTACGATGAATGTGTCAGTGATGTGAATGAGTGAGTCCTTTTTTCCTCTCTCCTCCTCTATTATATAATATAATAAAAGTCGTAAGAGCATTTAATCTTAATTTGAGCAATATAAAATAATATTTTTTTATTTTGATTACAATATATTTCCTCATACTATTAATTATAACTAATGGTAACAATTAATCTACTATGGTTAAAAGTTATAATTATTCATTGATCATCGTAAACTTAAATTAATTAACATGAAATGAAAAAGTATATGCATTTCGAAAATAAATGTATACATTTTTAGAAGATTATGCCAGTCTAAACTGATATTGTTAAGTGCGATATTTAGCATATTTCAAAATAATAAAAAAAAATCCTTTAGGTGCATTTTTAGAATTTTTTATAGGCGCATTTTAAGAAATTTTCAAATGTACTTATGAAAATTCGATTTGTAAGAAGTACAAAACGAAAAAAAAAAAAATGGAGGTACAATATTATATTTTTCAAATAGTAAAAAAGTGAAGGATATATACTACAAAAGTAAAATAATTCAACGAAAACTCAATGTTAAAAACGAAATTCAATGTTTAATAGTCGAAATTCAATGTTAAAAACGAAAAAGTTCACATTGAACATTGAATTTTTTGAATAATATTTGCTGCAATAATAGATTTTACTTGAACAATTTTTATGCATATAGGCGAGAAGCAAGAGAGAGAGAAGAGAGAGTCTAAATAATTTATTTTCCTTCTTTTCTTTGATTATTTATGATGTACTACTTTGCTTTTTACAAACGACAAATAATATATCTAGAGGTTTAAAAATATAACACCATATTTACTACTGTAAACAACAATATATATAATATATCTCAATATATGGAGAATTTTTGTCCTTTTGTCAAAATTTGCGCACCAACTTTCATTTTTACCATTTAGTAAATAATGAATTTTAAAAATATATAAGAAGTGAAATTAGGTATTTAAAATAGTGTTGAATGTAAACAATGATAAAACTTCTTTCTCCCTGTTAAATTTTGTTGAAAAAATACATTTTTGTATAATATCAGTGAAATATTATATTAATTTTGAGAATAAAAATATAAATAATATACACACCAGATAATTAATTATAATTTAAACTACGCAATCTTACTTTTCTCAAAATATAATTACATAAAGAAATAAATTGATTATTGCTACTGTTTTTAAAAAAATAATAGATAAATACATTAGTACTAGTATTTATTAATCTAATCGCTCAGCACTTAAGAAATTTTCAAAAAAAGTTTAGACAAATTTCAAGCAATTTAGTAGAATTTAGAATTCTTGATAAAATATTAAATATGGTCGAATCCATCGAAGAATATACGTATTTACCTTTCGCTCTCTCTATCAACTTCTATAATAACTTCGTTAACTTCTTGATTGATCTAGCTTCATTTTTTATATTTCACATTATAAAATATTTAATCATAATTTAATATTATTTGAAAGAAATAGATAAAATAATTAATGAAAAACCTATTAGAATAATTTCGCAACATTCAGGAGATTAGCAAACGATTCCTTCCTAGTGTTTTCATATACACAGTTGGGATTTTCTTTTATTAAAATAATATCGTCTGCGTGTTATCAAAATTAGTGCTACCTACAAAAATTGTAGAATATTCAAAATATTACTGCAGCATCATTTTATATTAAAATTATTTTCGAATATTGTACATAAAACTTTTTATTCAATCGATAACAAAATTTTATGTTCTTTTATTTTTAATTCCTGATCTCTGGAGTTACAAGTTTGTGTGTTTGTTGCATATATATTAGAATACGATATTACCGAGAAGATCAATAATTTGAACATAAGTTGTTGCCTAAGATGGTTATTAAAATTAATAACAGCAGTGTAGCCGAAATTAATTTGTAAATACAGCTTTCTGGATATTTGTGAAATATTAATTTATTCGCTTCAATATTACAGACAATTTTATTTTCTTGGGAAAAAGTGATGAGACACAAAATATTCTATTATATTTGATATTAATATTCTGAATAAATTATAGTCTACTTGTGCTTGAAAATGTTTGCAAACATGTTCATAAAAATTATATTTTTATCCTATGATAAATAATTTGATATTTCGACAAATTTTCTTCTAAAAAGTTATATGTTGTTTTAATTTAAAAACTCTATATTTCTTTGTTGTATAGTAACGACTTCTGCTAAATTAAATTATATAGTGAATTATTAATAAATGCAATACATTTGTGTTTCTTAGATTATTTGTACAATTTTAACTTAAATTTGTCTGCACAAAATTTAGGAGATAATACTTCCATTTAGTTTAAAATGTCAGTTACATCATTTCTTTATCAAGTACAAATATTAATTATATTTCTAATTTGTTTAATTAAGATTTCTATCGTATTGAATATGATGCTTCGTTATTTAAAAACTTTCATTTATAAAAGGATATGTATTAACATGTAATAAATTTTATAGTATAATTTTAATTACTCGCATTAAAGAAATAATCAAGGGTAAGGTGCGGAGCTGGAGAAAGAATGCTGAGAAATTTAAATAAACTAAATATTTTACCTTGAAAAATAAGAAGTTAGTATAAATATATGTTTATCAGTAAAATAGTTTTCACTTGAAATGTGAAAAAGTTATAACATATAATAAAAATTAAATTTAATTTTTAAATAAATTTTAAAATTACTACTGTTGAATTAACATAATTTATTGAAGTACTTTCAACGGAATAATTGTAGATGCTATATTAAGAAATTTTTGTACAGTTGATACAAAACTAAATATATATATCCGATACGACTCTCAAAATAATCCTACCAGTAATAAAAATAAAATTTATATGGAATATCTGCTGCTGGAGAATTTGTCGATAATCACTTAGGTTCTTAAGACTAACGGTTTGCTAGGTTCAATTTTAGCTTATTTCTTATAGTTTTATATTTTAATACAAAATTTTTAAGAATAATATTTGTTAAAAACTTAAGTTCGATTAATTGGGTTCAATTTTAGCTTATTTCTTAAGAGTTTTATAGCAGTCGTAATTTAATGCAAAGTTTGTTTTAATAATACTATTTTATTCACTATACTTGTATAAGAAACATATCTATATAAAAAGGATAAATGACATTTAGAATGATAGGAGTTACACTGTTCAAAGTCAACATCATAATATTAAATGTGCAAACAATTGCAAATTAAACAAAATAAATAAAGCTAAATAAATACTTCACATTATAATCTATGATTTTTAATGTTTTGATCCAGTTTAAAGAAATTATCAATGCAGAAAGTGAAGAATAAAGATTAATGTACAAATCGTTATAAATATAGTAATTTTAAAAATATGTACGTTACTACGAAGATTTTCGACAAACATTTAATACTTTAAAAGTATACTTATTAATTTAACTATAAGGCTATGTTTTTAGTAAAGTTATGTAGAATATTATTGGAATTGAAGATTGATTTATAAAGAGCTATTATATTGTCTAAGTGTTGATTTAATATAATTTATGTTGGAAGATGCGTTTCTTCGGTTCCTCGGAACTATTTAGATAAGACATCTGCACTTGCATTTCTCATAATATCCAATTTAGATATTTATAAATATAGCTTGTTAATATTAAAACAAGCAAAATGAATTCTCAGTTAGATATATTCTGCATTCAAAGTTAAGTATTTATACATAATACTTTCCTGAAATTTCGAAGACAGATATCAACACATGGGGAGACACATTGCAAGTTCTACAACGTATAATATTCACTTCTCCTTTGCTTTTGGTACAAATGGCAACATCTACGCGCATGGCAAGCCAAGCATGCAATATCAACTTAATTGGTGCACGTTGTTCTGTAAACTTTCTTGCTGTTCAATCGATCTTTATTACTACTGAAAATCAGAAATCAATTGTTGTGCTAGCTGAAATATAGCAGAACATCATAGAATGTTTCCCATCGACATATTTAAAAATAATAAATATGGTTGGTGGGAGTATACTTACCATGGCTTTATAAAGTTCATGCTCCAGTTTGTAGTAATTCAAATTAAAAATGACAGAACAATATTCTGGTGCAATCAAAATCAGAAAGAAACCGCGTATTAAGCATAGTGAAAGGTTTATTGTAATTCAATGTTTGAAATTAAAATGTTTAAAATTCAATTATGGGTTGAAACCGTCAGACAGGTTACAAACATCGGCAATGTTCTCAAACATTATTCGAATGGTGCTCAAACTCGTAATCTCAACACCAGATCAAATGTTAAATTTAGCGTTTACCTGAGGTTAAGTATGCAAAGACCTTGAGCTACAGCAGCCGATTTGGTGGGACCTCGACGATGAGGCTGCACTAGCAGCTCCATTAGGATGTTAAACCAGGTTCATTGCTTTGGATTTACCTTAGCTCTGCTTGTCCATCAACGTCAGCTATGTATTCCACTCTTCTGCCATTCAATGGGATCAACGAATCCATAGCACCTTTACCGCTCCGAGACATCAGAAGATTCCTGACGATGTTGTTTTGGTTTCCCATTTTATCCAGAGATTTAAATGTCAAACTCATATGGTTAGAGGTCTGAGTTAGAAGTACTTGTCGAACAGTTAGGTGAAACGTATTGCTGTTTGGCAATGGGCTATGATACAAAGGCAGACCACTGTTGTCAAAATGCCAAAAGGCAATGAAAGAAAAGATGAGGAAACCATCTTGAAGGCCAGGGGCAACAAAGAAATGAAAGCAGAGATCAGCGCTGAGTAGAAGAGTGAAGAAGTTGGTAGAAAGCGCTGTCTTTTATAGCTGCCAATGATTTGAGTCAAAGAATTCTTCGTGCATGAGCAGAAACACAAAATGGGACAAGAATGTTTTCATAGATCCAGACGAAAAATACTGTAAGTAGAGATTAGAGGAATTTAACATATTTTAAAGATTCTGCAAAAGAATTTCGTGCTACCTCAGCTAACAGTTAAAAAGAATAATATTCAAATACTTCAGTCATTTATTTAAAATTTTTCAATAAATGCTATATACTTAATACAGCCTGAAATTCTGTTTATAATTTTAATTATGTTGAGTATTTTTATGCCAATTTTAACTTTAACGCCACATTTGGATTAATAGATATGAAAATCTTTAAACTACTCAGTTAATACGCTTAAATTTTGAAATAATAGTATAAATAGTAAACTTTTGCAAGGAGATGCTTGGATCTAAATTCAATGTAATAATTCGTACTATTTTATATTAAAATAATAGAGTATATCAGCTCAAAACATATAGGAAAATAAGAAAAGTTAGCAAACAAAACTTTGTTTTCTCAATCTAATAAAAGGTATGAAAAAGGATGGCAGATTTATGAACTGGTATATTATATTTATCTCAAACTCGGTTAATAGTTGATAGTTCTACTGATGTCAGCATTTAAATCTAATTAAATCAGGTGTTATACTAACATGAGACAATCATTTATCTAACTTTTGTAATACGTTAATATAATCTGTGTCAGCTTGTTTTCATTGGCATTAATGTATTCTAAGTACCTCATGAGTTAGAAACAGCGTAAATTGTGATTGATTCTCTATATTTACTTCGCGAATGGCTGAACAGTCAAAGCTGGGTGTTCAGTTGTACTCAGTGTTAAGTCAAATTATTGAGCTGCTCACTTTAACATAAATAGATCGTTCAAGCTAGTCTGCACCATTATATCTATTCATAGCAATATTTCTAAGCCAAATATTTAGTAAGAATTTTGTTCATTATTTTTGACAAGTTATTATTATTAGTGTTGCATTATTAAAGTTTACAAATTTTGGTTAGTTCCTTTCATAAATATTTAATTTCTGAGCTGTGATTTGTTTCTGGTGAACAATAATGATATCTTAAGCAATATTCTAATATATTCTTTATCAAATCTAACTCTAATCACACCATTATATCACAAAGATCACGGTACTTTTAGTATCAGTTGGGAAATAGTGAATGGAAGTCATATTGGCAAAGAGACGTGGTTCTTGGGGGTAACACGCCACAATCAGTGAAAATATTAAGATAAGCTTTCGTTTATTGTTATTCACCAATAATTTTTCCTGACAATTCATTCCTATAATATATTATTTTATGCATACACATCATGTCCATCTCCATCATATCGTCAGACAGCCTGTGGTCAGTTCTTTCCTTTGAAGTTTCCTCCACAGTTTTCTCATCACTTTCGTTCTCCAGATCCTATCACTTTCCAGATTCCACTGAAGTCGCCATCTCAGCCTTGGTCTTCAAACTTGAATAAAATATTACAGATTGTAATCTTTTAACAAAATTGTCATCTGTCATTCGATTATATAGCCCATCAATTCATTCATTTATTTTATTTGTTTAATAATGTCAGGTTGTTTAAAAATTCAAAATTCAAAGTATCTTCTTTTCAGCTATTGTTTACATACACCCTTTATATAAATACATTAAGCCCATATTTGAAAGAATGTATCTGTATGTAAAGTCCACGAGAAAGGTTTCTAATGATCTTCATTTTAAACAAATGGTATAAAGTCGGCCTCAATCCTTACCGTAAATCGACGTATAGCAACGCATGTATACCCCATTCAAGCTAAATATTTGGTTTTAGATATGTTGCAAAAGCACTTACCCGCACTAAACAAAAGTACCACAAATGCACGTGCTCAATATTCTTATGTTTAGACAAAAATTATTCAGTATTATCCAAGTCTTGAAAAATAGGATATTTCTAAGGAGACGATAACCCTTTATGTTCATAGGAATGTCATTTCTTTAAATAAACAATATTTCGATATATCTTTGAAATTAATTTTCTATGCTCATCTTTTACTTTTATTGCAACACTCTCTTTATACCTGGCATTACAACATTACCCGTAAATTTCTATCTTATTTTTGTGTTAAAGTGCATGCTATAGCTGAATTTTAACATAAAGATATTTTAAATTCACAGAGTCCACATTTATTCCAAGACGTTTAATTACAAGAAAAATTAAATATTTTTCTAGTAAAATAATATTAAATAGCAAATTTAAAGAGATCAAAAATGGTACAACGGGATTGATGTAACAGTAATTTATGCAGGAAATAAATATTATGAAAGTTACAAAATATTGTGCGTATGTTGTATTATTATAAATCTAACTCATCCGTAATCTTAATTAGATTTACGTCCGATAAATTTACCTTAATTTTAATTGTTCCTCTTCATATAACAAATAATTCTTTTGCGACTTTAGAAACCTTTTAAACTATTCAAAATTTATAAAACCACTGGGACATTAAAATCTTCTTAGTATTGGTTCAAAATTTGATTAATACAGCATTATAGAGCGTTGTAAAATATTGCAATGTAATTTAGGAAATATCAAACTGCGTTCTGAATATGATTTTGTAAAGTGTATAAACAGTATTTTTAATATTTGGTGTCATGATTAGAATACATATAAAACTGTTTAAGATATTATTGCAATAAAGTTATTTAAATATATATTCTTGTTATTTAAATCATATGAACAAATTACATATTTCAAAACATTCAGCACGAAAATGTTTCTATAAATAATATTTACTATATATAGTAGAACTTCTCCAGAAATCAAGTAAAGTGTTGAAAGTGCAAGTTTATCAATTGAAATAATAATTGGTGTTTCTTGCTAATTGTAATCTTATGATACAATAATATGGATAAATCCATTTCTAGTTATATATTTAAAAATTCTATTCGAATACCTTTTAGAGTCTAAGCGCTACCTATAGGTAAAATGTTATTACTAAAAAGCATTTTCATAAATGAAATGATTTGAAAATAGCTAGTACTGTGTTCTTTTTCCGCCAATATCACACCCAAATAATTTTTACTACAGTAGAATTGTTTATCCGAACGTTATTATCGAAGCGTCAAATATCCTTACAAGGTCGGATCCGTTTTGAACAGTGCGATACTCAACATTTGTTGTTTCTGTGAGCCAAAGTGACGGAAGAAGCAAGATGGGGATATTTAAGGTAATTTCAGTTAAGTATTGATTTGATGGCTGTTTACACGGAATAAGCCACGTCCGATTTGTTTCAAGTGAAGTGTACGTGCTCTTTTGTTGAGTTTGTGATGTAGAAACCTGGATGACGCTGATACAGAAACTGTGGATTTAAATAAATGATGACGAGATTGACTTCAGTGAAAAACGAATTACCACCGACGATGAGCGGATGAGAAGACGAGGACAACAACAACGAAAGTAAAAATGCTGACGCATTTCTGCATTAGAACAGCTATGGTGGTATGAACAACAATCGGTGCTGACTCCTCAGCTACTACCTTTCCAGAGAATCAGAACCTTACATTGAAAACGAAAGGTGTATGATATGGTACAGCAAAAATGGCAGATTATTTTCACAATCAAAGTAAAATTATATGACATTTTGCACCTATTTTGCTTTCTTCGGCACGTTTCCCGCATGTGATGATTTTCAATATTTGTATGGTGTCCTGTATCATCTACTGCATGGGTCGCATTCGGTTTTGATTATCGAACAATCCGTATCGAACGGTGTGCAGGTTCCAATTAGTTGGATAGACGACGCTCTACTGTAATGATACTCTTAAACAATTTATACGTATTTTATCGGTGACATAAATATATAATAAAAATATTCGTTTGTACCTTTTGCAACCACGGTACGAACTAGTCCGTACTCAAAGATTCAGGAAAATACAAAAGTAGTATCAAAGTTTGGTGAGTTTAAGCAAATAGGATTATATTAATAAATAATAGTACAAAATAAATGAACAAATAATATATCTTTCAGATAATTCGACGTTATTTTGCTGGAATTCGTATTCCAGTCGGGCACCAACTCTATTATAAATTATACAAGGGTAAAGTGATGTTATACTTGCTGTAATGAAGAGTGATAGCAAACAGAAGTCCAAACTAAGAATAAATAAGTCTCTTAGAAGTAAATTAAATTTAAAGAAATGAAAATTTCATATATTTCATTAAAGCACCTTTGAAACTGATCGGACAAATTTGGGTAATTTTAGTTTAAGAAATTAATATAGTTCTTATAATATAGTGTAATATAATAATATAATGTTCATAATATAGTGTATATAGTAATGTGAACATATATTCAGAAGAATTTGTGAACTAATTTATTTTTGTACAGTTATGTATAATGTGATCACAGACCAAAAAGATATGAAAATTCATTTGTAAAATTATTTTCCACTTTCCCCAGACACAAAAACTGAATAAAATTTTTATTTCTTTGATTAAATTCTTCTTCTGAAAATTTAATAAACTATTCAGTAACAGGGATTATTTAAACATTCACATAAATAGGTCAAGGTGAAAATTTCTTATTCATTGATAATTTATTATTGCTATTTGAAAATTTTTAAATGATTCTTTGAAGAATATTTTAATACTCACCAATTAATTATAGCAATTTGCCTTTTAGCTGTATTCTTTACCAAATTTTAGACTTTTCATTTTGAAGTTTATTTATAATACACTATTTCAAATTGCTATAATGTTGTATGCTTTATAAAATAAAGATCAATAAATACATTTCTTAATGATGCTCAAACAGCACAAAATTTATGTTTAAGAATTTTTGAGCTCATCATTATTTAAATAACTTTTATTGTTCCCAGAATGCCGGACAGTGGCGTAGTTGGTTGTCGCTGCCCAAAGATTTGCCGGATACCACGACCCTGATCAGTTAGTTTCTTGATAGAAAATCGTAGAGTTCATTCCTATGATTATGCGGCGGGTTAAAAATCCTTAGAGTACCTACTGCTAATTTTGGGTACTCTCTACAAATAAAATTCTAGCACAAGTTTGCATCTTCAGAGCTCAGGTGACTTCCTCTGGGGTGGAAACTGGGCTCCGAAAATACAGTAATGGTGATAGTTATTCACCTATATGTGACGCCCTTTAAATTTATACCAAATTCAGGAATGTGATGATCTGCAAATAGGAAACACAAATCCGCAACTTCATGGAAACAAAAATAGGTCCCAAGTTTTATGAAGCTAGGTTAAAAACAAAAATCCAATATATATATGTATATAATATAGCTTTTATTTAATTATATTATTTCATAAACTCTGACTGAAAATAAAATCTTGAAGACCTTTATCTAAATCAAATGATTTATTGATGTGGAAATCATATGTTGGTTGAAATTAGGAAATTCATGGAATTTATTTGATTCTTCAAGAATCAAGATGATGTGTTAACTATCAATGCCTTTATATATTTTCTCCTTTTCTGTTTTAAGTATGTGCATTAACAATCAGGAATTGAAAGAATATTAGTTGAAAATATAATCATTATAATAAAATAAAATCATACTTTCAAAGCAAACTCACAATTTCAATGATTTTATAACTGAAATATTCTATTTAAGCTTGATTGAAGTTGGATTTATAATAGAAAATAATATTGTTGTAGTGTTAAATCAATCTAAGTCTGTTTAGAATATGAAACACTTTGTTGCGTGTCGCTGTTTTTAAAAAGTTTTAGGGTAAAGAAAGCAAAATCTATGTGTACAAGTATTCATGAAAGAAAAACAAGTTCATGGTTAGTAAATAAAGACATAACTGCATTAAAGTTAAAATTTTGACGAAACGCAAGTTAATTTTCATTTTCTAAAATATCTTGTATACGAGAAGCATAAATATTTCATGATGTCCTGAAAAAGCAAGAAAAGACGGAATATTTTCGTAGTAAAATTTTAGTTTTAAAAACAGTAATTTTACTAAATTCTTTTGTTTCTTATTAATTAATATGTCTAACTGTTATTCATGTTATATAAGTAAATTACAGTAAGTAATACCAGTACAAAATGCTTATTTTTCTTGTAAAACCACAAACACAAAGCACACACACATATACATACAAATTCTTAGTATTTTGCAAACTTTCCTTGGTCTTAGGTTTCTTGTTTGTTTTGAAATACGGAGAGCTACAACTGTTTTTGACTTGTTTAATGTGGGAAATTTTCATTTACTTATTTATTTTATTTTGCTTAAATTTTATACTAGACAGATATTAGTGGCGTATTACTTGTGGGTTAAATTTCGCTGCCTGTAATGAAAAATAGTTTTGTTTTGTCACATGTAAAATAAATAAAGTTTTCTATCAAAATATTCGAAATACTTATCTTTTGAAGAAAGGGCTTAACAAAGGAAAAGTTTATTGCATAATATATTTAATTTTATTTTCCCTCCACACTGCGCAAGTTTTGTTATTAGGCTGCAAAATTCAGTTTATTTTGTTACTATAAAGCTCAGATTATGCCCCACAAGTATGATTTGCCTACAAATTATCTTATACAAATTATGATTCATGAATATGTGTGACTCAAATATGTAACTTATCTATCATGTATCGATTCAGATTACCTGACCCATTAGTTTTCATGTTTAAGTGTATTAATAGTGTAATGATTATTACAATGTAATTTTCAACCACTTTTGGTTTCCTTATTTACTAGGATTTGTTGCAGATGAACTAATGTTACATGGTGACAATAGTGACAATATATTAGATGCTTCAAAACTGGACAAAGACAGAATAATGCAACATAATCACTGTCAGAATGTCAAGGAATGTTATATTTTGTCTGTGGAATGGTTTCAAATTGCAGGAATGATGAATATCCTTAGAACAAGGTCTTCCACACTATCATCAAATGATTATATTATCTATGCTAACAGCCGTCTGACTCATAAAACACTGTACTATTAAGCTGCAAGTAGGCTGTTATATCGGGCTTGAGATGAAGTATTTAAGACAATAATTGGAAATGGAATTACCGAAGAACCCTCTTTGTGTGTTATATAATAATGTATATTCTGTGATCAACCACCATGAATTCATTAAATATATGGCACTGAACATCAAAAGGGACTGAGTGGTGAGTGAGCTTAAGAGCGTTTCCTAAACTGGCTTCTAATTACCAATGCAAGTGTGACAACCAATTCTTCTATAGAATAAGAGGAAAAGATATTCAGAAACAGTACTAGATATTAACACGGTACAAAACCATTTATATCATTGATTAATGAACGAAATCAGTATAGGAATCAAATTTTATATCATTTATGCAAACTTAATGCAGGGTTTCTCAAACTGTAGGACACGCCCCCTAGGAAGACGTGATAACTCGAAAGAGGGGCGAGCATGAAAAGTCGATATCAAGGTTGTTGAAAAATTATTAATTTACTGATAGTAAGTAAACAAAGTACGTCTGACGCCAATAAAAATAAATACATTACACTGATATAGGCATCTTATAAATGTATCAGTGCTGCACAATGTATTTTGTAATTAATTTAACAATACTAGTTAAGAACACAGTTAATAATTACCAGTGACCCCATGGGCTTCTGATATATAAAATTATATACAAGTAGCATTTGCCTTGATAATTTGTACGGTTTATAATTAATCCCTTAACTACCGATTAAACTACACGGTCGCACTCGATGCCACCGTTTTCACTTAGGCGCGTAATGTGACGTATTGAAAAGGAGGGTAAGCAAATCTTCTGGAATAGTAATCCTTCGCAAACACCAATTTCCTTTTAATGCATTCCAAAGCCTTCCAGTTAGTTTATAGATAGCAGTGCACAGAAAGATCGTACTTCGGATTGAACGTCCTGACAATCAATGTTGACTACAATTGGCACTTAAAGGTAAAAGTCGTGGCAACGTCAAAGTATAGTATTCAATACATTGTTGTTGTTATTGTATGGAGGGGACGCGATAATTATGACTGATGGGTCACGCAAATATTGAAGGTTGAAGCACTGACTTAATGAATTAAAGAAACTCCCTGATGAGTTTACAGACCCCAATCGCATAAGTACTTCAACCACTGATTATTGTTTTCTTGTGATGCACTGGTACTGGTCACCCAAAAAGTTAGGTACAACCCTATTTTTCAGTTTAACTTGAAATGAAGGAACATACAAACAAGAAATTTGGTGTAATGGACAAATGTTATTGAATACCATATAAGTACTTACGTAGCAACCTTTTTAATATGATTTACAACAAAGAGTACTCTCAGCTGAAGTCTTGTTTTAAATTTTATCGCAGTTTATGCAGAAAAATGACATGAAATTATCACGAAAGTGGATTCACAAACTGTGTACAATCTAACTGTATTGAATTAGCAGCATCGGTTTCTCAAAACAATTACTTCTATAGCATTAATAGTAAATGACCAGAAACTGAGCAACCTTGTTTAGTTTTATGGTGACATGTAGGAGACTCGAAGCAACAATGTGTTGGTCAGAATGAAATCCATATACTATTTTATTGGATTCAGGTTTGGAGATAAACATAATATTGTTCTCTGACCATGATCACTCAATATAGTTCTTAAAAGTGAACCTCGGTGAACAAACATTATCATCAGCCAATGAGTACAATTAATGGCAGTTCATATGAGTGGATATATCCGTCAAGGATCTCCGTCTTGGTATTTTTGCACCTATCTTCCGTCTGAACATATGATGAAGTGCAAAAACCATGGTCAACTTGAATTTATAACTACGTCTTTCTACAGTATCTAGATTGTTGCTCCTCTGGATTGCTCTCGGTGTGGTGGACATGCCGTGAAAGTATATATACACTGGTGTAAGTTAAGCATAATTGATAATTATGTGTGAATAAAAGAAGAAGTGTAAATCAGAGATAATTGAAACAATATGTGATGTAAAATGATTAGCATAAGGTGGAAGCAAATAAAGAATGATAATAGTGATTTTATTATCCAAAGTGGCAAGTTTGAAGAAAACTGAGCATGGCAAGGATTCACGCTTTAAAGAAAATGAAAACATTAAATAAAATACTGATGCTGCGGTTTAATAAGGTAATGGTCACATCTGATACCCAGAGCACATACAGCGATTTATCACTTGCTATGAATGATGAATGATTTGTGGGCTCAAACGGTTCCAACTGTTGGAAACTCTCTTCAGTTCTGTAATGGAGCTTGTTGGGTGCGAAGAACCTGATTTATCTCCCAGTACATATCCCATACATGCTCGATAGGATTTAAATCAGGTGAGGCCACGACATGCATGGATGTTTTCAGTTTCGGAAGTCATCAATCAGCACCTCCAGTGACATGTCGTGATATCATCCATAGAATGAAGTCAGGACCAAACAGCACCTCGAAACAAGCGAACATAGCAGGCTCCAGAAACTTCGTATGTATCTTTGAGCATTCACAGACCCCGTGTCGAAATGGAGGTCTGTGCGGCCGTCCATCATGATGCCTTATATGTTACTCCTTGAAGAATGATGTCTTTCAGGTATGTTTCTTGATTTCAAACATGTTCACGTTCTTCTCTCCATATCATTACCCACCAAATCACTCCTCGAGTGTCGGGACTCGTCACTGAACATCACATTGGCCCACTCTCACGCCAATGCTGATGTTTTGAAACTCCAATTCAAACAGGCGCGTTTGCGACGCAGGCAATAAAGATACAAACTGCTGGTCTTCTGGCGCCTGGCCAGCATGATTAAATCCTGTAAACAGTTTGTCTCGAATTCATTCACCAGCTGTGGCGACGGTAGGCGCCGAACCCGGTGCTCTGGCAGTACTGCCCCTCCGACGTCATACATATTACCATATCGGTCTTGGCGAGGGTTGTATCTTGGTCGACCTAATACTGTTTAAACCATTCTGAAACCTCTGCCATAGTCTTGAGATCATAGACTGGTTCCCATACGAATTAGAACGCACTTCGGTTTGTGATCGTGAGGATCCCAACACCAACGATTCTTCGCTTTCGTAAACATGTCCCAGGTGGCGTCTTTTTGTGCCATCATTCACCTTGTTTGATAGTTAACAATGTTTCTTCGCACAACAGTGGCGCGAAACGATACGAACTGCCTATGGCAACACGAATCGATTTCTCGTGTTCTTACATGCGATCATATCGCTGATATATGATATCATATATATTTATATTTTCATATTTCTCACAACGGACACCAATGTATATGATCTTTCCAGTCATCGAACAAAAAGCAGTTTTATTCAGCAAACGGTCTCTATACATCCTTTATCTGAAAATCAACGCCGTAGCCGGGTGACCTGTGGATTTCAGGTATAGTGGGCATATATATGCTTATCTCGGTACTGCTAAATAACACTTTTAATCATGTTTTCGAATTAAAAGTGAAGCAGGTATCGACCATGAACACGTGGGGTAGTGATCACACGATTTTACATCTGGTGTCGACCAGCAACGTAATGGCTTCTGGTTTTCGTAGTACCAACAAACGTGAAGATCAACAGTATAATAAAATCCGTAGGCATGCGACAATTTACTGCATTTCATCTAATATATACAGTACTTATTCGAATAAGCCGGTGATTGTAGCTGCGTCCCAAATTTTAACACGTTTTGTGAAAAATAGTGTAATGGTTTGTATTTGCGTAGTAGAATTCAAAGTTCCCGGACTGATCTATATCTTATGGTATCCGACTACTC
>BMAO01039779.1:0-181008 GCA_019973975.1 Trichonephila clavata | reverse complement strand
GTGTCCTGGGTGCCAGGCTCCATTTAGTATGCATCCCTTCAAATGTGAACTACACAAATAACCACCTAGCCGCTGCCGAGAACATTTGTCTTGTTCAAAGGATGCTTGGGGGTGGTATTTTTCAGTGATGGGTCAAGATTCAGCCTGTAAATAACTACCGGAGTGGCCTGGAGTCCTCTGACCTTAATTGCTGCTCGAATATCTACTCCAAAGATCATTGATGAACTAAAAAGGGCTTTGGGAAAGAGTGTGTGTGGTTGCCACAGGGACTGATAAGGGTGGTATACTTTTGAAACACGAATGCAAAATTTGTGTAGCTGTTAGAGGTGACCACACATCGTATTAGACATGTTTTACTGTGACAGACAAGGTGTTGGCCACCTTCTCTACTAGACAAGTGACCAGTTTCCTTACTTAAGGAACGAGTTATGTACATTTTTTGTATTTCTATATGTTGGTCTTATATCGGGCAGTTTTTTTCTTTATTTGTTAGTTGTTTTATTGTCAAAAAAATTTTATCCCTTTAATTGTTTCCTCCACTGTATAAATATATGTATATAGATGGATAGATAGATGCAAACACACACACACACACACACATACACACACGCGCTCACGCATAAACACACATACATACACATACACACAATCACACACATTTACATACACTTACATACACTTACACACACATTTACATACACTCACACATTTATACATACACACACACGCATTTACATACACATACACAATCACACACATAATTAACATTTAAACATAAATTAAATAGCTATATACCACAAATGTATAGTTCGAACAAAAATGGACACAGTAAAAATCTTCTTCTTTGAATTGATATTGCAGATATAACCTTTTTTTCAAGGAGTCAATATTCCTCTAATTGACTATATTTGCTAATTGGGCTAAAATACGAAATTTTATGATATGATTTTTTTTCCTCAAAAAACTTCATTAATTTCTAAATATATTATACTCCAAAATACTATAGCACGGAACAGTGATATGCAAATTTAGTAGTAAAAACAAATAAAAAACAAATTCAAAAGCTAGTATGAAAAATGTATATCCTTTATTGATCTACTCACCCAAATTAGTAAATGAACTTGCTATATTTACAAGTCGTTAACAATGGCGACATACGAAATAATTTATGGATAGAATTAATCAAGTGTGTGTATCTTTATGTATAAAACAAATATATATATATTAATGTAGAAGCTGCAAAAATCAGGATTTTATGCTATTTACAAATATAAAATTAGAGAAAAATGTCTATATGCCTTGTTATTCATTCCAGAAACACGTTTGAGTGAAACAGTACATTGAATCCATATATTTTTCTTTAAAAATTATTATAAATTAATTATATTTATCATGAATATATTTCTATGAATATAACATGCATTAAATCAAAACATTATTTTAATGGGAATATAACTAAAGTGAAAAATTTCACATATACTTACTATGTATGTTTTCTTCCAAAACCTTGCATTTATTTTGTCAAGAGAAACAAGAATTACATTTGGAATGCACAAGAGAAACTTTAAAAAAAAAAGTTTAAAAAGGAAAGGAAAAAAAAGGAGGATAAAATTATAATAATAAAAAAAAATGTCTGGTTCGTAGCACAGTTCTTAGTGTTCTGTAGCTTAGAAAAGGAAAAAGGAAACCGATACATTGTATTGAGTTCTGAGAAACTCGAGTTTTTTCAGAATTACAAAGAGCTTATTGTTTCTTTTCTCATGGAATCCTTCTGTTAATTTAATTCTATTCCATGAAAGAGTTTCTATTTCAACTCAATTTTCTTCTTTCTCTTATTTAAATCTTTGGTTTTCTTGATGCATGTCCTGTTTCAGTATTATAATGTTGATCTCTTAAAATATTTTTATTTTTTGATACTTGAAAACCTTGAGCTGATTTGCTAGCTCGTTATCTAGGATATCAATATATTGAGAAAAATATTTTAATGTAATAAGAGAGGTTTGCATATGGGATGTAGATATTTTTCTTTTTTCAAATGTTGCAATTTATATATATATATATATGTAAATATAAAACTTTACAAACTGCAGTGGTGTTTCGTATGATTTATTTTCTTAGTACTTAGATTGTAACAACAAGAACTATACTTATCAACTTATAATAAATAATGTTTCTATTTTGGTAATATTTCTTTTAATTATGGCATTAGTGTAAAAAAAGCTGCTGATATCTTTTAAGTTAGGAAAAGTAGCTGCATAGCAGTAACATAAAATTTAAAAAATGCTCTAATTTTAGCAGGATTTTAATTATTTGTATATGTAATATTGTTACTTGACTTTCAATATTATATTGTATTAATTGAATAGTTAAAAAAAGAAGAATTAAATAATTTTATATTCCATATTATTAGTTAAAGTGACTAGACTGAATGTAAGTTAATTAAATTATTTTGTTTTAAAATAGAAAAAAAGGAAAGATATAAAATAGAAATTTGCCTATAAAATTGAAACTTTTACTTTGAAAATAATCTTTTTATTTTATTTTAAACTATGTGAATGCTGCATAGAATGTTTTAACAT
This sequence comes from Trichonephila clavata, assembly GCA_019973975.1. NCBI lineage: Eukaryota > Metazoa > Arthropoda > Arachnida > Araneae > Nephilidae > Trichonephila > Trichonephila clavata. The sequence continues at coordinate 178,429 of BMAO01039779.1, read as the reverse complement.
AAATTCTACATTAAAACGTATCCTAAGTTTTATATTATCAAATCTAATTTATGAATTTGAAATTACATGGACATATGATAAGAAAGCCATTGGAGTGCTCCAATTATTTTTAACCTAAATTCCAGTCTTATTCTTGTTTTTTAAACTTGATTGAGTATTGGTAAGCATAAGTGTTTTAATATAAACCATTCTGAGCATCCCATATGATGACAGTGATTTATTATCTTACCCTACAACTCGTTTAATGGTCTTTCACTGTGCGCATTGTTGAGTGATACAATGACCCTACTATAATAACGTTCACAATATCCCTCTGAAGTGCGTCACATTGCCGACTGAATTGTATGAAACAAACTACAATTTTAAAATCGAATGTGCGACAGCGTTACTCCAAATTACATTTGGAAAGTAATCGCTTTTAAAATAGCACTATGCATTGGAATATTAGAATATTTCGATATAGGTTTAAAAAGTAAAAATTTTAATAAAATTATTTATCTTGTAAATATTTTTACTGAAAATATACCTGACACATAAAATCCTTATTCTATGCTTTTTTTAAAATATAAAGACTTGGTTTATTAATAATAGTAATTATTCGCTTACTTAACATCTTAAATAACCATCTTTCCTCAATAAAAATGAGTGGATGAGTATTAGTTAACATAGCCAAACATTAGGGAGGGCTTTGGGCGGCAGACCTCGCAAATCTGAAACCCATTCAAATGACGAAAATGATATCTGAACTGGCACCCCGTCTCCAAAAAACCACATTATTGAAACGAGATAGCCTTGACTCACGACAAAATTAACATGCATCGGCTCCTCTCATGCATTAAGGCTTGAACTCATAACACGCCGGCTAAGAACTGATGACCATGACCACTAGGCCCCCATGGCTTTAATAAGTATGAAAAATAGGGCTTAGCTATTATTTTTCGAAATTCAGAAAATTGTTTGTATATTCCGTATAACATATTGCATTTTAACGCTGATCTTTCCCTTAAGTATCAAATGTCAATTTTTCTAACAAACAATATTTTATAAGTACATGAAAAAAAGAGAGCAAAAAATTATTTTTCGACACAATTCTTTTTTTTTAAAATTGGTCAGGTGTTACAGGTTCAAAACTTTTTATTTAGTTACGTCAATAGTTAGCGTACAAGGGCGTAATATTAACTTTCATTCATGAGTATGAATTGAAGGTTAGAGTTAAGTTGAATACAATGATTAAATACTTAAAAAGGTAATTTAAGATGAATTCAGTTTGTTGAAAACGAGCAGTTACCTAGGCCTAATCATACTTTAGAATACAGTTAATTTTTTTTTATCTAGAGAGAATGAAAGGTGATGTTATATTTCATGTTATTCATACGTATGAGGTAAAGAATATACACTTTATACACAGAAGTTGGAAATATTCACCCAAACCGAGCTGGAAAATATACACGAAGAGATGGAAAATTGACCACTCACATGTAAAAAAGGAAAATTGATCTCATATGTAAAGATTTGAGTTTAAGCATTTGCCAATCACACATAAGAATGAATATTCGACAACAAACGTGTACAGAGAACAGAAAACTAATATTTTAAATCCCACTATGCAGGTTTTATGAAGCTTTACTTTATGATGAAAACTAAAGATAAATACAGTTCAAAAAATCTCAAACATTAGACAATTTACAGGACAAAAATCAATAATTTTTTTTTTTATAATTCGAATACTACACTGGTGTTCAAATCTAAAGCAGCATTTTTTTTCTCATACTTTCACGAGAAATCATCTTAGAGGCATGAAAATCTGAAATGAGAGACAGCACATAGTCGTGCAAAAATTAATACAATGTTAAAGTTTATAATCAAACAAAAAAAGCTTTATTGAGCTCATAGTATCTTTACACATGTTTATGATTGTTTGTCTAAGAGGAAGAACAGTAAGCAGCTGTTCTTAACATGGGACGTGCCTTCCCCTTAATGCAATAGTTTCTCCCGACCCGTCTCTCCGTGCACAGCACCAGATTGCCCAACAGTTGTTGAGGTACAAGTGCTCTTCTCTCAATCAGAATGTGTTTGAGTTGTTAAGTATAACCGGAAGGATATAATCCTGCCCCATGGCGTCTCCTTCAAAGCATCCAAAATGTGTTCTGTGAGATTTAAATCACAGGAAAATGCTGACCAACCCACTCGAGTGATATATTCACTTTCCAGTAGCGGCTGAACATGAGTCGTGTTTTGCCATCCAAAAAACGCAGTCTGTTCTAGTTGCATCTGGGAACTGACGCACATGAGGAAGGATCACCTGCTTACAATAATAATCTCCGTTTAAGAAACTTCTGTCAAAAATGTGGATCTCAGTCCAACCGTTCAGCATAATGGGATGAAACTACGTTCCGACCTGTTTCCAAATTAACTGGCGTTGAGGATCGCTTTTGGTATTGAAAAGACTCTCCTCCGAAAGGAGAACACAACTCCATTGAGGAAATGTCCAGATTTTGTAGTCCTTACATACCTCTAAACGGCGCCGTCAATGGCCAACTTTGAAAGACATGCAGCCTTCAGAACGGTAGATAAATAGAACTTTTTTGTGAAGGCGTCTGTACACAGTAAACCACGACATATCCTGTTGCTGTTCACAGTTGCTGAGCAATGAGATTTACTGTCTGGTATCGGGCTTTTTTTCGCCTGCAAAAAGATTTACCGCTCATATATTGTAGTTCTTTTCCTAGGGTGGAACCCCCAATCTTTCTAACAGCTGTACTTATGGTTTGCAAGGCCTCGCGAAACGACCTGTTAGTTGTGATTCCAAACTCTTCAGCTACACTACTCAAATTACGCCCTCCTTCAGCTTTCCGATCATTTTTCCACTTCCAGGTGATTTTTTCAAGCCATATTTCATGAAAAAACTCACACTTGCAGATAATTCTTTTTATTTGTGCCTCCGTTCTTACTCTTATTATAAACCTGAGCTGCGTGCGCCGACCGTACGCGTTTTGCATACACTCACGTCGCCTATGACATTTTGTTCCTGACATTTGCATACGCATTGCCTTTCTACTGAACTAATCGCAATAATCTCATTCTGCAATTCCACGGCTACCTGCTAAAAACTCACATTGTTATTTAAATTTTGTAAATCAGCGTAATTTGCACTAAGTTGTTTGTATTTTCATTAGAAACTTGGAAAATAAGTTTGTTTTCCAATTTCTTTTTTAACAAAATTTTAAAAAACCTACAAAATTGATGGAACACACAAATAGGGCATTATACTATAAGGAATTTGATCTTGCAGTTTATTTATAAGATGCTATTTCCACTTTAAGAAAATTTCAATAGACAAAATGTATGCATATTGTAATTAAAAAAATGTTGCCTTCTCTGGAAAAATAAATAACTAGAAAATAATATTCAAATGTATTTCCATTCATTAATTATTTCAATAATTAACTTTCATTTTATTTGATGAAAATTTTTAATTTATTCTTATGGATTTGTGGACCAGAATGCTTCATATTTATTTAGTAGTGCAAATAAATTCCATCTTATATTTAATTTGTTTACCTCTAATTTGATAAGGAAGAACATAATGCTAATTAAGGAAAACTAAATAAATAAGCAAATTCTTCTTACGTTAAATAAGTTTAATTAAGTACGTATTTTTTTTCGATCATTAAAATAACATGTTTGTTTTGTCTTAGGTTTTATAAGTAAATTCATTAAAATGTCTTACATAGGTGCGGGATAATAAATAAAAACATGAGCTTTGTTCTGATACTGCTTTTTTCAAAAAGAAAATGTTAAGATGAAATGTATATTAGTATTACTTTGAAATTTTAAGCACTCTAAATTGTGTTCATTTTGTATTGTAAGTAATGAACTGTAACTTGAAATGCAGCATAAAATGAACTTGAATGCAAACACATGAAGTATTTATCATTTAATTCTTTTTGAACTGATTTCAAATGAATGGGCAAAAATGTTAGAAACAAAATATACCAAATTTATTTTTCAAGCCGACTTTGGCTTCATTTTGTAATTTCCATTATTGTATCAAGTTATGAAATATATTTTTTTATTTTAATATACAATGCTTTCAACCCATTGCGTACCAGACTGCGATTTCTAGTATTCTCAAAAAGTACCAGATTTCTGGTGATTTATTGGGGTATTGACCTTGAGATTACGACACACATTTCATTTTTCCTCTTAACGCTAAGGCGCATGTTTGTTCCTGTTTTGTTTTCATTTCTGTAGTTTGTATATCCTTTTTTATTGTTTATTTCTAATTTTTTGCCAATATAGCCATTGCAATATATATATATATGAAATGATACTGAATGACAGAGAGAGAGAGAGAGTACGAGACAGTCCCTCTGATACGGATTTATTTATTTATGATAAAGAAGATGAATAAATGAATAAAAATTACAGTACTCTCACACACATTTTTGTAACGCACGTGGAATAGCGTTTTGTTCCAAGGAACATTTCAAGCAATTCCACAAAGATTTGTAATTTTAATACTAAGTTTCCTACTTTTCAAATTTTTGTAACCCAGACATTTTTAACTTAACTTTTGTAATTCTGTTCAATCCCAATAAAATAACTTTTGTAATTTTGTACAATCCCAGTAAAATAAAATCTACCTCATAATGCTTCCTGTGTTGGTTACACTGGTAGTACACCTAAATAAGCCATGAATCCACATGAGGTTACAAATGAAATTTTGCCATATACATAGCATTTATCTACTAGTGGTTACATGGTAATAAATATTTACGAATATTCAATATTCTGAAAAGTAGTTTTAAGAAGATTGGTGAGGTACGGGCAATATCATTTGCGATCGGTAAATTGGAAAGCTGTTCTGAACGTAATATAGTGTTTTTTATAGGTTCTCAAGCAGCCATTTTGTCTTTAACAAACTCTAAATGTAATGAAAACGCATTATTTCATTCCTGTAGAATGAAGTTAACTGAACTTGGGAAGTCAAAAGAAAGCATTCACCTCCGGTGGATTCTCAGCTATTGTAACATTTCTGGAAATGAAAAAGCAGGCTTGCTGAAGCGGGATCTCTCATGTCCCAAACTGATTCTTCTTTGCCTCAAGGTAACATCAAAAGAATCATTTGCAGTAAACTGCAAATTAATACAGCCTCCATGTATGGTGGGGCAGTGGACGGTGAAAGGTGGAATATCTTACTTATATATATAATAACAAAAGTAGTCGAATCCTCAGTTCTCTGCCTCGATCTATTGGATTTGCGTGTTTTTATTTACTTAATGGGAATAATTATATGCAGAGACATTTGCATCGCATTGGAGTAGGGGATACGGCTTGCTGCCATCTGTGACTTCAGGGTGAAATGGATGATGAACATCTCAGACACTGGCCAATTTTTTTCAAATTTTTTTAGACAACTGTGGTAAATATTGATTTTTTTATACTTCGTCGTCATTTTATTGGGTTGCTCATCAACTAATGGCAGAGATGCCAATAATGGGAGTAGAATGAAAAAAGTATTGAGAAGGTCTACAAAGATATAGAAATATTTTTCACGTAACAATTTTTTTGTAGATTTCAGTAGGTTTTAATCTGCATTCATTAATGATAATTACATTAAATAAGTTCAATACGTCAATACTAAAAAACACAGCCCATTTTAAAAGTGTTCCAAAGCAAGTAAAGAAAACTTGAATTAACATTATTCCATATATTCATCCTATATTATGACCATTTATATCATAAAAAATTGACGTTTACATTATGTTTCACGAAGTACATTTTGTAATTCCGAACGACACATTTATATCAGTATTTACTAGAATACTATTAATTTCATCTGATTTTCTTCAGATTCTTCACAGTTACTATCATTCATTCTTATGTTTTTATGGTAATCTAAAATAGAACAAGGAAGCTCATCTCCCACCAATTCATTCTCAGAAAGCTCTCACAACAAGTTAGCAATTTCATCAGGGATTAAAACTTTTCTATGAGTCATCAGTTCAAAGTGTTTGCTCAGCACAAGGTTCGAATATTGTATTTTTATTTTTTTTTAATGAGCAGATAAGCAAATGTTATATAACGAAACACAGAGAAACAGTGATTATAGTAAAATTGACTGATATCCGCTTTGATTCCAGTAATATTGCATTCAAAAGTCAAATAAATGCGTGATATTATATTCGGAAATTTGTTTTCCTAATGGTATCTACTTAGTGAACTATCTTTTGCTGAACGATATCTATATATAATGATAAATTGCCTTGGTGTTGAAACTTCACTAGTGAACGTCCTAAGCATATTTAGTTGTCACATTTCTCCTATTTAACCTAGAACCACAAAACTTCTTCAGTTTTTTCACCTTCGAAATTTATTAAAAGTCACCGGCGTATCACATGCACTTATATTGTCAAGCTGCTATTTTTAATTTTTAAGTTATTACGCCGTATAACATGCACCCACTTTTGTTCGTAGGAACCTGAAATGTACGCGCGTAATGTTTTTATGCTTCGAAGTAGTTTATTCGAGGTATTATTCCAAGTCTTAGAAAAAAATTAGTACACTTCAAAAGAATACAATCCTTTGAATTCATAAGAAACGTCATTTCTAAAGGGTCCGGCGCTTCCATAGGAGCCAATTTTAAATTGTGTAAGTCTATGTATCTCTTTTTCAGAAACTACCTACTTTTCTTGAATAAAATTTTTACAGTAGGTTATGAATACTATCAATAACACGTTAACGAAGGGTTTTGTCTTTTTATTTGCAAAAAAGTTAATTATAATTTTTTTTTAAATTTAAAATTTTGCCCTAAAATTTAGTTTAAAAATTCATATTAAAAGAAGTTTGCTAGATATATCTAATTCCCTCCAATAAAATGTGTAAACATGTTAAAAGTCTGCTCACTGAAAATTTGAGGATTATATGATAAGTAGTGTTTTAGAAAAAGGTACATAAAGTGAGAAATATTACATTTCGAAAAACAGGCTTTAAAGAAAAAAATTTATTTTTTGAGTATTTACTTTGTTTAGTTCTTTTCAGAAGCATATGAAGCATTTTTTTACTCTCTGCTCATACAAAAGACTTCTGTAATTTTCTTTTCTTCTTTGATTTTAGCAATTTTGCCTTCTTTGGGATCTCAAGATGCTTTCGTTGGGCTACACGAATCCTACGTGTATCTAGTTTTTTGAAGCATGGCACACTGTTATAACTTGGTTCAATATCACACTGTTTTAAGATCATTAATTTTGCTACAAGACTCATACTGAGCTATGCAATAGCCATATTTATCCCTCATTTTAGAGTTTTTAACTCCACAAATGTAGATCTTGGAATCACATGACCATATGGTGTTATTAACTGACTCATTGGGGGTTATGGGTCTTTCCATGTAAACATTTTCTTAATAACATAGGATCACCTAGATCTAAAAAAATTGGTTTCATTTAATTCCTTATGGTGTATGTGCTTATGATCATAGTGTTTTTCGTTACATTCAGCTTCTGTCTTTTGAAACTTGCACCAGGCATTTATAATCGCAGGACACAGTTCATGTTGAGGGCTCTCGTTTGAAGACAGAAAATGAAAATGAACAGCTGAAACAGCATTTTCGTGCTGTGTAGATCATTGGTAATATTTCTAATAGCTATACCATATCTTTGAATTTTTTGATACTAAAATGTCAGTGAGTCGGTTAGGCTCACCGACAGGTTTTCCCTCACTTCTTTTTTTCTCTGTTTAGCTTTTAAAATCCAAAAGATGAGTACCGATATACTTTTCGATAAGCACAATACACTCCAAATTTTCCACCTGGACATCATATGGATTTGAGTGCATCAGAAACTAATGCAATGGAAAGCATAGGTGCTTCTAGGAGAGCTTATTTGATGTGCGTCAAGGAGTAGCTTTATTTGAAAAAATAAATAAAAATACTTCTAAATATCGGATTTCCTCAGATCATATATAATTTTAAAGAAAGATATTTAAACTTTTAAAAAATATAAAAATACGAAAATAGATAATTTTTCAAAAATTCATGTAACAGGCGCCTTAAATAAAGTATGTAGTAGAAGCCTTAATTATTTTCTATGCTCATCTATTTTTATTTTTAAATATCTCATTTTTATACCCGACGTATAACGCACAGCCGTAAATTTCGATCTTATTTTTTGCGTTAAAAGTGCGCGTTGAGTATGGTATGCAAAATCCAAGAGAAAATTCCATGTATATGCACAGAACAAAAATTATAATAAAGAGTAATGCGTTATTCATGTATTTTGAACGTTAATCTAAATCTTTAATGTAACAATTAAGATATCTCGGAGATATTCTTATCATTTAGTCTAATCAGTTTAAAATTACGATATTAATAGCATATTATCGAAAAATGTAACGACAAATAACAGAATAGATGAATAATTAAAAAAACAGTTTTTTAAAAGAAATATATATAAAAATATAAAAGTGTCTCCTTATATAAAAAGTGTCTCTGAGTAAGCAAAACATTTTAAGATGAAGCAACAATTTTTGCTTTAAAATAAGATATCCGGTTTTTAAAATGATTACTTATAAAAAATAAATGTGTTTTCATCAATTTGTTTTGATTATGATAGACTCAATAAATATCTAAGAAATAAAAATAGCGATTGATTAAAGTTTTTTGTTTTGTTTGTTCATGGAACAGCAAATGATGTGTAGCAAAATTATCCCTTTAAGCAAGTTCTGTATATGTTTTTTTTCTCGTATTACAAAGTATTTTAGCCTATTCCATACAAATTTAAAACGAAAACACTTCTCATTTTTTACGTTCTTATGTAGGAAAAGATTGATCTGTTTAAAATTGTCCTTCCCCCTTCTTCTACCACGGAAATTTTTTTCTTTACTTTTAACTAACTTATTGAAGTTTTTCATGTGAGTTAGTGTAGAGATAGTAAACAAAAAAAAGTATCTTTCTTCAAGAAAATAAAAGGAAATTTGAAGCACTCTTTTCTAAGTTTACTTCACCTTTTTCAATGAATGGAGGCAAATATTTACAAAACTGTATGCTTTACTTTTTAGATTTTGATTTAAAATGCAAATATAATTTGATTTAAATGCAAATACTAAATATGTAAATATGAATCAATGTACAGGGAAAATTATTTTTCCTAATTTTCAGTTTGTATTCATATAAGAAAAGTATTATTGTTCTTAATTAATATCAAAATAAATTTCTTTGAAAATGATTATTTTTTCTCCTGAAATGCAAAAAATATAGATGTAATTAATTGCTTTTAAAACGTTAAATTTTTGGTCAAAAATCATTATTATTTTTTATGGAGAAGTACTATTTTGAAATTGATCTATTTAACATTTAATCTAAATTTCATTTTAATTATACAGCGTACAAAAATAGAGTATAAAAACTATTATGTATGCAAAAAAAAGTATCCGTGTTTATTTCATCACTTTGTTCTTGCAAAGTAGATGATACCTTAAATATGATATGTTAAGAGTGCATGGAAAAAATTACAACCGCTTTAAATGTTTTCAATGGCATTATTTAAGTGATATGAATTTCAGTAACTTTTAGTGAAACTATAATTTGAATTACTTAAGAGAATTGAAAGGGTTGTTGAAAACTTCTAGTTTATAGCTCCAGTTGGTTACGACTTTTAATGAAATAAAAATAATTTAATGTTTTTAGTATATTCCGTAAAAAAGTGTTCAACAAATATGCTGCAATAATTTTTGTTATTTTTTTTTAAAAAAATAAGAAATAACCCTTAAAATATTAGATTCGAATGATTTCTTATTACCTTGGTGAATATATATATATATGTACCATTGGAAGCCAAAATTGGAGATAACTTTCGAATTTTTTGTGTTTTTAAATTTGTTTGCTTTTACAAAATGAGAGAGAGAGATACGTTTCACAAAATAGAAAGTCGAATGTATCATTTTAAGGAGAATTTAATACTAAATTCAATACAAGAAGCAGAATTTAAATATTTGCAATTCAAAATAGTTAAGCAGCAATAATCATAGATATACATTAGATATCCTCTATTACAGTGAGTTATCATTACTTAGTAGGGCAGCTTTTATTTTTTATTACAGCTTCGCCGATGCTCCATTGAGCTGAAAATGGTTTTAATGTATTTTTTTCATTGTTGCATGACGTCGAGAAATATAATTATAGCCTCAATTATTTCTCTTTGATTGGATGGATGCCTTTTCCAGGCATTAGTTTTCAAACTGTTCCACGAGTTTTCGATAGGATTAGCATCAAGACTGTTTTCTCTCAAGGACTAGAGTCAATGCTCTTATTACGAATCTATCTTTTGATAAGTTTGCTGTGTACATGGATTTTAATGTGTACTGTTTGCATGAAGCAGAACCCTGCTGAAAAATAAATGAAGCATTGTTGTGAAAGATATTCCTACGGTAAGGTAGAAGTTGGAGTTCTAGAATAGTATTAACGTATTTTCTAGCCCGAAGTGTCCCATTGATTAGATGAAGGCGACTAATTCCATCTACGGACATGCAGGATCAAATCATAACCCTAACTAGACACTTTACAATTGCTTGAATGCCGACAGGACGTAGCTCTTCTCTTATTGTATGTCTTACATATTTTGACCCATCACTTCCAAATAATGTTGTCTTAATTTCATCGCTCCATATTACTTGTGACAACTGACTACTTGTCCAATTAATGTGCTCCCTTGCCCACTGTAGTCTTTTTCACTTGGCGATAATTGAGATAAGGGTTTATTTCTTGGAATTTTACATTTTATTGTATTTTATGCTAAGAAAGAAACACCAACATCATTTAGATCCTTTCTGGTGATCTTTGATGACATTCTTCTATCATGGAGACACAGTCTTTTTAATCTTCTGTTATCAACACGTGTCGTTCACCTTGTACTGCATTTTCCTGCTTTGTTTTTTATTGAATTTTTGCCCTGATGTCGTCAGTAAAACTTTAGGGCTCCAAATGTAGTCAATGAACCAAAAAAATCTTGCAATTTCAGCATAGAACTGACCACTTTATAACATTAAAATAATCTCAGATCTCTTTATAGGTGTGAAATTTACTATTTTATTTTATGCCATGGCATCTTAACTAAATATTTTCGTGATCCTGGACAGGAAATAATCCTGACATAAGTCCTAACGAAACCTTCTTTTATCCATTTCAAACTCTTAGCCAAATGAATAAAGCCTCAATCAAATGAAATTCAACTAATTAGGCCAATAATAGTTTTTTTGTCACCACGCAACAATGGAGGAAGAGCTTAAGACAATTTTCAGCTCAATGAAACATCAATGTAAAGCTGTAATAATAAATAAAGGCTACCCCACTACGCACTGTTAATTCAATGCTATTATCAGTATCTAATGTATATTGGTAATTATTGCAGCCACACATTTTTGAACTGCAATTAGTTTAATTTCGTTTATTGTATTGAATTAGGTATTTAATAATATTTAAAGGGATAAATACGACTTTGTATTTTTAAATACATAACATCTTCTAAGAAAGCATACACATTTTAAGCAAACATGTCAATTGCCATAAGTGTCCCTAGTTTTGTGTGGCCTCTAGTGAATATATATATATATATTGAAATTCATAAGGTTGTGATAACTTGTTAAACTGCATTTATTCCTAAGGCTGAGTTTGCTTATATATTTCTGTTATCTTTTATTATACGATAGTTATTTTTTATAATATTTTTTATATATTTTTTGTATTATATATATATATATATATATATACCGTAAGATCTGACGTATAACGCACACTTTAACGAAGTTTTTAACGAAGATACATGAAATGTATGTGAGCAATGCACTTATGTTTTCACGTCATTTATTTCAGATATTATTCCAAGCTTTAGAAAAAAATTGAATACTTTTAGAACTACAACCCTTTAAGTTCATAAGAAATGACATTTTCTTTAAATAAACAGTATTTCGATTAATGTAGATGCCTAATTTTTTTCTATGCACACTTTTTTTTAATTTTTAAAGCTCTCATTTTTATACCATTCACATATATCCCGCACCAATTAATTTCGATCTTTTTTTTGTGTGTTAAAAGTCATAAAATACATATTAGTGGAGGGACATTCGATATTTTTAATAATTTTTGTGTTAATTTATTTTATGGAAATATTTACTATCAGCCTGGGAAATTTCTATCTATTTAAAACTTATTATTTAGTTCCACATTCATCTGGCTTAAACTCATCAGACTTCAAGGGTTGCTAACAACTTCCAAGTTGCCTCAAACAGAGAGTCAAGCTTGTTTTGTTTATTTTCCTCCAGTTTTAAGGTCCTCCCCAAATTTATTAATCTAATTTGATCTTCTGATACTAAAATCCAGTATTATGCAGATTTAGACAGTCATCATAATGATTTATTGAAATTAAAAATGGTGTAATAAATATCAGACAAAAATAATACCTATTTGATTCTACGTCTTTTGAAGCATCATTTTGCATAAACTTCAGTCCGAATGTTAATAACATTTGAAATTTTATCACTTAACTTCATTTTTTAACTTTTACTTAACGTGTTTCAGAATAAATATATTTTTGTATGTAATATATTATAAAAATAGCAGAAACATGTATTTCCGAAATTATTCATAAGTAAAGTTCAACCGTGGAATTTTGAAATAAATAACTGTTTAATTTGAGTTGAAAAATATAAATTCCCTATCACAGCAAATTTGCTTCTTTTTTTAAAAAAAAAATATTTTGAATTTATTTTAGCTACCTTTTGCGGAATGAGCGTTTCCCAAATAAGAAAACCATCATCGAAACCATCCTTCCAGATGCTATACTTTTTCCAGATCAAATGATAAATGCATGCGGTTATAGGTTTTAAGAGAATAAAAATCTTCTTCTACTCGAGGTGGCTCCTCGAATGGATTTTCAACCCTAATACGCAAACAAAGGTTATTTCTTTCTAGGGTTTTATAAAATCACGGGGTTTGAAATTCAGTTGATTCATTTTGCAAATTTTGGACAGAAAACTGTATACACATACATGTTTAAACTTAGTACAGATTCCGTCTGTGCATTGGCTGTATTTCAGAAAATTCCACAGAGAAAAAGAAATAGATATAAATTCAGTAGGCTACACGATTTTTGTATTTCTTATTTTCCACCTCATAGCATTTTATTATGTGCATCTCAAATGTATTGAGAAAAATTCAGTGCCATTTTGAAAAGGTACGGGGATTTTTCTCCTTAGAAGTAATCCCGCACTTTGATTTCTTTCAGCTATCTGTGCCATTTTTCGCTGGTTTGATTGCATGGAAGGTTTAAAAGTGCAAATAGTGTTTTTTAAGGTGGAAAATATATAAGTGCGTTTTTTGCAGTTAATTATAAGATTTAAAAAAAATTAATTACAGTGCAAGTCCTAGCGAATATTCACTAAAGACTATGTTCTGAATTTATTCTCAAGACAAACAAATAACGGCAGAAATTCTGCAGGAGTCAATAATGAGCCATGTGTCATTCAATATTTCTGTCAATTATATTTTAAAAGTTACCAAGCTATGCTCCGCATGTACGTCGATTACAAAACCGTGTTCGCACAACATTAAGACTCAAACATGCTAATCCAAAAGTTAAATAAACATCTGGTTCGCCTGGAAAATTGTTTCTTAGTTAGGGAAATCGCAATTAATACTTCAAAACGAAAGCAGTATTTTTCACTGGATAGTAAAAGTCTCTGAAATAACCCTTTAAAACCAAAGCATTCAGAATATCAGCATGTCTGGTGCACAATTTATAAAAACTTCAGTTTCTGAAAATACAGTACACATACAAGTAACAAATCTGAAGGTACAACGCTTAAAACATTTTCCCTAATTTGCAAAAATTTTAAATGAAATAAACCCAATAAACTGCTTATCCACACTGATTCCAAAACCCCTCATCAACTATGCATCCCCAGTTTGGGACACACAACAAACTCCAATATAGATCTAATTAAAAGATCACAAAGTGTAATATTAAAACTAACTTTAGATGCATGTTAGTACATGAGAAACACGAACCTCGCAACAGCCTGTAATAGGATTTGCCATCCCTTTTTATGTTTTCAATCCCGGGATTACATTATCCAAATCTTTTGTTTGGTCCCTGGAATAGAATTGGACTATTTATGAAAAATACTTACCTATTAGCATAGTTTAAATTGCACAATAAAAGTAAAAATAGAGCTATAAACTTGGTTTAGTATTACTATTTATTGAAATGAATCAAATCAAAAGTTAATTCATCATAAAAAAACAAATAAAAAATAGTACATACTGAAATTTAAAAAAAATATTTCTTCATTCCTTGAGTTTCTTTATCTAAGCTTGTAAAAAACACATTGGGTCAAGCCTTTCTTTGTCGTTCAAACGGCTTATTTTGTTACAAATTATCCTGTTGAATAAAATCTCGTTCATACACTACATTATTAGGCCTTGTCGTCATTAAATATGAGTAAGTTCTTCCCAGGTAGTAGTCACCATTCTTTCCTCCCTTTTCAAAAGAGACATTTCTTTTTGAATTTTTGATGAACTAATAGGCTGCATTAATGCATATCATTTTTTGATAACTTTATGTAGTTCTTCAGTTGCACTTAATGATGTTTGAGTACAATTTGATTCAATTATTAATTAGAATATGAAACAATTACCAGTGTTACCACATTTGAAATGGAAGATCTAGTTTCCAGAGATATAAGTAATGCAGTGGGATATTTGAAGCGTCAAGTATCTCAAGCAGGTACGTTATTGGTTTACGGCACTTAATTTTAAAAAGAACTGTGACAAAATCTTTTCCTGTGACTTTCGCTATATGGTTGTATTGCAGTAAATCACTTAAATATATGCTACATTATTCCATACGAGAAATGAGAGTAGCATATATATATATATATATTACTTACTCGCCGCTACCCTCCCGCTTCGCTGGGTATTTCATGATAATTTATAAATATATCTGTTTATATACATAAAATATTGATATTTAAGTCCTAGCATTAAGAATTTTATTGCATTGAAAATACATACTTATACCTGTAACTCTCGCCTCTTGATAATAAAAAGGACAGAATTAATTTGTATTATCTAATATTCTTTAAAATTGAGTATAGAATGATGTTTACACTTTCGTAACCCTATAACAAAGTGGATTTCCGCAAAACCAATTTTAGGTGGATCTCTATTACATAAAATAAACATGGAAGCCAAATTTCAAATCTAAATCCAATAGGGTAAAATTTTTACCATCAATACCCCCAAAAACCCCAAATCTCTCAAAAACCATTCTTAGCGGATTTTAATTCAACAAAAGAAAAATGTAAACCAAATTCCATTATTATAGTTCGATATATTCCATCTTGTAGTTCGATGAAATAAATTTTTTGTCAACACGCCCCAGTAGCCCCTTGCTCCCCCAGAAGTTGATTCCCGTCAAATGCATTCTTAGTGGATCCCTATTCAACAAAAGCAACATGCTTAACAAATTTCAAGTACACAGGTCTAGCAATTCTAAAGCAGGATTATTTTCCTATAACTTCCGTTCATCCCTCGCAACCCTCCTTGGGTGTCAATTTTTGTTTTACTCTTTTTTTGAGGAACTCTATTCGATGAAAGGAACATGCCTACCAATTTTCAAGCAGGTAGATTGAATTGTTTAAAAACGGAAATATTTATCTATTACGCCTTTTATTCCTCCAAAATGAAACTTGGGGGTTAATTATCGCGAGACCCATTTTATAGCGGTTCTGTACTCAAAGAAAGGAAAATGCTTTACAAATTTCAAGACTGTACTTCTAATAGTTCAAAAATGGGAATAATTATCTATAACCCTTTTGAGCCCCCGCAACGCCACTTGGGGGTCTGTTTTCACAAAACCCATTTTGTAGCGGATCTCTACTCTATGAAAGGAATCTGCTTACCAAATTTGAAGACTGTGAGTCTCTAATAAACTAAAAATGGAAAACATTATCTATAGCGCCCCTTGAGACCCCGCAACGCCATCTGGAGGGTTTATTTTCACAAAACACATTATATATTGAATCTTTACTCCATAAAGGGATTCTGCTTATCATATTTAAAGACTGTGCTACCAGGAGTTTAAAAATGGAAAAATAATTATCTATAACACCCCTTAAGCTCCTCAACGCCACTTGGGGGTCTATTTTCACGAAACCCATTTTGCGGCGTATCTCTACACTATGAGAGGAACCTGCTTACCAAATTTCAAGACTGCGTGTCTAATAGCTTTAAAATCGGAATAATTATTTAAATCTCCCCCCCCCCTTCAACACCCTTTGGGGGTCAATTTTCCCAAAACCCATTTTGAAGCGGATATTAACTCCATGAAAGAACTATGCCTACCAATTTTCAAGGCAGTAGGTCAAGTACTTTAAAAATGAAAATATTTATATTTTACGCCTTTTAACCCCCTCCCCCCTGCAACGCCACTTGGAGGGCTATTTTCCCAAAACCCATTTTGTAGTGGATCTCTACTGTATGAAAGGAATCTGCTTAAAGAATTTCAAGATTGTACGTTGAGTATTGTAAAAATGGAAACAATTATTTACAGTACCCCTAAAACCCCCGTAACGCCCCTTACGTTTCGAATTTCGCAACAAAAAAAATCCGTTCTTAGCTAATCTCTACTCCATGAAAGGA
Organism: Trichonephila clavata; assembly: GCA_019973975.1. Classification (NCBI taxonomy): domain Eukaryota; kingdom Metazoa; phylum Arthropoda; class Arachnida; order Araneae; family Nephilidae; genus Trichonephila; species Trichonephila clavata. Next base: position 161,733 of record BMAO01039779.1, on the reverse strand, counting down.
ACATGACTACCAAATTTCAAGTCTGTAGCTTGATTAGTTCCGGAGATATCATGATTAGTCAGTCAGTGAGTGAGTGAGTCGCTTTTCTCCTTTATATATATAGTTAACACTGCTAGCAACTTAAAGCTCTTTTAGCATAAAACTTATGGATGTATCTGTTGTAAATAGATTGCTATGTCGATGGCAGAGTGCTTCAACACTTATTCTTACTGGTACAAGAGCAGTAAATATGTCAAAAAATATTTGGATATCATCTTGAGATAAATCTAGTGATTTTTTTATGTAATTGTTACGTCTATTAATGTTTTTTGTATGCAATATTTCAATAAATAGAAACGTTCCACCATTCACAACGCAAGTCCACCATTAATAAGAGTCTTGCAATCTCTTCATAAGTTAATGACCTTGTCAAACTTTGTTTGGATATATTGTTGTAATAAATCTTTCTTTGTTGGTGACCTTCTGAGCATTGATACCATTTTTTGTACCTTAATTATCAGCCCTCCAGTATTTGTTTTGGTTATCTCATTTCTTCCCTGACTCTGACTATTATCACCTGAATATTCTAAGGTAAATTCTTAGAAACATTTGATGAGAAAAAAAATCAAAATGTAAGTTAACAAAAATTAATTCCCCGGAGATGCCAACCCTAGCGTTTTGCATACGGAAGAAAAGTCTGACGGCTTGTTTGACTTCAGAATTTTTCCCAAAGCGGCTTCCAAGATTATTCTTCAAAGCCGGACACAGATGAAAGTCACTTGGTGCGAGATCGGACTTTATGGAAGATCGTACAGGCCCTTCCAACCAAGAGTTGCATTACGGTTTTGCGTTGCCGTCGCAGAGACTTTCAACAATAGAGTGCTAGATCCGAGATGCCCGAGCCGCTTTTTCCCAATCACCTCTTTCAATTTCAATGGGTTATCGCAGTACCACTTACCATGTACTCAATACGCTAACGAATGATGCATCGGTTTCTTGCGTGTTCGCTGTGTCGTCGTTCATCCATAGCCATTAATCAGTGCTTCGTATGCAAAGCCCTAAATTGTTCCTACAGGTAGAGGGCTTTTTGAAATTCATCAAGCGATATGACAAATGTCTCAATGTACTTCGTACTTTAGAAAAATAGAATTATGTCTTATCTTTAATGTATCATTCTGTGTTTTGACTTTCATGCACAACTCAGTCCACAGTTGACAGGGGAAACTTATTTTCCAACTTGCCCTTTTACAATGTATTTCAATATTGGTTCCACATCTAAAGAGTCATTTGCTGCTTGTGTTTCCAGTTTTTTCCCTTTTATGTTACTTTGTATTACAATTTTTATTTTCATTTAGTGCCAAATTAGCAATTTCGGTTGTTTTAGGTAAAACTTCGTTTATTTTATGAAGCTTGTTATTTCCATATATTTGCTTTCCTTAGACCTTTTGCAACGCGGCCCTACCAGTATTTTGAAATAAAATTGATTAAGGGGGATGTGAGAGAGAGAGATCAAAATATTTCGTGGATTTTAAGGCCATATACGCCCGATTCTGTTTCGCTCAGAATTAAGCCCGACGAAGGGTTAAAAGCAAAATTCTAAATTTTTAACTCCATATGCTGTTCGACTTCGACCAAACTGCAGATCGTATTGCAGTCGGAAACTCAACTTTCACACCTACATGTACCAAATTAGCCGAAATCATGTGTCGGCCAATAAGAAAGCTTCTTCCTTTCTTTTTTCGGACTTAGAAAATTTTACTGAGTGGAATTTTTTTCATAATTAAAGTATACTTTTTGAATTTATATGAAAGCAGTTCTATACTTGGAAATGTATAATGTAGAGTTAATTATATACCCCGAAGAGCCAAAACAAAATGAACACTTACTTAATAACACGTTGTACCATTTTCTGCCTCCAAAACAGCTGTAACTCACTTTGGTATGGATAACTGGAAACAGGTTGTCCAAACAGTGGTCATGTAAAGTGGAGATATTCCAACATGAATATATTTGATCTCTGAGCTGCCTTTCCATGAAAACCCAAATGTGGCATATCAGATTAAGATCAACCGAGTTAGATGGTCAAGATATTAATTGAAATTCATCTTTATGCTCTTCGAACAATTTTAACTCGATTCTAGCCTTTTGACAGGGAATGCTGTTCAACTGGAATGTCTCTCTCTCATTTCCAGTTACTGTAAAATATACTATATAAGGTTGCAACTGGTCCACATTTATGCTCAGATAGTCTTCAGCTATCACAGTCTCTTCTACCAGAACTAAGGCTTCCAGAATCACCCATGGGAACGTTCCCCAAAGTACAATACCACCATCCTCTGTCTGTGTACATGGAAGGAGTAAATGTTCTATGGGAAATAATACGCGCACACTGACATAATCATCGACGTGATGAATGAGAAACTATGATTCATCCAATCAAAAAACTCTCGTTCACTTATTTGTTGTCACGTCTGAATGTTTCTGAGCCCATTCTAGGTATTGTTAAAAATAACTCTTGGTCAATAGAGGCCCGCGAGTGGAATATATGCTGTGTAGATCAATATCGAACCGATAACCACTAAACTGTATATTCCAAAACTCCAGAGCATGAACCTGAATTTCATTGGGCTGTCAGCTGAACAACTGTCGGGCACTGGTTTTGTTTTTTAAGCCGGGCAATATCCTACGCTTTTTTTTGATGACGTGGATGTTTAACAGATAGGTGTCTACTTCTGGTATCACCATTGTTTATCCACTTAGCACTAAAAACTGCCGAACACGAACAACCTATCAGTCATGTTGTTTTAGAGATACTCGTGTTGTGTCTTCGGGTAATTACAATCTGCTCTATCTTTCAAATTTTCTTAGACCAGCCATCTTCCCCCTCAATCATAAAGATAAGTGCAAGAATAATAGCATACCTGTTACAGAAGCATATAAAGACCATTCTGTCTTAGTCATGTGGCTTTCACTTCATCCAGACGAGTACATTTAAAATTGAGGAGATGCTGACAATGTGTTGACTCGGTGATGTATGAATCTAAAATATTTTCTATAAATTATGTTACCTCTGATGCTCTCTTTAATTTAATACATTTACATTTTCGATATTTTAAGCATTCAAAAAATTCTACATTTAAGATTTCATTGTTAATTTTCCTTTAAATATGAATGACATCTCGTTAATATAATACCATGCTTCCTAAGGATTTGGAACATCATTAGATCAAAGTAAGACACAAAAAAATTGTAATTAGATTAATATTAAAATGGAATTTACCGTTTTTAGTACAGTTGCGTTAGAAAGATCTGCTTAAAAACGTCAACTTTTACTAGATGAGATCGGGCTTTCTTGGTAAGAATAAGTCCAATAGTTACAATTCAAAAAATTATAAAGTGACACAAAAATTAAATACTGTTATAAGATGATTGATATTTGTGTGAAACCAAACAACTAGAGAATGATCTAAAAATTTTATAACATTCACACTTAGTTGGCGTATATGTTGTTTAAAAATGTCGAAAAACAATTAACAAATACTTCGTAAAACATATTGAAAGTATTCACAAAATTAAAATATTCCTAGAAGAGAATAAAATTTTATAATACTTATAAAGTTATGTTATTGACTCAGTGTTAATGATAAACTTTGTAAAAAATGATGTCTATATAGAAATATTACGCTTATAACAGTATACTTGAAAATTGGTTATAATTAGGTTGACATAAATAAGATTATGCGAAATACAAACCATACAGTTTTAAGAGAGAGAGAGAGAGAGAGACTATAATTGGGATTATATATAATGTGGACAACTTAGTCAACAAATGGAGACCAAAAATAAATTTTTTTTTCTAAAGGAAATATGGATGAATAATTAAATTATTCTAAAATAATCAAAATTTAAAAGTTAATCAAGGAAATAATGGGCACAAACCACTACGCTCAGCAGCCCCAACATTAACTATACCACCTTTTGAAAATAATGCTCTTTTTAAATTTAACTTTTAATTCATTTCAAAATTGAGCGAAAACTTGACAAAAAATAATAAGAAAAAAATGATAAAACTCCAACATGTATTCATTTAAAGGTTATGGAGTGGCACTACATTTAAAGATCTAAAAAAAAGCAAAGGAAATAATAAATTGATCACAATGTACAAACTTCAATCGAAGGAGCTACTTCAACACAAAGGTAGTTTCAACCGAGCCTATATATAGCTAAAATTCTCAAAATCATAAATTAATGAGGGTTTCGGCTGAGTCAAACTTACACGCTGAAACGAGAGTCCTATTTTATTCACGTTGTAACAAAGGATTTGAATATCCATATTATGAGATTTCACATCATAAGTCTATGGAGTGACTTTAAACTGTGTCCAATAATTGCGTGCTTTAATAAAAATAATTCTAAGCTTGCCAAAAATAGTTCTTTTGTCAATCATATCCTTAATTTGTGCATTTTCTTTTAAAATATTAAAAGAGCATTTTTACTTAAATTCCTCAAGAGATCAATTTCTTTGCAAAATTAACGAAAAAAAGCACTATTTTTTTACTGCAAATAACTAAGCATAATACTAAACGTAATGCGAAAATAGAAGAATTTTATTTCAATTTGCAATTTTAAAGTTTATCCATTTTTTATCTTATTTTATAATTTTGGAACACAAAAAACCCTAAATGTTTGCTTTTAGTAGGCACACTCTGTATGCTATGAGGAATCATTCATATATCCTAAAAGAATTTACCTCATTCTTTAAAAAAAAATTATGTACATACCTCTTTTTTTCTTATGTCCATCTCTTTTTAAGTATATCCTGCGTGTTTGCATATATATATATATATATATATATATATATACTAATTATAATAAAATAAAATAGAATAATAAGAGACAAAATTGTACTTCCTACAAGGCTAAAAAAGAAAGATATGCATACACAATATTTATATATATTATTATATCTTTCCATTTTCATTTCTTCTCAAGTAACATATTGCACATTGCCTTTCCAATCCCTATTCCTTATCGAATATTTCCAAAAATCTAAATCCCTGCCTTCAATGAAAAATTCCCACCTTCTCCATAAAGAAAATTCCGGATGAGAATTTTTTCAGCTTCATGGATATATTGTATCTCTTAAAAATACTAGCACTAGTGATCCTACTATAAGAATTAAAAATATGTATAAATTAAAGATAGAAGAGAGGCAAGCTGATTGTTACCGAAGTTTGGTAGCCCTTGAAAAATATCGACAGACCGTAACTAAACTATTTATTATTCAAACTATATTGGAATAAGAAGCATTCTCTATAGTACAACCGGCACTCGCGCTATCACATCCAAGTAGTATAACAGAGTTCTAACATACTTGGCTCTATGCCAAGTGAGAAAAGCGCGCCATCTGGTGGCCTTACAAGGAACCCAACCATACTTTATGAACGTAACAGCCCTTCGGTGTATGGGCGTTGAAGGGATTAAATATGTAAATAGAAGTTGTGATACATAACACGCTTATAACAAATTTCATTATTTAATCGGATACATTTATTCGAAATTCCATTATCAGATGCACAAATGTTGGTAATAACAGCAATGTTCGGTTATCTAGGGAAGAATAGTATATTCCTGTTTTATTCTATTTTATTTGACAACTCTTGGGATACATGAGAGTATCATTCATTCTTTGATGCCGCGCCACTGGGGACTTCGTTATGCTTTCACAAATGCAATTACATTTTTAACTTCCGTAAGCCCAAAATAGCTTTATTTAATATATTTTGGTTGTGACAACTTTGTTCTGGCTCCTTACATTCTATATGAGTTAAAGAACTTATGTATTACACTATATGCTAAAAAAAATAATCTAAAGTGTATAAAATTGAACCACATATAGATGGAAAAAGAATCATCTAAACTATACTTACCGAGAAACATGCCTCCGCTGTGTGTGGTGAAAGTGTGCATCGTTCAATTTAATCTTTTCAATCACATTTTATTCAGCATGTAGAAATAAATTGGCCCGAAGTTATCAGCTGTTTTATATAAGATATATAAATAATTTTGAAAGTAAACAGTTATCGTTTTTTAAGGTAACAGAACACCTTCGAAGAAAATTTTTTGAATTAACCTGAATTTTGCCTGTTAATGCATATTTTATGACCTTATGGGTCTTTAAAATCAGAAAAACACCCAAGTAAAGTCTTGTTAGTGCACATTTTTTCTGTGAAAGGGGTATTTTATGAAAAAATAAGCAAAAATAAGACTTTACGCAAACATGATAACTGAAAATAAAATAAATATATTGACATTTTGTAAATTGAATAATATAGCATACAACCTTATCTAGGGAATAGACACTTATTTTGGTAATATAACCATTACGTGAGAAGCTATTGTGTTTGAGCTTCTTAACGTTGGAATTTTCTTTAAAAAGCTATTGTAATTTTCACTTTATTGATGTATAAAAAAATGTCTACTCAACATAAAATCTTAAGAGAGGTCTATTCCCTGTATTAGTATTTAAAAAACATATATATAAAATTTTTATTTCATCCAAGCATAACTTTTTGAGATATTGTGTTTTGCGGTAAGAAAAAATGTAAAAAAACTCATTTTGAGAAAACGACAAAAATAACATTAACTAATCTGATTACAAGAAAAACACTTACTTTCTTATTAAAATGCACCAGATTTATAATTCTCTCCATCTTTAACTTCTAAAACAATATTTTTTTTCTTTTTAAGGGCTCTTAAAATTTTCCTATGTTTCTTTGTATTGGGGTCTGCGTTATGAATCGATTCACGGATTCTGCATTTATCTAAATGTTTATATCCCCGTAAGGTAAACACCCCAGGATTTTCAATATTCATCTTATTAAAAACTTTGAGGCACCCATTTAATCCCTCATTGAAATGTATAACAGCATCATACGACCCAAATTTAATTGTTTTGAGCGAAACAAATACTTCTTTCGGAACTTTTTGCCAGACTATTCCGTTAAAACACTCATTTGCATTTTGCGTGCGTCCATGTAAGCACTTACTTAATATCTGTTTGTCGCATAGCTCTAAATACACTGGTTTAATTTTATTTAAAACATCATTTGATAAACCAGCATATTTTGTGGAACATTTTGTTCCATTTGCCACCCCCCGCTGAAAATAACACCAGCTGTCTTTCCCTATTGGGCACTGACCATGCATCGGTTTCTTATCACTTGATGCACAGTGATATAACGCAGCAATTACATTTTGCTGCATGGCATTTAAGTTACCGACATTACTGCGTACATCAATTCCGTAGTAATTTTGAAGTCGGTCGATAAAATTATCAGTTAATTTGCCTTTACCAGACAGTCCTTTAGTTTTTGTTTTTAGCTTTCTTAGACGCGAGCCCACTCTCTTTTGTACATGACCAATGCACTCAAACTTTGTAACACTGTTCATTCCATAAGTGTCTTTCACACTCATGAAAGCTTTTGAGTCACCATCCCCAAAATATTGCGTGTATTGAAGTCTGCGGTTTTTTTCTGAACGAAGAAATATTCGTGAAGCCCCCACAATTTCCATTTTTGACGAAGATCCCGTGAAGTTACACTGACATATGTGGTCACCTTTTGACGACTCATATTCAGAGTTTCTTGGCATAGTCTGAAGTCTCTTACATGTAGGACAGTAGGACGACATAACTTCTACGTCTAACATCTTACCAGTATCCACTGATATTGCAGCAACACAACCATTCATAGACGTATAGCCTCTACGCTGCCATGTGCCATCCACAGATATGCCACATTTTACAAAATCAGATGAAACATTTTGTTTTATATCCACAATTTCAGTAGCAGCTTTTTTCATGGATTCCTCAGCTACTTCCTGAACCACTTTTAAAAGCTTTGCTTCCTGATTTTTGAAAGCAGTTTTTGTCTCAGTCGAGGCAAATTTAATGTTGAGCATAATTTAAATGCACCAGTAAAACCCTTGCCTATCTGCCGCATACCATATACTAGCCTGGTATTTATAACTGGTGCATTTACAACTTTTTTTGATGAAGCAAATGCAAGGAAAAAGTCATTGCATTTACATTTTAGTGTAAAATGAGAGCATAATCCATACATGGAATCCTCAAAAAGCTCTACTTTTTCAGCAAAACATTTTGGGCAGCAAAGTAGAGAAAATGCATCCACAATAAGCTCAAGATCAATGATTCTGTTACCAAACAGAGGACCAGGCATTTCTTCTGCAGTTGACATACTCTCATTTCCCAATTTTGAAGAACTAGCAGTGCATTCAGGAACAGGTGTTGAATTGCTGTTATTTTAGGAAATTTTTGTGTATTTATTTCCAAAAAATTGTCTCTTACGCTTTCTAGCAATACTTTTAACCATTTTCAAGCAAAAATAAAACAGAATAGAATTTTTTTTAACTTTCTACGCTGTCGATTCTTTCAGTATGAAAATCAAACATATATGTAAATAAAGTCACTAAACAACAAATTTGATGGCAGATTTCATACATAAAAAAGGAAAAATGTATTTCCAAATACATTTAAATTTATTCTCAAATATTCTATTTTAATTTCGGACAAAATATTTGTATATTAATTTTCATATTTCATGTCATATACCATGAAAGAGAAACGTAAACAAACAATTTGGGCCACTTCCGGTTAGCAGAAAGGCATTTCCGGTCAGAGAAATTCATGATCAAGTAATATTAAAAAAGATGTAACTTGGCTTCTAATTAAGCTAGAAACAAAATTTTTACAGATTTAGAAAGATGAAAGATTGAATTTTAATATTTGATCAAAAACGAAAAATCGATATTTTGACCGAAAATTGAGTTTTAAAGGTGTTCTGTCACCTTAATTAATTAATATCTTGAATGTATAAAATTACTATGAAATCTACTTTTTCTTTGTTAAATAAAAATTTAAATACCTGAATACTTTATTTACAATAAAGCGAAGAAATCCTTAAAATATAAAACTTGTAATGTGTGAATGTATCACATTGAGAACTTATTGTTTTTCTATTTTTGTGTTAGAATAATTAAATTTTATTTCGTTAGAAAAGACAAAATTATAAAAATAAAGATTCTAGTTAAACAACGAACAAAAGCTTGTAACGGAACTACTATTCTAGTTTTCCTTAAATATCAATGCCTTTAAGCACTACACACACACACAAAAAAAAAAAATCTTTTTATTGTTTAGGAAAAACGAAGTAGTAAACTGGTTCATGATTTTTATCAATTCATTTTTCGTATATAAATCGGTCTTTATTCCTCGTATTTAAAAAAGAAGTACATTATATTTTGAATGTGTACTGGATTAAACACTAAAGACTAAACAGTAAAGTAATAAAACAAAACAACCAAAAAAAGGACAAGGAAAAACGAGTCAGCTTGGAGTGCAACCGTTGTTGTTTTTTTCTTCTGTGGTTTTATCAAATGTCATGCTTCCTTCATTTCTTTTCAAATTTCTTTTTCTTTCATGGTAATTAAATTTGATTGGGATAAATTTTATGTTTCAAATGTGACTTAGTTTTTTATCGATTGCATTGGCATGCATCTGGTAGATTCAATAATAATGATTAAAAATACTTGTTTAGTACCTTAACAACGCTAAACGAATAAGTTTAATTCTTTATATCCAACGAAATGTTTGCAAGACTTTTTATTTTTATTTTTAATTTTGATCATGCATAAAAACAATAGCAATAACCTAAATGGATTAAAAGATAGGAATAAGTTAAAAGAAAAATGCAAGTGACTGTTAAGATGCTTTTGATTTCGTTTTCGAAAAATGTTCTTGTTTCAACTTATTGATGCACGTTTATTTATGGCTTTCATTTAACGTAGGCATATTGCTACTTTATAATTCGTTAGGCACGCTTCAGATTCCATTTTTTCCCATCAAGACTTTCCTAAAAAGCGTATATGGCAGTGTTTCCCAAAGTGGTTCATGCGCACCCAAGGGGACGGAAAGTGTTTCATGGGGGTACGCATTGAACCGGTGTTTGGTGGGAATATGCACTATACCGTGCTTACCTGCTCCTTATTCTACGTTCTCGTGAGTGAACTCAAGCTAGACTTAATCCAAATAAATGTTAATTATAGAATAACTTTTATTTATATTTTATTATGAATAATTTTATTTCTCTTTTTTTATTATTTTGTGTCAGTCACAAAAAAGAAGATAAATATTTTTCATTGTTATTAAACTACATCGATTTTTTTTGACGCTGGATAATCAGCATTACGAAACTTATAGAAAGGGTACACATGTCAAAAGCCTAGGAAACACTATTAGATGCCAATAATATCGCATACACTTCCCAGAAGATTTTCTAGAAATAATCTGTAAATAATATCGTATATACATCCCTGAAGTTTCTCTAGAAATTGTCTAATAAACACCCTACTACTGCCGAATAACACAAGTGGTTTCCAATATAATCGTACCATTGAAATGTCTACAGAAATCGCAAGGTATTCTTATATACTCAACCATATATATCTCGCAAATTTTACGGATACTCTTCTCAAAGGAATTTGAGATTTATACTAAGAGTTTGGTTGAAGAGAATGTTCAATATGTTGTAGATGAGCTGTTTAAATTCAACATAGAGTTACATTCTTAGATTAAAAGAGAAGTTATTATCATCATATATTTTCGTATCCTCAACTACAGTTAAATGGAGCATGGTTTGTTAAGTGCGATTCAGTGCAAGGTTTGAAAATTAAATGCTACGCTTATTCAGTAATTTAAATATATTAAGATTGATTTATCTATAAATTGGGGGTTTATTAACATCGTATTTTAAAGGTAGGTGATGGCTATTGGATTATCAAAGAATAAGTTTGGATTACGCTGTACTTGGATATTCATGAGGAGGAATAATGTTTTATCTGAGATTAACAAAATGTGTTGTATAATCAAGAATCATTACAAAAAATATTTTAAAGCTAATAATTGATCAAAAGAACTTAGTAATATAGATTTTATCAGTTAAACAAAGTTTCTCATACTCATATGTGAGTTTTATAATGACAACATGTCTCTTGAATTATATTATAGAAATCGTGATATATATATTCTACTTTTAAAATCCTCATGAATTACTTAAACAAAACCAAACTTATTTATTATTTTTTACGCATAAAATACTGTCTATGTTAAAGGAGGAATATGCAAAGTATAAATGTATTTCTGAATTGTTACGCAAAATGGTTTTGAAAGATTTTAAGAAAACATGTTCAATTGTTAGATGTTGACATAAAGAAGCAAGCTCTTTAAACCTTATAATTAATAATATAAGGTGATTAATAAAAAAATATACAGTTTCGATGCACTATAAATCAAGAGCAATTTAAGATATTGAATGCAACCTGTAAATGTCTACTACGGGGCTATTTTAGATTTTGTTAGAGACAGTCAAAGACATTCTATGTGGGGACAATTAGTCACACACGACACGCATGAGCCGGTAAACTTTTTCTACCAAACGTATGTTAAGGTTCCTACTCCTTCGATAGCGGCATTGAAACGCTGTTTCAGCTTCATCCAGGACTTGTTAGACGGATCTGTTAGATAGATTCTATCGATAGGACTTGTTAGAATTTCTAGTTGAAGGTTCTTTTCCGAATCGTGATAAAAAAAATGCTGTTGAAAAGCAAAAGTAGATTCCATTTGGCTAAATTATAGAACACAAAAAGCTCCCCTGTGGACACTGTTATTTCGAATGAAAAGTCACATGACACTCTCACTATTGTTTGCGTCATATGTGTCAGGGACTAGATAGAAGCTTTATAAGTACATGTACGTTACGGTTGATGAAGTTCTGCCTATCTTTGACTACTACTATTTTACAGCATCGGGAAATGGTATACTTCTTTATGAATCCCCTTGTATGATACTGCACTTCAAATCTATAATGATACCCTTTCGTCTTACAGACTATGCCTGTAATAAATAATCTTGTATTTTCACCACTAAAATAGCAGATGGAAAGTGCGACTGAGTACCTTTGCATGACCTTGGCTAGGAGAGATAAGGATACTTCTTTTTTTAATAAGATATTTTCGAGGTAGTAGTATTTTTAGAGCAATGTTAGTTGGAGAGACGAGTGGGTAGTAGTAGCGTTTGCAATTGAGAATCTGTCTTATTATTATTATTTTTTTTTGTTGCGTTATTGGGACGATGGCAAAACATTTTCGTAGAGAATGCATTTCGAGTAATCCTGAGGCTATCCAAGAAGTATTAAAAGAGTTAAGGGATAATAAATTTTTCGTGATTTTAAATTATTTTTTTAAGCATGCCAAAAACGCATGTCGTCTGGGAGACGAATGGGTAACATCCCCATAAATGTTTCAAATGGTAGCTTTCTAGGGTTAAAATCGTATATGTTCCTGGTATTTATATGTTTTATCCATATTGCAGAAATATTTCAGTGGAAAAAGAGTTTAAAGCTTCCAGGAAAAGTATTTTGTTGTGGACATTTCAGAAAGTATTAAAAATTAGTAGCGTTAAAACATACATATTTTTTCTTCTAGAACTTTTTAACTACTTAAATAAAGTTATGGGAAACAAACTAAGTTTCAATTAAGTCAGTATAGCTTACTCATAATTCTAATTTTGATTATTTGCATATCCAAAAGATTCATAAATTACGAGGGATGATCAGAAAAAAAGGTTAGAAGCCACAATATTTGTGAGCTACATATTGTGGAGAATTTTTTTCCATAGATTAGAGACAAAAGGTGCTACCTATCGTATGGCTGGTTTGCGGATAGGTAGTGAAAGTTCCCAGACTGTTCAAGACGATTGAAAGGGCAACAACTTAGAAAATTGTTATCGTTTCGAAGTGCCAGCCGTGATTCGATTTTTATGGGCCGTACTTGACATTCACAGTCAAATCGTGTAAGTTTATGATGAAGATGTAATGAACAGACACAACATATAGAGAAATGTTGTCACTCTTTTCAATCAAGCAGACATGATGTCGAAAACCGCAATATGGCAGGGAGTGGCCGGCCAAGTTCTTCAACGATAGAAATTAACGCGGCACGAATTGAAGAAATGGTTCAGAATGATCGACGGGTAATTCTGAGCGAAATTTCGTCAGAGCTGAGACACTGAACTATGGTAGCGTGCAGCATATTGTTTCTGATGTGATGTGATATTCCAAGACAGTGCTGTGAAAACATCCGCCAAGACCTGGCTCAATGAACCTGAACCTAGCTCAATACCTCATTTCTACTCAGATGGGTTAAGCAAATTGGTTCTCCGTTTTGATAAATGCCTAAATAGACTTGGTGATTATGTCGAAATGTGATAGGCGCGTATACCTCTTATTTTCCCTTTGTATTGTCAGTCTATTGTTAATAAATATTTCTTTATTCTTCTTATAACCTTTTTTTCTGACCAGCCTACATATGTTTTCAGAGCCCATTACTAACCCAGTTTTCTTTGCTCATTAGATTTTTGATTACATTTCCCACTACTAGAATACATGAAAAATATATGACACAATTATAAGACATAAAATAAGAGTATTTGCTTTGTTTGAAAGGAATATCCATACATTAAATTAATTTAAAATCTCCATGTGTGGAAAACACTGCAAAAGTATTTTACAATTTTTATCTTATAGAGTTTAATGCAAATTACAACTCTTATAAATTATATAAATATTTTTTTTACCAATTCCAAGAGTTATGGTTCTTAAAATATCACCACGCATGAAATTTAGTAATATGTTTTTCCAAGTCTAACGTTGAAATATGTTCCAAGTTCGCTAACTTTGAAATATTTAATTTTTCTAGAGACATAAGAATTTTTCATAGTCTATATTTAAAATGCGATTTCATCACACATGTAACTCGGTTATATTTCGCAATATTGAGCTGATATTACCGTCTTCTATATTAATCTCTTTATCTATTCTTCGTAAATAATATTCTAGGTATGTTCTTATTCTGAATCCCAGAAATCCTTCATTAATGTAAATATTTCTTTACTTCAGTCTAACATTACGATCAATTCTCATTATATGATATTACACTTATGATAAAACACGAAGAAAAATACTAAGATGATTCTCTATTGAGTGAGGGTAATATTAACATCGCTCTATAAATCTAGACGAGAGCGACGGACCTGGTAATTATGAACCATGGTTAAGTGACGAGGTTGAAACCTGAGCTAGCAACACCTTTTCCAAACCTCCAACCGCACTAATGGGTGAGGATTTTCGAATCAATTTATAGAGTTCAACTTAATTTTTTCGAGCTCCTGTATTATTTTTAATAATAAAACAGATGCAGTTTTTTTTCCCTCTTTGAAATAGAATGTTCCGCATATTTATAAGAATAATGAAAATTATCTTATTTTATAAATTTTATTTCCAAATAAAGACACAAGAATAAGCTGTAAATGGGTTATTAATACCTCCACCCTTGATGAATAATTTGAAGGCGTTTTGTATAAAAAAATCCCTTGATTTTTCTCTCGAAGAATTTCAATTATTTCATTATAATCTTGAGCCCTACTAGATTTCATGTGATAATTCTTAAATAACCCACTCGATAGGAAATAACCATTTTTAGCACCTAAAAGATTTCCAGGCTCACGTTTTTTAAACAACATTACGTGTTATTGTGTCATCTACGTTTTCTGACCAATTAGAAAAGCACTCACTGGAAATCATATTTTTCTATTAGCTTCCGGTTGAGAATCCTATAAAAGCTGAGATCTCAGATGCGAAGAAAGGAGAGATTTTGTGTGCCGCTATAATATCTGGGAATCTATCAGTTGTGTTCCTCGCTGTTTGTGTTGTGTGTGTTTTTAATTAACATAATAAATATACTAATGAAACAATCATAAGTCTCCTATATCCCTCAACTACTGCAATAATTCATTAGATTCCACCAGAAAAATGTTTCAATTTCAGTTAATCTTTCTACATATATAAAATACTCAGTCAAAATTTCAATGGAAAAACTCGTAGAGTTAACAAGAATGAACACTACTTGAAATAAACAAAAATGAATTCATTTGTTTAATTATCCACTCGAAAAATTGTAAGAATTATTTGGTTTTATTTGATGGCAAAATGCACACAAATTATAGTTTATTACTGGTTTAAGAAATTTTAAGAGCATTTCTGACAAAATTCAGAAGTTCTATTGTTTCCTAGCTAAATATATTAAGTTTTAAACATACTTAAGCTATTGAAATACTTATGATCTTTAATTGTTTATTAATTTAATTTTTTCATTACGATTTAATTATAAAAAAAGCTGTAAATTATATGTTAGGTTAAAGTCAAAAGGGAACCTTTTGTTTCAAGGTAAATTTTAGAGCTAACTGAATAAATAATTGAGATTAACACGTTTCATACAGAAAGAAAAATAAAAGCCTCTCGATATGAAGAGCATTCATTCACATTAAAGGAAAATTAGTTCAAATTTATAATTATGTTATTAAAAGAAGCATATGCTTTTATACGTCTTTAAAAAAAGTTATAACGTTAAATTACACCCACATAGATAGTTTATTCTGCTACAAGTCAAAAGAATTTTCTTGCAGGTCTTACACAATATTTTAAAAATCCGTTTAAATTATGCCTTTAAGCAAAACAATATTTTTTCATATAAGTTTTGTGAGTTATTTTAATTATTTTTAAACGAGACAGCCTCAGATATCTCCTTTGTGAATTTTCTCGAAGTCGTGTTTGATGCATGTTTTAAAAGACATCCACGCAAAGCTATTCATAGCTTCTCATATTGCATTTCTTCAAAAAATACTTGAAAATCTTTTCATCTCGGAAGGTTATACAGAAGATTAGGATTTTTTGCTGATATCTTCTGAGGGGCTTTTATTATGTCTGCATAGGGCTTTTATAAAAATGAAGGAAATAAAGGATCTTCTCGGTACATAAAGTTGCAGCGAATTTTAACTCGTTTCAATTAACCTTTAGAGAATTTATATTTTAATGATTGATTGTTTTGAAAATCTTTTCTTGTGAAGGATCTATGAAATGTGTAAATAATTGTTATTTAAAGATATATTAATTGGGAAGGAACCGGAGGAGGAGATTAAAATTGTAAAAAATATGTTTTTTGCGAATATTACAAGGGGTGATCAAATGAAAAGGTACGAAACGACACGGTGGGTACAAATATAGACTTTATTCAAAATATACACCATAGGCCTGAGCACAACGATCCCACTGATGAACAAGCCGCAGGATTCCTTGTTCCCAGAATTCCTGTGGCTGTGACGAGACCCAGTCCTTCACAGTGTCCTTGAGTACGTCGTCCGAGTTGAAGCGCTTTCCTTTCAGGTGTTTCTTCAGTGGACCCAACACATGGAAATCGCAGGGTGACATGTCCGGACTGTAGGACGGATTGTCCAACGTCTCCCATTGGAACTTGTCCAGTTCCATTTGTGTGACTTTGGAGACGTGTGGACGCACGTTATCATGGAGCAGAACCACACCCTCCGTGAGCAACCCCGGTCTTTTGTTCTTGATGGACCTGCGTAGGCGTCGGAGTATCTCACAGTACACATCGGAGTTAATGCTTTTTCTGTGCTCGAGTAATTCTGTGCTCACATCATTTGGACTCCGCTTTTCATAAGAGCCTTTGCTCTCTCCTGCGCATGCGGGCACCCGCGCATGATCCGATCCCAGTCAGAATCTCCAATGGCATCCCGAGATGTCTCGCTACATTCTCCCTTGGCGGAATATGCAAATATTTAACTGTTTCATTTTTATGTCGTTTCGTACCTTTTCATTTGATCACCCCTTGTATAAAGTGAAATATTAACTGATAGATATTATTTTAATATAAATTTATGGCAGTCTCCACCAAAGGACCGAATTTATGTAAGGGAAGTCCATGACATTTTACCTGCCACGTAATTTCGCGGTCGAAAATACCCAAGACAAGACCATATCGATGCTGGAGTTGTAGAGCAAATTAACCTTTGATCTCCCTTTTATTCAGCCCAGAAGTTTTTGTTCTTGTTATTGTCGTGTATTTCATCCAGGTATGCATATGAAAGACGAGAGATAAATGAACAGAAACATAGAGTAGAATCACTGTCGAATGTAGTTTTCATTATACAAAGGATGATCTCAGCATAGGACAGAAGGGGTGTGCTGCTTTTCATTCGAGACGGGAATACATTTCAGGCAAAAGTTCGACTTCTTTTTCTGAAGATACATCCATGTCTTATTCGGGTTTCGAACCCAAGCCCACTCGATTACAACCCGAGAGTCATACCCGCCATACTGGGTGTGGCGGCGAAAAATTGACCGGCGCAATTATCCCTTCAATATCTGACTTCAAATCCCACTGCACAAGGGTGTGAAAAGAACCAATGGTCGAATAGCAATCTTAGCCATGTTCAAACAAAAATGATTGTATGTCACGTGTCGTATTTGAAGGCGTGATATATTCCACCTTTAAGGAAACAAAAAAGGAAAACCCGGACTAGCCAATGCTTTCTCTCAGACTTTCTGTCAGATTCACTTCCAGATGTACTTGAACTTTCGCAAACCTACCATCGGATCTTTCAACGCTCCAGCATAACGAGCATCATGCCGTTCTAATGCAGTTTTCACATCAGTAATCCGGCCTTACCAGCACCTAATCAGTGGACCTCCCCTCCATTAGGGAGAATGTAGCTCCTGAATGTACATGCAGTTTGCAACTAAACTTATTCTGGATTTGGAATCTGCATGGCTGTCCTTTAAAGTTTATTTTAAGAGAAAATTTAATGTTGTAAATAATGGTCAGGATTTAAGGTTTATATCACTATCATCAAATTTTACCATAAAGATATTGTGAACACTGTAAATAAGAACTAATTTTTACAGTGTCTCCTTATTCGTCCCTTCACCAAATGAATAAGAATTCCAGTTTGTGTCTTTTTAATATTAAATAAGTTGTTTTCAAGTAACAGTATTTTAAAAGAAACCATTTATGCCCATTTACTCTATATACATAGTAATTATAAATAAAGTTACACCTTAAAAATGCTGTAAGAAAATCAATGCTCAGAAGGAATTCAAATGTTTACTAAATGTACTACAAGAAGGGAAGATTAATATAGCATAAGAAAAAAAAATCGTTCGTGTTTTCATTGTTGCTTTTTATGCGGTTTTTGCCCTAAAGGCAAAAAAAACACCCGATGTTTTCCATCCAATTTGATACACTCTCGCTGTGGTGGATGGGGTTTATACTAACCCGGCAATACTCTCGCAGGGTGTGTCATACCCACCGTCTAACTTTTTTCAACGCTCCTTCTAAATCTTTATTGGAAAATTGATAGTTTCTCGTGTAGCTGACTTTAAGGTCATATCCTTTGACAGGCCTTAACTTGTAGGCGAATTCTAAATATATATTTTTGGATATCATCTCTTTGGATATATCATACCCTGCGCGTGAATCACCGTTTAAGTTCTGAATGCATGAACACGTTTTAAATCGTCCTTGTGCTATGGCGTGTAGTTGTAGTTATGATGAAGACATGTGATATTTAAATAATTTAATAGATACAGTAAATAATAGATCTAGTACAACAGTATTTTCGGATGAAGAAATTCTCTTCGTCGTTATGATGAGGAAAAATCGAATGATGAAGAATATAACAGCAAGCAATATTCTCCATGGAATCGATTCAAATTTAGAAAAGGGAGACACTGTTGAAAATAAAGTTTTATATGTAGAGACACAAAAACATTTGAGAAAAATGTAATTTTAAAGGAGATAACTGGTACAGATTTCTCCACTTCAGATGAACTTTTTAAAAAAATCTATTGCTGGAACAAAATAAGAGAAAATAAAAAGGAATTCCAAAATTTTTAAATTTAAAGAATAAAAAGTTTTCTCCAACATGTTTAGTTTAAAAAGATACAGATTAAAAAAAAAATTAGATCCAGTGAAAATATCGCACTCACTCACGACGCGATTAAAGAAGTGTATAAACATTGCACTATATGTCCTTTTAAAAAGAACAGAAAAACTAAATTTACGTGTGGAAAGTGTAATAAACATGTTGTATTTCCTACTTTTCTTCCTTCTTAAGTTTTGTATACAAATTTTTCTGTAAAAACACTATGGGTATGACACACCTTGCGCGAGAACTTTCGGTCTTTTTTTTCACGCGAGTGATGCCGGGCTAACAGAACAACAACTTTTGAAAGACTTGGAAGTCAATTTTCCATAGTAAAACCAAAACATTCATGCATATTGAATAGTATAGTTGGCCTAGTTTGCAGCTAATGCCAAAATCGACATCATTAGATTCAAAGTGGTACTTGTAGTCGAATCCACTTTAGTTATGTTGTTCAGTACATTATTTGTTCCTACATTTGGGAACTGTTTTTCTTTGCCATACTGTTTCCTCCTTTTCAAGTATATTTATTTCACATTTGAAGTCTGTGTGGTGGTTTCTTACGCAGTATTTTGAAAGTGGAATTTAAATTAAAAGCTCTTTATATTCTATTATCATTCATATTGCATTAGCCCAGTGCTTCTCAAACTTTCAATATTGGAGACCCAATATTCAATCATAATTTTAATCGTGCCCTCCTCCATACAATAACAATGTATTGAATTCAGTAATAATATACTTTGATCCTAAATCTACACACAATACGACTTTAACCTCTTAAGTGCCACCGACGTATATAAACGTCTCGCGCTCCATTAGTGCATTAATTGCCCCAGATTTATATATACGTCTTTCCGAAGTACGATCTTTTCTGTGCACTGTTATCCATAAAATTATTCCAAAAGCTTTCGAATACAATAGAAGTTACTTCACAGATTTACTTATTTCAGAGTATTACTGTTATTTATTCCTTTTTACCCCCCCCCCCTCTTCCAATAAATTACATACGCTCACCTAAATGTTAAAAAACAGTGTCATTAGGGAGTGAATCGCGTAATTTTTAATTGTCATTTAAGGGATTAATTATAAACCGTACACATTTTTAAGGTAAGAGCAACTTTTGTAAATAATTTTGTACATGACAAGCCCATGGGGTCACTGGTAACTATTAAACTTGCTCTTAATTTAGTATTTAACTTAGTATTCTTCACTTAGTTTTTAAATTCGATATGAAATATAATGCTCAGTCCTGATATATTTATAAGTGTATTATATCAGTGTAAATGTGTATTTTTTTATTATGTCAGGGTATACTTTATTTGTCTATTTTTAGTTAATTATTATTTTTTTAAATAACCTTTCTTTTTCACTTCCCAATATGCCCGCACCACCCTCGTAGGATTATCACACCCTCCACAGTTTGGGAAACGTTGTATTAACCTTCCGCTAGGTGTGCTTCAAAATATTCTGTCCTACGTCAAGCGGCATCTCTCAGATCCATCACCGCATACTTACGTTTGAAGATGATTTAATCTTTTATTGGTGTTGTTTGATATTAAAATATATTTGCCATAAAATAATATTTAAAATGTAATCAAAAATTAAGATATTTAAACAAAAAACATCAAAGATATAACGGTAAGTTATCGCTTGTGCCACCACTGTTTACATTCCAAGATGCCTTGTTGCAGTTTTCACAAATCGCTTGACAAAGTTCAAGGCACATGGATTTTTCATACACTACGCAAAAATTTTTTATCCTGATAGAGGGAACAGTACCTACTTTTCCTAGTTCCTGGTGATGTTTCTCTTGGGGTTTCGTCGTGAATTGGACTTTGCATATCAGATACTTCTTCAATCCTGATTCAAAATAAACGAGGCATATGAATGTTACACTCAGACTCTCTTCACAGGTGCTCTTTCAAAGTTCGTGATCTAGTTTTCTTAGATATGTGTGCGAGGAGCTAAGTGATTTTGATTCTCATACAGACATTTTGGAAGTTTCTTCCAGTTACATTAAAGGTTGAATAAAATTCAGTCACCCGCGTTCTTAGAACGCGGGTTTTCTCGGACGCCGCTCTCCACTCCCAGGAAAATAAAAAAATAATTACCATACAAAATTTACAAAATACTTATTTCTAGTTGTTTTCGTATAAAGCTAAAAACTATACTATTTTGCAAGAAAAAAAAATGTAATGAAAGGAGCAGGACAAAATAATAAAAACTGACGTCTTTAGGCACTCTGCATCTCTCAGACCCCTTCCACTAGAAATATGAAGAAATCGCCTTCGCATTTGACACTGAATTCTAGGGCGAATGACGAAAGGCAGATAGAAGAAGGATGGGTGTGTTCCAAGCCACCGTAAGGACGCAGCTCCGAAACCATTTTTATTATGCATTGGAGACTTTTGAGCGTCTAACGGAAGGTTAAATCAAATTTAGTTTTCGAACAAGATATGATAATTTTCTCTCATAAATAAGTTGAACATAAAATACTTCATTTAAGCTCAGTTATCCAATATATAATACATTTTTGGAGTTGTTAAGTGTATAGTAAATATGAGTTCCTTTCGAATAAATTTTTTTAAATAAAAAAAAAATAAGCCAAGAGAAAAAGATATGAAACTAAGTGATGTAATAAATAGATACACGCCAATTCATAATGAATGAAGAATAACATTTGAAAATTTTAACACCATTCCAAGTGTTGGGTGTTAAGAAACTTTATTGTGCAAAATTGAATTTTTTCTCAAGAAATAATATTTAGAAGAAAAATGAGGAACGCGAAGAAAATAATTCAATTTCAGAAGATTAGAAATTTCGTTTCACTTTAAGTTTTCTCTCGATGAAATGTTGCTATATTAAGCGATATGAATTTTGCAATTTGTGCCAAAGCATATAGGGAAAAGACACTGCGTTCCTAGAATTTTTGAAGATAAGTTATTTAATTTTCATTCCTTTACTTATCTGCTTTTTTTCTGCAAAGATCTTTGAGAATGAAATATGCTCTGTTTTTTGTCAAATATTAAATTCTGTGTAAGATTCTGGAAGATATCTTATTTGTTTTAGAATAAAAACTAAATTATTTTCAGGTTAACTTAATAATTATATTTGGCAACATGACAGATTAAAAACTGTTACTATTCTGGAGGAAATCTTATCAATAATTTACGGAAGTATTTTCTTAAAATTTATGTAAACACTGAAAACATTTTAACATCTAATTTTTATTTGAAATATGTCGCAAGTATTTTTATCCTTTCTTAACAAGGAATATATTTCATTTCTTTATTTAACTGTTATAGATGTTTCAAAACTATGTATTAAATTTTCATTTTGATAATTTTATAAATACTAATAAAAAATTACCAAAAAAAAAGATAGTTTTGAAGTGTCAAAATTTTTATGTTTTATTGTTCGCACAGAGCTATTTTGTTTTCCTTTTATTTTACAAAACAATTATCCAAATAATTACACATATATTTTATTTTCCATTTCTGTAAATGCAAGTTGTGTTGCATTATACACATTGTATGTATTGCATTGTATATTTAAAACACAAGCATAAATGTAAAGCGTTTTTTAATAAGATAAGTTATATAGAAAAAATGCATTAATTAGTAAAAATTTCAAAGTTTCAAAAATCAAAAGAAAGCGATTGGTTATTCCCATTATATATATTTAGCTTTTAACCCCTAATCTACCGACGGTACTTAGATACCACTCATTTTAAAGTTAAATAGAATAACCATTTTTACGAATAATCTGACGATACTTAGCAAGAATATTCTTTTAAATTCACTCTTTCAAGATATATGGCAGGACGGGTTCTATGATGAGTATTTTAGTGGGGAAGACGAATAGTTTTATAGAAGAAGTTGCGTTTTCCGCTGACACTTTGATCGGATTGCGAAGATAGTAATTTTTGTTCCGAAAAAGTAGTTCATGTCAAAAGGTGTCTTATTTTTTTCATGTGTTAAGGAAGACCTTAGAAAAAGATTTGACTATTCATTTTAAGAAACAGTGCGATAATTAATTTTACAGTTGAATAGCTTTGTGGTAATAAAAGTACCGACATCACACTGGATGTTAGAGCAAGTACTTTTTTTCCTCCATGTGTGTGGTTTATTGTTGTTTTTTGTTGTGTTGGTAGAGTCATCACTATAATGCAATAGACTTATACTTTTTTTGGCATTTATTTTAACTTAACTTATTTATTTTGCTTTTTTATTGTTTTATTTTAACGTTTTCAAAAATTTTTGAATCTGATCTTGTTTTTTTTTTTTCTTCTTGCTAACGAATTAAAAATGAAATATCTATTTTTATTTCAAATTTAACATTTTAATTTCTTTATGTGTAACTGTGATTTAAGAATAATTGGAGAATTCCAAGATGCTATTATTACTTCCTTTTCTTAGAATGTCTGGAAAAAAGAAACTCTGTTTTCAAGAGGCTTTGGATTATTACAGAACCTACTATCTGAAATCATTGATGTACTAACAGATGATTTTTCAGATAAAGAAGTCTCAGAAAATTATCTGGTGGAATTTTCATTAGATTCTTAGGATTACGATCTGGACACTGAACTCAAGGTGCAGTAGTTCATATTAAGAAAATAATTTTTTAACCCAGGATGCAGTGTTTTAAAAAACATTCAGTCGAAACCTTACTCAAAATGCCCAGCGTGTAATGAATTTCTGTGCATTAATGAAAATAAAAAAAAAACTGTTAAAAATTTTTAAAGTAAATATTTTGTGCAGTAAAATATTAGTGTTCTCTGGTTATTTAGAATTTTCAAGAATTAAAACTGCATTAAGATGCATTCGGTCGTTTTTGTATTATGGGAATTTTTGAGACCTGTGTGAACTGACGGTAATTTAAACACTCATTTAATTAATTAGCTCTAACCAATTAAATTTTCCAAATTTGAGTATTTTTTTTTGTGTCTTAATTTTCAATGCAGTGATTAAAAAAAAATATTGCATGAAAAAATTTGCAGTAAATTATAAAACGGTAGATAAAGGGTTAAATGACATAATAAACTAGCATTAGTAATGTCTAAAATATACAATGAGTGGCCAAATTATTATGACTATCTCCTCAGTACCATTTTGGACCACTTATTGCTCTTAATACTGCAAGATAATACTTTCAAAATTTTTCTTGATTCAGCAAATTGGAGTTTTTGTTGTCGTGTTCTTTCGGAAGGGAAGGGAGGAAAGTGGCCAGAGCCTCAGACAGGTTGGACTTCTACATGACAGGTGGTTAACACCACCTATCTCAACCTCCACAATTTAAGGCATATGCTATAGAGGAGGGAAATATTCTCCAGAACCCTACATGCATGGTTTCTGCTACGACCATCCTCAGGAATTTCTGACCCACTTATTTAACGAGCACGTAATCCGTGTGTATACGGAGGGTATTTGGTGGGGTTGTGCATCGAACCCTGGCACTCCGGTCTAGAGACCGATGTTCTAAATACTAGGCTAACCAAAGACCCATTAATCAGTTGCAGCAAACATATTACGATTCATTCACAGCATTTAATATTCATTATCAATAAAATCTTAAAATTTTACTTCTTTGAAATTTTCTGAAGCAATTTATACAACCGTGCATTTAGCATATACTGCCTAGTTTAGTGAACGCATTTCATGTTTGAAAAAAAGTAAGTCTTTTCCAAAATTCAGCAGACTTAATTGTAAATCGAAAAATATTTTAGAATTAAAGAAATATTTTAGGTTTGGTGTCAGCATGCATCAAATAATTATTCTTGATGCTACACTGACGAGAAAAAAAGTTCAACACCAAGAAAGACTTGCTGTTAGATAAACCAAATTATGGACGTCTTTATACATCTTAAAGATGGCATTGCTTCAAATTTCACGCATAAGTGTCGAACTGTTATCCCCATTCAAAACTTGCAAATCAAAGCTACTTAAAATGTGGGCTGTAAAGTTCGTGTGCGTTATTTATCTATAACATTTGAAGTAGTGAGTTGATTTTAGCCAATCATGCCATTAAGAAGACGAAAAAGCCGTTATCATAGTTCACCGAGTTTGAACCAGGTCGTGTAATAGGAGTACAGGAATGTAGATTTTCTGTAAGTGATATTGCAGAAAGATTTGTCCGGAGTGTATCCACTGTGTATGATTGCAGGGAGTAGTGGTCAAAGAATCAGAAGACCGGATTCCGGGTGGCCACGTGTCACTTCTGAGATGAAAGATATTCGTATTAGGCGTACGATTGCAGCGCTTCGTAATGCATCTGCGGCTGATTTTCAAGCTGCAGTTGATAACGAAGTGACAAAACAAACTGTTAGAAACCGATTACTTCAGAGGCAGCTGCGTGCCAGACGCTGTGTAGTCTGTGTTCGCTTGAATCCAAACCATTGCCGGTTGTAATGTTTTGAAACAAAACAGTAATAGCAAAAATCTCGAAAACGTTCTTTCGGTCTGATGTATGCATGCGTTATCAATTTCCTTAAAATATAAACAAATTTCCAACCTTTAGAAAATTGACTTTTTTTGTTTCAAAAGTTTTTTTCCACACTATTATATTTGGTCGCATAAATACAATCACCAAAAATTCAAAATAATTTAAAACAAAAATTACAAAATTTAAGGTATGAAAAACTAGTTCTTCAGATAATTAATTTAAAGTGATATAAAATGTTAATTAACTTTTCTCACACATTATAAAATTTTTAAAAAAGCTTGAAAACTGAATGATTTTAAATTTGTGATTAGAGTTTTAAATATTTACGCTCTAACGATAATTGTTAGCAGGGATATATATGATTTTCTTAATAACAAAGGGGGGAGATGAATTTTGTTTCTGAAATTATAATCAGGAAGAAACAAATTTATTGCTGCTTTGGCAAGTGAGAAAACATAAACATTTATACAGGAATAGAAAAATAGCTGCGAGAATTTGATACATCATGGCAAAACGGAGAAAAGGAATTAATTATTGTGATGGCAAACGCAGGAAATAAGAAACTTAGCTTTACGATACGAAAACGGAAGTAAGAAATTTAAATGATTGTAGGAACAAACTGAAAAAAGAAAATTTTTATTTTAAAGTAACTGAAAAAAAAAGAGCTGCTTGACATGAAACTCTACTTGTAATTCTGTGGTTATGGGGGGGAATTAAGAAACTCAAAACGGTAATTTTTAAGTAATAACATGTTTGTTGTTGCTGTTGCCACCTGTCTGACGTAGTCAGATCGAGGCCCACGAAATTCATCATGGCAACGGGCTAAGCTCTGAGCCTATGGATGTGACAACACGATTTTACTCACGATAGATGGCGACACGATTCGGATCCACAGATTTAACGAGCACGTTTTCCGTTTGTACTCAGTGAGTATTTGGTGGCATCGGGCATCGAACCCAGGCCTTCCGGTTTGGCGCCCGATGCTCTAACCACTAGGCTACCCATGGCCCAAAACATATTTTCCAGTATAAAAGAAATTTAAAAAATCAGAAGTAAATATAAGTTATATTTATTTATGTTTGAAAGAATATTTTTATTATTTTTTATTATCATTGACTTTGACAAATATTTTCATTTTTATTGAAAGTAAAAGCTGCAATACCATTTTATTTGCTAAAATTAGCATTTAGTCTACATTTTAATTTATTTTTACTTACCACTATTCTAATCATGTATTTATTTTACAGTTATTTAATTGCTATGCTTGTATCATGTCATCGTATTTCATTATAACATTATTGAAAACTGTCAAGTAGTTGAAAGGGCTCCGTAGTATACTTTTCCAGCAATAAATATTACGAATCATTTTTGAATGTTCATTTTAACTTTAAATCTTGCTAAAAAAAGACATTGTTTGAGTGCCAAAAAGAAATAAAATTGTTTTCAAAATGATAAGTAAACAGTGTGTCAGCCTTATATATATCCACCCTTCATCTTAGAATTAAGATCCTAATTCAAAAAATTATTATTTGATTTTTCGATTTAAATGTACTTTGGAGGTTTCACATGGTTGGCAATAACTCATCAACCAACATTTAAATAGCACATGTCAGTGATATAAGTAAAAAAAAAAAAAAATGCGTAGTTTTTACTCTTTCGTAATGCAATAAAATTCCTTTTTATAATCCTCTTTACGCTACCAAAATATATTTGCCTTTTTTAGACATCAATGGTAGAAAAACTGTCGAGTAAAACAAATCGTTCGGCAACATGAAGCGTAAGAAAAACAAACAGGTGCGCAGCTCACGTTGGGTTGAATTGAGTTTTAGAAAGCTACAACACAGATAAAAGAAATAAAAGTGCTATTCTTAATGATATCACGCCTACGAATCGGCTAGAAAGCAATAGCTAGGAAATACGATGTGTGGGAGGAAAAACAATAAGACAATTGCTGTGAATTTTTCTAAAACTTACAGTAACACACTTTCCACTTTTCGTCAACGTATTTTTCAATTGCTATGAGCAAAAAGAAGGGGGGATGAGCTGCAGGGAAAAACATTAGTGGAAGAAAGACAATTTATCAAAAGGTGTAAGAACGTAAAGAAAAATTGAATGTATGTCAATGTTGGAAAGTGGTGTCAATGCAAAAAAAAATATTATAAAGGAGAATTTTTTCTCTTAACTATATTATTTTCCACTCACATTTTCAGAATTTTTTTCTGTAAAATGAATTAAGGTAATATATTGATTACTAAGTAAGTATTATATTTATATTCAGTATAATATATGAGTTATAAGGTTTTTGTAGGAAGAACATTAGCGTATTCTACCTAAAATATTTCCCAGTCTGTATCTATATATATAATTCCTTTACAATTTCTTTCACTCATAAAATTAAGAAGTTAAAATTGAAAGCTATAAAATCTACTTTATTGAAATTGATATATGTCAGTTTATGTATATATATATATATAATTCAAAAATATACACAACTACTTATAAACCTAAGATAACTATAGTCATGATAGTATAAAGTCTTAGCCACAATAGTACTATAGCAAACTCCTGGCCTTAGGAAACAGGATTGCAAGTTTAAGCAAAGTTTTGCGCGAACCAGCCTTTTAGTGTATATATATATATACTATAAATATTCTGAAGGAATATTTCTTGGGAAAAAAAATAAAACATTCTGAAAGGATGATTTTACAGAAATTCTTGTGCTGTAATGTTCACCAAAAAATTTCCATTTGTATTAATAAAAGTTTATTTTTTCAGTAAAACTATTTTAATTGAATATATTCACTTTTCATGCATTCATAATAAATTTCTTACAATTTGTAAATCAGTAATGATGATAAAATTATTACATCAGAATCGTCTTCTAATAAAATGAATGACGATACGTGATATTATCTGCAAGGTTTTATAAATAGAATTAATGCTTAAAAGTGTTTTATAACAAAAATATTGGTGGTAAAAGATTAATTAGAAACATGCCATCAACATATTTGCACGAGTATAACCTGTTAATATCCATAGATAGAATTATTTTTCGACAGGTTTGAATTATGTAAAGATAAATTAAAACGAAAGTAATAAATAAAAAAATAAAATAATGTATAAAAATTAATGTTTAAAAAGTTAGTTTTAAATTTTAAAAAAATGAGAAAATCAATCATTTAATTAATGTAAAGGTAACGATGTTGCTCAATATTTTTATTTTCAAACACAATGAAATAATCGGTAAACATTAATTTAAAATGTATTTTAATGTAAAATAAGGCAATAGTATTAATAATCTGTGACCCATTAAGAACCACACACATTCACACCTTCAGTTTCAATTATTTTTCTTGAAAACATAAAAATAAAATCATTTGAGCTATGTGTGAAAATCTTGCTGATTGAAAATAAGATTAATTTATAATCAACAATTAAAGTATGAAAAACTAATTTGAATATTTTAGTCTAACTAAAAAAGAACAAGAAAAATATTTTTTAAAAATTGAGAATTTAATGATGCGTTTTCGCAACGCCAGTTCTATAAATGGGTTAAAATAAACATAAGTATTATGTAATGAAACACATTCCCAAATTAAATTGCTTCATGAATTTCGGACCTCACACACATTTTTACTTTTCCCATTTTATAAAACATGAATTCCTACGCTTCTAATGTTGCAAAATTTATCATTCTACGTGCAGTGGAAGTATTTTTAATAATTATTTTTTTTGAAAATGTCAAAGTCTACTAAATCAATTACTAAAATCCATTTTTTTCAAAACTAACATTTTTACCCTATAAGGAACATTTGTTCCTAAACTACTGCTTTTAACAGTTTAAACTTAGCATAATTAATAATTACACTGTAATACATACTTTAATCGAGGGATTTTTTCAAAAAAAAAATATTCTGGCTTAATTTATAGCATTAAACATTGTAAAATTTCACTGTTTTTGAAAGAAAAAAAAGTTTGTGCAAAAAATATTTAAAAAAAATAACTAGACATCCTATCCATAAAATCTCTGATTAAAAAGTATTTAATATGGTTCAAAGAATATTCAATAAAAAAATTGGAGATTTTTATTTAATAGAACGTTTATAAATGTTCCTTAAATATACCTATTTTTATCATTACTGAGATACAGATCCTGTTTCGTGAACCTACCCCCTTACGAATTTGTTAATTTTCCTTATTATTGGTATTTTTCACAAGATAAAACTCTTAATTGGGAAACTTTTCTAATCCGAAATTCTCTGGGATATAAGTGCCAGAAAAGAATATTTTGCTATATTTATAAGGGAAAGGGTACACTTGATAAAAAAAATAAAACTGTTAAATTTTCAAAAGGCTTCTAAGCAATAAATTGGGAGAATTTATCATTTCTAACTGGAAACTGAAAAAAAAAATCTATACACAAATAGTGCCATGCTTTTAACATAACTCGATTATTGGAGGGAAAAAGTATGTAATATCGCTTTATCTAGAAACAGCAATAGTTACTTCATAATTCCTTTGAACACGGCTATTTGCTGCATTATTATTTTTTTATTAATATGTATTATAAAAAGATAAAAGTGACAATGTGGCAATGATTATTATTTCTTTAAAAGATCTATCGCCCTTATTCTTTATTTCCTGTCCTGCTCTACCTTTACTCTTATTCATCATTTTTTCTTTTGTATATTTTACCTCTTCTTCCCCAAAGATAGATTATTATAACTGTTATTATAACCGTTGATTTTTTTTTCTAAGACATATCTTTCGACATGCTTCTTTTATCCGTAAAAGACACAGAGTCCCAAGTCTCTGATAGCAGTTCCTTGAAAGGAACAAAATGGCATTAGAGAACAAAATTAGTCATCCCAGTACCAAAATAATCACATTTTTTGATGAAAATGCAATTAATTACCCACTATCAAATATATTATTGGAAATAAATCCAATAAATGCTACAATTACATAAAGTTTCGGAAATTTTATTAATTTCTTAATAACAACTAATTTAATGTAAAAATTTCGTCATCAATGACTCTTTCAAAATCCCTGTTTCACGTGAGATTTCTGTTTTATGTTTCTATGTACTTTAAATTTTACCTCAGAATTTTTTTCTGTTTCTTAACCCGGCACTTCACACGCAGGGTGTATCATACCCGTTTAACTTTTAGCAAGACTCCATCTAAACCTTTTTCGGAAAATGAACATTTTCTCGTGTAGCTGACTTTAAAATCATATGCTTTGAGTGGCCTTAGCTTATAAGCGAATTCTAAAGGTATATTTTTGGATACCACCTCTTCAGGTATGTTATACCCTGAACGTGAATCGACGTTACTGTTCTAAATGCATGATCACACTTTAAAATATTTCTTATGCAATGGCGTATTATTATAGTTATGATGAAGAAATGCGATATTTAAGTAATTTAATACATACAGAATAATAATATATTCGGATGAAGAAAGACTCTTCGGGGATGTTGAGGAATAATCAAATTATGAAGAGTATAATAGCAAGAATGATTCCTCTACTGAAAGCTACCTATAACCTATGTAATTTAACTGAGGGAGCAATTATTATTCTGGATAAAAAATGATCACATCATATTCAATGATTAGAAAATGTAATCGTCAGCCTATGACAATAGTTTTTGTGTTGTTGAAAGTTGCGACAATAAATGGGCAAATTATTTTGTTAAGTAGTCAGAAATCACTCATTAAACATTGAACCAGACGCTGATATCTGAAGTGTTTGGGATTGCGATTTACAGAAGATTTAAGGAATGTAGAAACCAGAAAGAGAGAGAGCAAGCAATAGTTCTACGAAATTAAAAAAATACGATTCAGTGGAAACACCGCACTCACTCGCGACGAAGACTGAAGGAGTGTATAAACAATGTACCGAATGCCTTAATAAAAAGAAGGGGAAAACTAAATGTAAGTGCAATAAAAGTAATAAACATATTGCGTTTCCGGCTTTTCTTCTTTTTTAACAGTTTTAGGTAAATTTTAAGGTTAAAACAGAATTTATACATCCTTGGGTTTAAAAAAACCTTCGCGTGAAGTTAAGGTCAATTTTTCGAGAGTGAAGTGGCGGGTTAATAGATTATTTGAACCATTGTTTAAGAGTCACAGTATGGGTAAGAGGGTAAGTAAACTCATGCTCATGAATTGAGGATAAAGCTCTCTACAGTAATTAAAATTCCGGAAACAAAATAAACCTCATCTATTCGTGAAGACCATTTATTGAATCAAAGATAGAGAAAAAAAAGATGCTGTATGTGTGATACAATTCATAAAAATTACGAATTTTGCTACATAAGTTACATAAAGTTACATAAAGTTCTCTATTTAAAAAACTTAATATTACATGATTGATATGATATTTTAGACATTGTATGCCTGCCATGCGATGAAAAATAGTTCCAATCAGTTCTTCTGTACGTGGAGTATCAAGTTATTGAACTGATCTTAGGGAAAATAACACTTTTCAATAAGAAATACTATCTTAAGTTCCGTTAACCCTCCGTTGGGTGCTTGTAATCACTGAGATACATAATAAAAATAGTTTTGCTAATGCGTCCTAACGCGCTGGGTGGGAACGCGAACACCTTTTTCTATCTACCTTTCATCACACTCCCTAGTGTTCAGTGTTAAGGACGTGGTCAGTATTTTTGAGGGAAAGAGACCTTGAATCTGACAGATGCAGTGGGCTCAACAACGTAATGTTTATTGTTTTCCGTTAGTTTTCTTTTTTTCCTGTGGCATAGAGATTAATTTTTAATTTTATACTAAAGTAACTCGCAACAAATATTTTGCAACTTCTGTATGATTTCTGCTGGAAATTGAGATGCATCTGAGATATGTTGCAGCTAGGCATTTTATTCCATTCCAACTATAGCTGGAATAAACCCATAATATATATAATGGAAATCAAAATCCCCCTTACAATTGGTACACATATCTACCAAAATTATGTCACGAGCTTTTGAAAGAACATTTACAAAGACGCCCTGAGAGTAACATCCGTATGCCTCTTTCATGAAGTGAAGTAATATCTGATGTACAACGTCCTGTTCAAGGCCAAGGACCAAGAGAAATATCAGGAAGAATTTTTATGAGGAAATATTGTTATCATATATGTCAGGGCATTATGAAAAGATTAGTAAAAATTTTAGTGTAGAGTGAGAAAAATTCAGGTGCTTTGAACGTAGTAAGGTGATTTGTGAACACTGCAACAAGAAATCTCAAAATTTAGATAGAGGGGACACAATGATAACTAACTATAACTTTTTGATGTTCTTTGTTTTATTAACTATTGAAATATATGATTATATCTTAAAAATTATGGTATGTGAATATATTTTAATGTCAAATCTCACCAATAACAAAATTAAATCAACTTCAAACAATAAGGAATGCATCTGAGAGATGCTCCGAACCTATGGATGGAAATTTTCGGAGCACACCTAATGGAGATTTAAAGTGGTTCAAGTGCCGCTATTCGAGTCAATCAAGCATATCCCACTCATACATTAATGGATTTAAAACAGGTGAGAAAACCAGCTATTCCCTACAGATAATAGCATTAGATTTGATACATTTATTTCATATATTTGCTCAATGGCGACGGAAATTGTCATCCATAAATACATATTCTGCTCTCATGGCATCCCTAAGCAAAGGTACATATTGCTTCAGAATGATGTCGCGATAAATTTGGCTGATCAAGGTTTCAATTTGAATGCGAAATTCAGTTCTGTAGCTCACTATAATCCCTTTGCAAATGAGCAGTCCTACACCAACTTAACGGTATGGTTGAATTATATTTTTTAGTAGTAACGAGTATCTGGCGTTCTTTATATGTAATTTAGACGTTAATTGGACAGCACAAGCTAAGCCATCGTAAAACATAACTCAAACCCATTGTGTGATGACTTACACATTCCATTTTACTAGTTACTACTTCAGAGTTTAACTCTTGGCAACAGGGAATGATCGTGAGCAGAACACATCTGAAAAGGCTCGCTAGCATATAAACCAGTATGTCCAAAATGATGTACTACATTGCATGCCTTGAAACTGTCGTACCTGCAAGTGCAGACAATTGACGAGACTGGACGCATGCTGCCTTCATCTGCTTCTTTTGGCCATTATTGCCAAACACTTTTCTTCATTTGGCATTGCAATCCGAGGATGAGGTCTTCAGTAAAATCTACTGATATTTCCGTTCCCATGAAATAGTTGCCAAAGTCTAGATTTTGAGCCCTTAAAATTCGTCAGATACTTCCATCTGTTTAAGCTCACTTTCCAGGCAGCTGAAAATTCAACCACGTTAAAAATCATCCATATGCGTTTTCTGTGTCGAACTATTTGGTTATGGAACTGTGTAGCTGACAGAACGCTTGTGAAAAATTTAAATTCTTTCACACCATACATTATACTATATTCCTCTCTTACACTCCCGCCATTTTAAATGTACTATCAGTGTCATCTGATATTTGCATATCATTCTTGAAGACGTGTGTGGTCATTATATGGGTGAAATGCATACTCTAGATTTCAATACCTACAGTAGTGGCAAAAAGTCCTGAACACACCCATTTTTTTAGAGTAATTTTTGTGTTTGACTTCATTTTTCGTTGTGAAATTATTGCACTATCTTAAATATTGTTATTGATTTTAATGTATTTTTACATGCTGATTTCAAATCTACTACTAGTTTTTTAACGACTAAAATATTTTTTGTAGTAAAGCTGCCTGAACACAATAATGTGAAATATGTGCCGAATAAAACAATCTAGAATAACATAATATGCAAAGAAAAATAGCACGAAAATTGACAAATACAGTATATTTAATAAGCATTTGGAAAATTACATTATCACATGTTAGAAAATCAATATTTTATGGGCCAGCCGTTTGCTTTAATTACGGCTCTACATCAAACACAAAAGTCAAACACAAAAAATACGCTAAAAAATGAGCGTATTCAGGACTTTTTGCCACCACTGTATGCAATTCTGAATTATCCTTAATTTATGGACATGAATGTATAAAATATTAAATGTAAGTAAAGTATATGTTTATAAAGTTTTCCTTCGTTTATTTGTAAGTCTTGAAATTTATGTATATATGGGAAGTGTGCAAGAAGGCTGGATAACGCATACATTCTGGCATCTGAAAACATATCTGCGGAAACCCACAGAGAGATTAAAGATGCGTACAAGAATGAAGGTCATAGTTCTGGTGAAATCACAGACCTAAGTGTTAGTTTTGATGGCACGTGGCTAACTCGTGGTCACTCCTCACTCATCGGTGTAGGGTGTGTTATAGATATGCTCACCGGTTATGTCTTTGACTTTGAAGTGATGAGTAAGGTGTGTCGTCATTGCTCTGTGGCAAAAAATAAGTTAGGCGAGTCAAGTGCTGAATTCAGCATATGGTATGAAGGACATAAAAGCGAATGTGATATAAACCACTTTGGCTCATCTACATCGATGGAAATGGAAGCTGCATTAACTTTATGGAAAGATCCACATCACTCGGATTTCGTTATATCACAGTTTTATCCGATGGTGACTGTAAGACATTTCATAAATTGGTTGAGAAAAAACGTACGGACCGGATGTTGTGATAAAAAAGGAAGAATGCATAAATCATGTCAGTAAGCGGTTAGGAACAGCTTTAAGATCTACCGTTAAAGATTGTCGTGCTCAAGGTGTTTCTTTAGGTGGTAAAGCTCATGGTAGTTTGAAAGAAGCTACAATTAAGAAATTAACCACTTACTACCAAAAGGCTATATTGAGAAACAAAGGGGATGTGAAAGCTATGAAAACAGCAATATATGCTACCTTGTTGCATAGCATTTCTACAGATGCTAAGCATCTTCAGCATTCAAAGTGTCCTGCAGGAGCAAACTCTTGGTGTTTCTGCCAATCTGCGATTGCTAACGGTGCAAAACCAAGAAATCATAAATTAAATGTAGGAACACCAATAAATGAAAAGTTCCTTCCAAAAATTCTTCCACTTTACCAAAGACTTGCATCTAATGAATTGTTAGAAAGGCATATTCGATGCGGAACGCAAAATGCAAACGAAAGTTTGCATAGCATGATTTGGGCAAAGTGTCCAAAGGAAATTTTTGTGAATAAAAGACGTGTTAACCGGGCAGTAACAGAAGCTGTCTGTGAATTCAATAAGGGTACGGCACGTACCATAGTATAAACACAGAAAGCATTAGGTGTAGCTACTGGAGGTTCTACCAAACAACTTGCTACTATCTTAGATTGTTGAAAACGACAATTTAGGAAACGTCGTCAAAATACCAGTAATAAGCTGGCTCTTAAGCTTATTAAAAAAGCTTATATATAGAAAAGAATTATTAGCTAAGCGAAAAGAAGGAATGACTTATGGCGCAGCCCAATTTTAAAACAAAACTGTTTTGGAAAAATAGTGAATTTTAGATTTAACATGTTTTACTTTATTTTATATTAGATATTGAATTAAATAGCAAATTAATTTAAAAAAGTTTTTAAATTTTGTTTATTGTACATTTCATATACTTTCATTTTATTTATTTTATGTATTTAATTTATTTTTGAATATATTTAATATAGGTTTCTTGCAAAAATTAGTCAGATAATGATATTTCCTATTTTTCGTAATTTTGAGGTCAGACAGGCTTTTTATAAAAAGCTTATATTTTTGTTTAATGTTTTGAAATTGAACTGTTTTATGCCTTATTTTCATGGTATATATCTATACAATATATTAACAACTTATTACAAAATTTAGATATTGTTTTGATATTTATTTAGTGATTTGTATTCTTGAAATTGCGTTTTCTCAGTTTGATTTTTTCATGAAAACACAATATTTAAAAGTACAAAACTTCTACAGATATTTATGAAACAACTTGAATTTTGGTCTGTACGTTTATTACAATGTACTTAATAAAAAAAGGGATCCATTTTTCAATATTTTGATTAGAAAAAATTTTATAAAAGAAAATGTAGCAGAAATCGTGCTTTTTTTAGCCTTTTTTCCGTTGTTGTATACATTTTAATTCTTTTTTTTCCAAAACTAATTTGTTTATTGCAAAATAGATCCCTAAAGTTATTGCTAATAGTCTTATAAGCCTAAAAAAATTTTTGGTGTGAAAACAAAAATAATTGTAAAAGAAGAAGAAATTTAAAAATAGTAAAAATTTAAAAAAAAATTAAATTTTTAAATTTTTTATTAAAGCTAGCTTTATTTTTCATGGTAAAATTTCTTTGTTTAATAGTAACTGTTTATAATATACACAAAGGATATTTTAAAACCTTAAATAAAAAAAAATTGAAAAAAGGTGCCGAGTCCCCTTAATTTAAATATGTCCAATGATGGAAAACTCAGTACTACATAATATAAAACGACGATCGATGTAGTTTTTACACACACACGCACACACACACACACGCGCGCGCGCCCGCCAGCCCGCGCGATACTTAGATAAATTTGAATCAAACATTTTCCTTTCTCACTTTAGTTACCATAAGCCTTATTGTATCTTTTTTAGAACAAAATGAAATAATTGAAAGTACAAAAAGTCTAAGTATTGTTGAAATTAATGATGACAATGATCCAAAGAATTAAAATAATGTTAAAAATCAAGTACATTGAAATTTAAATAAATGCAAATACTATACATAAATAATATGATTGTATATTTTAATTGTTATCTTAATTGAATTGTATTTACATTTTGTCATGATCTTGACAAAATAACCATCATCTTTGAATAATAAAAAACCATATAAACATGCATTTAGTTGTTTCTCGGAGTGTCAATAGATGTGAAAACCAGATTGATGTTGATAATTTTAATTCAAACATTAGGAAATTTCAAATTTTAATACTAAAAGTTCTAAGTTTTCACTTCTATCGGCAGTCTCTATAACTGCCATTTTTTTATATAATATTCTAGTTTAATAATACTCTAGTTACAGAGAAGTACTATTTTAAACTAAATAGCTTTTAATATATTTTATTGAAGAGGCTGTAAATTTGTTCTGCATAAATTCATCCCATTGTATAGAAATTTGCGGCATTGAACTGATTTTATTTGAAGATCATTCTAATTGATAATGCAGTAATTTATTCATGAGAGAATGATTGATCAATAATTTCTTATAATATTAAGACATTGATAGTACTGAGTAAATTTATCAAGAAATTTTAAACACAAACCTTCCGAAATAAAGTCATAATTTAGGGGGTTATGCATGCCCATAAGACTTTTTATTATTCAGAAACTTTTCTTGGTACTTAAATTAAGTAGAAATGCAGACACAATTCAAAGAAATAAAAAAAAAAAATCAAATCATTTCTCTAATGTGTGTGAGATGATTTTTATCTTCGTCTAAATACTTTCCGTTTATAATTAGATTTTTATAGACTTCAGAATTGTGTGATTATAGCATATCTCAGTATCCCCATTACTGTGATTCTAAGGGAAGCTGGAAGACGTAAAACAATTTTGAGGTTGCTTCTGTTCTCGTATAATTATCTAGACACATCATCAAATTATAGGAAACATTGTGATCAGTTTTAATGGGATTCGCATCAAATTTGATTACTTCTCAAATCTGATTATAATCTTAACTCTGATTTTTTTTTAAAACTGATTTGAGAAAAAAGTTTGTTTTTTTCCCTGATATATATCAGCAGATGGTTTTCTTCCGACTCCCTCTGATCCAGGTACGTAGGGCGTTGGCGTAAATCTATTAGAGCTTTTGTTCTCATATAGAATATTTTTCTCCCTCCAGGAACTAACCTTCTTTCAACTATGAATTATTCAACTTGTACGGAGTTGTTGAAACATTTGCGTTAAAATAAAGAAATAGTTTTTTTAAAAAATATTATGGTGCATAATTTAACTAGAAATTAAATGAAAATGAAACTGAGTAATGCATGTTTTTCTGTTTAGTGGCAAATGACGACTTTATTAAGAGATATGTGCCTGCCAGCGAATGTACGGTCATGTTAAAACTCAGGACGCTAAGTGAATTTTGCTTAATCCAATAATTCTCAAACTAGGAGACACGCCACCTGAAGGCATCGCAGGCATATCAAAAATAAAGATTTTAAAAACTTATTAATATACTGAAAGGAATCAAAACAAAATACAACATAAAATCTATGTAGCATATTTATTGCAAACACTGGCTGGATGGCGTGGTTGGTTTGTCTCAGGCCTTCCACACCTAAGGTTGTGGTTTTGATCTCGCCCCAAGTCGGTGGATTTTCATGATGAAAAATATCGATAGCGGCCATTTAGTATGATTATACGGCATGCAAAAGATCCTTAGAGTGTCAGATTGGCTTGGGTGCTCTCGGGAAAATTAACTCCTAGTACATGTTCATATCATCAGAGCTCAGGTGCCTCCCTCTGGGGAGGAAACTGGGCATCGAAATTACCGGCGGCGATTGGTATCCACTAAAAAGAGATACTAGCTCCAGGGGTATCCAGATCTCCAATGGTAAAACACCAATCCGTGCCCATTAAAATAAATAAAAATGTTGCAAACTGTTTCAATTTATAAACTAGAAAGGGAAAGTAACATGCACCTGATCCTATTTTTTAAAAGTAATTAACTTAAAATATATCTATGACTTAGAAGTAACGTATATGCAAAATTTAATAATTTTCACGATAATTTTTGCGGTTTATAATTAAGGTCGTATTGTAGCGTTAGCGTCAGAATACATTGTTACTGCATTCAACACATTGTTATATATAAAGGGACATCAATGAAAATTGTGCATGTGTGTGTATGAAAACTGGATCGCAAATATCAAAAGTTTGTGAAGTACTGGCTTAATTTCAGAAATTTTACTTGAAAAGTGACAGAGTTGTCTGAAATCAAATGCGAGTCTATAACCAGCGAGATGCTTATGCTTAAAATATCATAGAACTAGTGGGGATTAAATCAAAATAGGTGTTTGCCTAAGAACGACTGGTTTAAGAATGTTACTTGGAGACTTGGTTGTAGATCAGTCAGAAAAGAACTAACATTAAAGAGGTGTTTACTGAGAAAATTGCAATAATTTTAGAACATGTACTAGAAGTCGGGTTCACATGTAGAATATATTTTTTTAATTGTAGCTCTCATGAATTCTTGACAAAAACCATTATCCCAGTGTATTTCAGAATCATTTTAATACTTTTCATTTATTATTGATATGGAAAATCCTTTGTGCACTTTCTTAATTCTCAAAATGAAGTTCTAGCAATTTTTAAAAATAAATAATTTCTAAGCAATCAAAAGCAAAAACGATAGATTATTTTGTTGCAAAAGTACTGTTTTATAGTATACAAATGCTAATATGTTCTGGAAAAGATTAAGAATTATTTTTTGTCCAAGATAGCCCATTTTCAATGATCGAAATAAAGACAGGCAGATAGATAAATAGGCATTCACTCAGAGAAATAGTCAGGAAATATATGTATAGATACATAGAGACTGGGGAAAACAGCTAACAACTGGAAAGAAATAAGAAAGAAAAATTTTAAAAAACAAACTTTAAAATTCAAAAAAAAAAATAAGAAAATAAATTTTTAAAAATATGTAAAAATTGGAAACCCCGTTGTTATCTTGTTCTCAATACCGAATAATTTGAACCAAAATGTAATATATACATTGAACGATTGTAAGACTATCCATTTCTTATTTTAGATGTTTATTTACCCTACAAACAACATAATACTACTACATCCATTAAAGCGATAAAATTAAGTCATGCAAAACTTATCTAGTAATACCCTTTCTACAAATCCTTTTTATCTTTCTTACTCTCTCACACACTTTCTCAAGAAATGCATAAATAAGTAAAAAGAGAGAAAAAAAAGAAAAAAATCCCTCTTTTGACCTTTTATCCCTGTGCTCTTACTCTTGTATGGTGATTTTCAGATAGTGCTTAAAAGATAAAAGAAGCTGTGTGTGTGTGCATATCTACAAAAGAAAATAAAGTTCCCGAAGAAGCAGAAGAAATTCTCGTCGACTTGGGAATTCTAAAAAAGAGGAAAGTGGAGAAGTTTTCATCTTAAATTTGTTACTTTAATGGAGGGACGACAAACGCATTAGGCATCGGGAAATAAACCATCTGTTTGATCCCTCCCGAGTGTTTCTTTTTCCGGTGTGTAATTTAATTGATTTTTCTACGCAGAGAATAATCAAGGGGGTGAAAGAATTAGTAATAGGAGGGAGAAAGGTATTTTTCCCCATAATGTGATTTTTATTTATTCGAAATCGTTATCGAATGCATTAGTGATTCCGAACTCGTTTCATCCGAGGTTTATCGTGTTTTTTGTCTTGGAGAAAAATAGACCTTATCTTCTATGTGAGGCTATACAAACATGCCAAAAAATATTTAACTTGTAAATTGAACTGAGACTGTACATGAGTGGTTAAACGGCTTTTTTCAAGAGAAGGCCTTCAGAGAAATAAAACTAGCATCGGTCTCTTATTTCCCCCTATTATTAAATTTTATGCAATTTTGTTGGAAATATTTTTATTACCTGTTGCCTACATAATATTTCAATGAGGATTAAAGATAAAAATCATGCATTTAAATTTTGCTAAAGTAAAACATTACTTTTTAAGTGAGCAAGGTAATTAAGAAAGTTTTAGAGACGTAAATATTTTTAACTATGTAATTCGAACAATCGAGACGTAATAGCATTTTTTTGAATATCAAACTTCATCCCTAAATATATTTATGAATTTTGTTTTCATAATTGTGCATTAAAATTACAAACCTGGTATGGCAGGAATTTTATTCCTCTGTTTATTTGGTATATTTCGAATGTAAAAATTGCCTGATATTTGTTATAAAACAATATTTTATTAAATTGTAACTTATTCGTTAAACTTGTATTAAAAATATATAAAACAATTAGTAATTTTTTTAAAAAAAAATATTTATCAATGAGGGTTATCAGACATAAATAAAACGGTACGTTTTTTTCCATATTCATGAAATTAAAAAATTACAATAAATATATTGCATAAAACATACTTTAGTAACATTTCAGACACTTAAGATTTTTTAAAAAAATATTTTTGGCTTAAGTTGTGCCAACATCCAGTGACATTATTGCATTCATGAAAGCAAAAGTAAACGCTTATACAAACCATTTTTAAATTTGTTAAGTACGAATTGTATAACAAAGTTTTTATATTTCCTTAAACTTTGGAAACCTTTATTTCGTCTCTTTTTTTTTGTCTTAATTTATCAAGATTGAAAACGCAAAGATATATTTTATATTTAACAGGCATTTACAAGAAGTTTGCCTTAATGGCGGAGAGAAAACACTATCAAATTCTACGAAATAGAGCAGATTAATATTTTTGAGGTATACGAGACATTTTTAGACACATTTGTGTATAGGGAAGGGGGCTCAAACTATATTCAGACTCATCAGTTATTGAAAACAATACCTACTTAATATATTTACTTATTATTAATAGATGTACTTCAGGCTGCATTTTTAAAGAGCAAGGAAACCAAACTCATTCAAGGGCTTACAGATACGGCTTTCCGGTGTATTTTTTTAATGTTTAGACTCAACGGTACTTAACCGTTTGTGTTGGATGTATTCCATGAATACGTAGAAGGAATGTGGAGTGTATGAGTGAAACATATTGACTTTGAAATACAATAATTGAATTTTCCTGCAGTTTTTTTTCTTCTTTTGCGTACGTTAGCGCTTTTTAAACAGTGGAGGGCGACTTCCTAAAGGAACCTGATAACAATAGGAGGGGGGAGGGCAGCGCCAGCCTATTAAAAAGTAGAAAACAAAATATTTTTTTAAATGTATTAATTTAGCGAAATTAAACAAACAAAACACATTTGACATAAAAATAAATAAATAAATACCTACACTAATACAATACATATA
Organism: Trichonephila clavata; assembly: GCA_019973975.1. Lineage (NCBI taxonomy): Eukaryota > Metazoa > Arthropoda > Arachnida > Araneae > Nephilidae > Trichonephila > Trichonephila clavata. Next base: position 119,456 of record BMAO01039779.1, on the reverse strand, counting down.
AAAAAGTATCGGTACTGCGTAATCTATTTTACGATTAATTTAATGATATTAATTCAGAACAAGTTTAATAACTGCCAGAGACATCGCGGGCTAGTCATATATAAAATTATATTCAAAAATCAACACTTATATGTTGATAATTTGTAAGATTTATATTTAATTCCTAACTGCCGATTAAAAGTTACGCAATTTGCTTCCCAAAATCACCGTTTCGCACGTAGGCGCCAGTATGTGCTGTATTAAGGGTGGAGAGAATGAATAAAAGAGAATCCTCTGAAATACTTAAATTCTTCACAAAAACTGTCAAGATCATTTTATTGCATTTCAAAACCCTGGGTATAATTTCGGCAGTGCACAGAAAATATCGTACTTCTTGAAGACGTATATATACGTCTGAAGTACTTTACGCACTGCTTGATCAAGACGTTTATAGACGCCAGCGACACTTAAGAGTTTAAGTCTACTGCAGCCTGATCATCAAAGTATCTTGTTTTCGAATTCAATAGATTGTTATTATATAGAGAGGGGCACGAGGAAAATTATGATTGAATGTTAGGTCGCAAGTATTGAAAGTTTTAGAAGCACTGTCGTACGTTGATTACCCATGCCCTGTGGAAGACATTGACCATCTTTTGATTGTGTTTCTGAATTTGACCTAGGAAGAAAAGTAACCTATAAGGATTGCAGGTTATCCTTCAGAGAATTCGGTCAACAAGTTGGATGAAACCAGTAAACTGTAACACGGATCTGTCATCACTGAATGCAGGAGGAAACGACGGACTGACGGGGACGATCAAGCCCACCTCGTTGCAACTACTGACCGAGATGACAGGTGAAATGTGTGCATGGCAGGGACTGATTGTGCAGCTATATCACAAGACATACCCCAACATATTCAGTCTAATACGCATTTTTTGGTGACTGCTTACACAATTTGACGCTGTTTAGATCAGAGTGGAATGTCCGCAAGACATCCATTCCTTCGTTTACTCTTGACTGGAAACTACAGGTGAAAGGGTCGCTAAAATTGCCATGAACGGTGGACAATGGAAATGAATGGAATTGTGCTTACTGAAGAATACCGCTTCTGCCTGCAACATGATGATAGTCGGATTCGAGTTTCGAGACACAGTGGTGAGAGGCTTTTAAACTGTTCGGTATGCGACGCCTCACTGATTCTGCACCCGGTATCATGATGTTGGGAGGTATTGTATTCCACTGCCGCGATCCTCTATTAATCCTTAGCTATACACGATAAATCCACCACTACATCTCTGAGGTTTTGGAGTCCGTGGTCCTCTCATACATTCAGCGCTTGACATCAACCCTATTAAAGGTGGATAATCCGCGACTACACGTGACACACATTGTTCAAGAGATTATCTTTACCCATCAGTGAATTGCTTTCTTTGGCCTGGTTGTTCTCTCGATTTATCGCCAATCAAAAACGTGCAGTCCTTGCTTGCACATTGGCTGACCCCATATGCACCATACGTTGCGACACGAGATCAATTTTGGCAATATGTGAGAGCTGCATGTGCTGTACCCGAAGGATACACCTAAAGCTTCTTTGATCGTATAACGAGGCGTGTCGCATCGGTTATAGTCAACAATCACGGCTACCCTTACTACTAATTTTGTAATCCTCTACGCGTCACATGAGGCAGTAATTTTAATCGTTTGATTCTTGTACAATGTGTTATCTACCAAACAAATTTCCCTGTGATATCTCTAGTCCTTCTTTGTGTTGCACTTTGTGTGGCCAGCAGTGTGCGGACCATTGAAAATGCAACACCAAGAAGGAATTATCTGATGAACGTTTAATTCGTATGAATAGAATGGTTTGGGATATATAAATGATGAGTATCTCAACGCATTTAATTGAAGCAGGTGAGAGAAGCAACATCGAAAACAAATGCATAAATCAAAAGTTGTGTATTGCATTTTTTATTAGGAAGAAGCTTTGTAAGTTAGGATTTTGCTCAAAACATCGTGTTATACCTCAAAAATGCAAAAAAAAAAAAAAAATCCTTTCCATGAAAGTGTCGCGATTTCACAGAGGCATGATCGTTGCCTATCTGGAGTTAAAATTATCATCCCATGTTATCCCCCGTCACACTGCTCAAAATCCAACCACTTTCGAGCTAATATGAAATCAAAGAGATGCTGAGGGTTATACTAAAGGTTATGAAGGTTCTCTACCGCATCTCATAACTAACGCTCAGAGAGCAGACAAATCGTGAGGTTGTCTCTCTAAAACTATGCAACCACATCACGTCTTATCAATCAGGAAATTGGCTTTTTTTGCAACATACTCAATATCCTCTTACACGATGCAACGATGTTAGCAGCAGCGTGAACTGTCAACTGAATGTCGGTGGTCAAAATTCGGGTAGGGAATTTGGTAGTGTACTCAGGACATTCGATTTTTATCCTGCTCTTTGTATGGCCTCTAGATTTGACACTCATTGAAAACATCTGGTCTTGGGTTGCTAAGAGACTATCTCTCTATCTTCGGCTAATACAGTTGATGAAGTGCGGTAAAGACTTGAAGGAGCGTTGAATGAGTTGTTCATTTTTGTCATCCAAGCCTAGTTCAAATCCATACCGAGCCAGTTACGCTCCATTTTAGCTGTCGAGTGTGACAACAGTTTTTACTAATCCCACACCCCTGTAACTTGCCCTGTATTTTGTCTTTAATCCATTCTGTTTATGTACAATGAGTATCTTTTTTGTATTTCATTTTCTTCATTGTGTAACAATTTTAATGACAGGTAGTGTATATCAACTTAATAAAATTAATAAATATATATATAAGAAAGGAAAAAGCGGTTAACTCATCAATATATTTCCAGAATTATTACACCTACAAACGTGAAGTTTAATAGGCACGTACTTTTAATGGAATAGAGATTCGCTAAGAACGGATTTTGGGAAAATGTGGCGTTGCGGGGGATTAAGAAGCGTAATATCTAATTATTTCCATTTTTATACTATTAGACGTGCATTCTTGAAACTTGGTACGCAGATTTCTTTCATGGAATAGAGATCCACGACAAAATGGATTGTACAAAAAATATACAGCCAAGTGGCGTTGTTTGGGATTAAAAGGTGTAAAAGATAATTATTTCCATTTCTAGAAAATTAGACGTACACTCTTGAAATTTGGTAGGCAGATTCCTTTCATGGAGTAGAGATCCGCTACAAAATAGTTTTTCCTGTTTATGAAAATTCGACCCATAAGGGACTTTCGGGAGATTAAGGGGCTTAATAGATAAATATTTCCGTTTTTAAACTGTTAGATTTATCTGCTGGAAAATTGATAAGCATGCTTCTTTCACGTGGAATAGAGTTTCTCTAACAAATAGTTTTGCAAAAGTTGACACCAAAAGGTTTTGCAAGGGGTAAAAGGGAGTTTTTGAAAATTACTCCTTTTTTGAATTGTTAGACCCACATACTTGAAATTTGTTAAGCATGTTATTTTTGTTGAATAGTGGTTCACTAAGAACATATCACACGGTAATAGACTTCTGAGGGTAGCGGGTGGGGAGGGGGGTTACTGGGGTGTATAGACAACAATTTCCATTTTCAAACTACTAGGACTATAGAAAAGAAATTTGGTCTGCATTTTTCTTTTGTTGAATTGAAATCCGCTAAGAACAGTTTTTTGGAAATCGGCTATCAACGGGATTATGGGGTATTGATAATAAAAATAAGATTCTCTATTAGATGTAGACTTAAAGTTTGACAAGCATGTTTATTCTATGGATCCACTCGAAATTGGTTTTCCGGAAATCCACTTAGTTATTAGGTTACGAGATCACAAAGAATCATTTTAGTTCAATTTTAGACATTATTATAAATTATTAATTAGAAATTCTCTCCTTTTTGTATCAAGAGAGCAGATTCACAGGTATAAGTTTAATGTTAGTTCTCAGATGTCAATACTTTATGTAACGTAAAATCCGGCATATAACGAGCATCGCTGTATAGCGCGTTTCTACACTTTCAAGCCTCAATTTTTAGTTTTTGGGTATATTCGCCGTATAACGCACACACCCTTTTAAGCAGAAACCTGCAATGTACATGTGGAATACTTTTATCTTTTGAAATCATTTATTAAAGGTATTATGTGAAGATTTTGAAATAATTGTATATTTCTCTTGTTGTAAACTTTTAAATTCATGAGGAATGTCATTTCTTTTAAATAAATAATATTTCGATATATGTAGAATAATAATTTTTTTATACTCATCTCCTTCTTATTTTTTGTGCTATTATTTTTGCACCTGGCGTGCAACACGCGCCCTTAAATTTCGAATCAATTTTTTGGATTCAAAGTGCGCGTTATACGCCAGATTTTGCGGTATATATAAACAATATATATTTATACAATGTCATGAAATACCCAGTGAAGCAGGTGGATAGTGTCTAGTAATTAATATTTTTGTGAACCATTGTTCTTTTCATATCTATGTTTTTCAAATAATTCTGTTTCATTTTTTTTGTATTTGATAAGAAATGCGCTACATTAACGATAAAGTATTAACATAATTTACTATGTGAAATAATTTGTATCAATAAGTATGCCTATTTATTTTTCATTTTATTTGCACATTTCATCTAAATATATCATTTAAGTGTAGAATTACCATATGAACAATAAGCTAGTTTTTGTCTTTTTATGAAATAAATCTAACAAAATTATATTCTATTACAGTACCTTATTGTTATTTTAAGGAAAGTACAATTAAAACAGAAGCTAAAAAAAATTAAAATAAAGTAAAACTACAGCAGATTATTAATCAGTGTACTTGTAAATTCCTTATTAACATTGTGAAAATATATTCTATATTTACATTAATCTACAAAGAATACAATTTTGTAAAATTTTACATCAAATTTGTTAAAAATTTCTTTCAAGATGTGGCAGTTAATCAGTTAGTCTGAAAAATGTTTAATGAACCGTAAAAATTAAAATGAATATATTTAAATATATGAAGTTTTAATTTACTATTACCGAAAACATTAAAAATATTAATATGAAAAATAAATTAATTAACTTGTAATTATGTTGTTTTATTCTGTATACTTGATTATAGTATGGAATGACATTTACTAAAAATATTATACATTATACTATGAATTATTAAAAGTTCCGTCGTTCTAAAATAATATTGAGAATGAAAATTGTTTTTTTGAACAGAATTTACTAAATGTCTGAAATATAGCGATGCCAAGAATGTAACTCATACTCTTATTCTTTAAATTTTAAATTTGTTTTAGCTTTGTATTTCCAGTACCAAATATTGTATTTGTTAATTTTATGATATTGAAGTAATTTTATTATGAACAGTGTCTTCTAATTATGAATTATATGGTATGAATATCAATAAAGGAGATATTATTTTTTTTAATAATTAGAAGGCGGTGTTATAACTTCAAATAATACTACTAGGTATTGTATTTTTATAAAGCAATTTATATTATGAATATATTTCTTCCATTTATAACGTACGTGACCTACTCTTGGTCCCGGTTAGAGGTGTGGGAGGAAGTGAAGGATGACTTGCCATAATATTTTTAAACTATTTATTCAACACATAAACTATCAACAGACACAATTCTAATATTCAAACAAGAAGAGTTGTTCCAACTAAGAACAATAAGGGAATGAACGACAAGAGACGCGAATTATGAGAAGACTTCTATTATATATATATATATATATATATATATATATATATATTGATCTTCCTTTTATGGGATCAATCCACTAGTCTTATATTTGAGTTGCAATTTAGCTATGGTGACCAATCGTCACTTAAATATCTTGAACTATTTAATGCCTGAAACTCGCTATCAATATATACTAATACCTGATCGGTAGATTTCTCTCCTCGTCGCCAGATTCTCTATAATTCAATCTCCATGCAACTCCATCTATCCATCTTACTAGCTAGAAAAACTATACTATATATAACCGACCTAACCAGCATACCACGGCTTCTTTTTCAAAAGGGTTGGTTGTGATTGATAGTCTAAAGATTTCTCAAGAGAATTAGATGACAGACGCGTGTAGATCCGTCACACATTTAAATTCCCTTTTATTAGAATCATCTGTATAAATTATAATTGCTTAATGTTCGTATGCCATTCATCAACACCTCTCTTTATATTGCTATTTCGCTCCCTTCTCTCTCTCCTTCTCTTTATATTTCTCTCTCACTCTCTCTCTATCATTCTGTTTTTATATTTATGTCTCACTCCCTCTCTTTCCTTCTCTATTTGTATTTCTCTCTCCCACTCCCTCTCTCTTTATATATATAAAGCAATATATGTGTAACTTTACGCATATATATAAAGCAATGCATGTACGATTTCCATAAGAATTTTGATTAATAACTAAATAAGTACTCTCAAATCATCGGTATTAACACTTGAGAGCTGGTACTTTAATCTCTTATTTCTACAGCCCTTTAAGGGGTCTCAGGGGTGTTAAAAATGTTTCGAGAGCACAAAATATGAACAATTTTCGCCTAGAAATAATTCTTTGAGGTTAAAATGAAATAATTTGATTCTTTTACACATTTTTTATAAAGGAATAAAGTTTCAAAAAAGTATAAAATGTCTAAAATATAATCATAATTTTAAAAATAATAAGCACATAAATATAAGAAAATTTTTTGTAAGAAACAAATAGTAAGTTTTACGACGCGCATGATATTTTCTGAAATAATAATTCTAATTACTAGCAATAAGTTGATTTATAAAGTCAAATATATCCTTATTAGATGGTAGCGATTAGATATAAAAAGAATAAAAAATAAAAAAAGTACATTTTTAAAATTTTTTTCAAAAAATTTAATTTTTTTGAAATTTTTCAAAAAATTACAAATATGTAATACTATAAATAGCTAGGATTTAAAGATTATGATAGAGTTTATAATTCTGTAAAGTTTTATGCATCAAAGTATGATAGTTTTTGAAACGCAATGCGCGTAAGTGAAAAAAACACAAACTGAGAAAAAAGGCTTTAAAGTTTTAAATTGAATTTGAGAAAATAAATTTTAAAACTTACATGCTAAAATGCTCCAGGATCATAGGATATGCCTTCCTGTTGCTCAAACAGCTCAATTTCTGTACTCTTTTTAATTTTTTTATCTCTCCAAGCTTCAAACGATGACGTTGAGCTCCTCTTTCTTGACGTAAAGATTCAACGATTGTCACGTTCAGCCAGGGGCACACAAACATTTTTGTTAATTTTTAAGCCAAATTTCTCTAAAATAGTAATAAGTATTTGATTTCCATCATTAAAAATGCTGGTTGCTAGATTTGCAGCAATCTCTGCAATCTGAAGGCTAGAATCAATCGTCTTCGAACAAAACTCCCAGATTAATGAATTTAAACTTTCATTAGGATTCTGTGTCTTACCTCCTAAGCATTTCTTCAGGAGTGCCAGATGAGATAAGTCTGCAAATACAGGCTTAATTACATCTCGAACAGCTTTCGAAACTGAGGGTTTGTGTTTATAATTTTGTAAATTATTATTAATTGCGGCATTGTACTTACACTATGTATTTGGATTTGTAGGACAAAATCAGTGCATCGGTTCATCATCGGTGCTGCAAGAATGACCCCAAACAGCCCAAATGGCTTTCCGCATTTCCTTTACACTAGTAGAATTGCATCGAATAGCATTACCATAGTAATGCGCAAACTTATCAATAAAACTATCAGTTAACCTACCTTTACCGCCTATAGTTTTACCATCAGATAATTTCTTCTTACCATATAATAATTTAAGCTTCCTAAGCCTTGTACCCATTCTCTTTTGCACATGGCCTACACATTCTATTTTCTGAATAAGATGGCATCGCCGTATGGATTGTTTTCAGAAAGGGCATTGAATGTTTTTGTGTCGCCATCTCCTATGTAGTTCGAATATTTCAGGTTGTGAAGCTTTTCTGATCAATTAAAAATCCTCAACATCCCGTCAACCTCCATCTTACCAGCAGAGCCAGAATAATTTTTTCTACGTGAAATCTTATGCACTCTTTTCCATTTATTGTACTTGATACCAAACTTTACCCCTTTATAACTGTCGCTTCATTTGCAAAATGAGGACACTTCCCTATCCAAAACCTTACCTGTTTCGGCCCCATTAGAGTACATACTCCAATCAACGATGAATGTCCTCTCGTCTTCCAGATCCCATCACCACTTACCGTTAAAATGTTATAAGGTAACGAAGAATTTTCTTCGACAGCTGCCCTGTTCATGCTTTCTTCGGCGACTTCCTTCATAACAAGTGAAAGTTTATTATTAATAACATCATATGATTTTTGTTCAACAGGATTAGGAAGACTCATTACAGAACAAAAGGTTTTTAATGACTCTAAACCTTGACCTATGCATCTCATTGCTAAAATAGATCTTCTGTTAATTTCTGGAGCATTATTTTTATTCCCATGTTTTCACAGCTTGAAAAAGTACAAATACTCCACAGTTTTTACAATGTATTTCAAAATTCGAACATAAACCACAAGTGGATTTTTCATTAATTGTTAATGGTTTATGACATTTTAAACAGCATGATACTGACAAAATAGAGCTAAAGGTTGAAATAAAATCAAAAATACGATATTCTTTGAAGTTTTCACTTACCTTAACAAGATTTGACTTTAATGAAGTCTGAATTCCTGAAAGTTTTTTACTAGATGCATTTTTCATTTCGGCACACTTACTTGTACTTTTCAATTCTGCACACTTCCTCGTATCTTTCATATCTGTAACATGTGAGTCACTTACCTTTAAATATTTATTTCCTCTAAATCTTTTGTTGGGGCGATTGCCCAACGATTTTTTCAGAATAAAACAACACATATCTTCGATTTAGATAAGCATTTTAAAAAAACGTGTACTAAACTAAACACAACAGAATCAAAACACGGCAGAATGAATGTGTTGAGTTGCAGGCTTCCTTCTGATCAACTCAAGCGCTTAAAATATTTCATGAGGCTTATTAAAAACAGAAAAATGAAAGGTATGCATAAATTTAAAAATAAATGGGCGTGGCATCTGTCCATTTAAAAGTTGTTATGACTAAATTGCTGTTTGCAATTTTTTGAATAACTTTCGAAGTTTTTAGAGTATTGTCACGTGGTCAGTATCAAAATGTTCAGAAAAAAATGAAGAACAAGATATATTTTTTTCGAAAATTCGAAAAAAAAAATTGTTAACACCCCTAAGACCCCTTAATTATCGACTGCGTGAAAGTTTTGAATCCCTAAACATTGTAAATGTTCAGCGGTTCCAGGGCTCGGGCACAATAATTTATGCTACAAGCTCACGGTTATTGCAACTCAGTAAACAAGGCGGACAGTTTTCTTCACAGAAAGCTTAAATGTGTAGAAATTAGGAGCCTTTACAATCATGTTTCGCAATATATTTCTTTGGTTTTATTTTTTGCTATTACCTAATGGAATTTGTTAAATTTCATTTCAAATGGACTGATTGTTTCTTAACGATGCACTCTGAAGCTAAGAGAGCTTTTCGCTGGATGCCCAGTGATACCGAGCTGAACCCAAAGGGCTTAAAGATGCCAATAAAAACAAATCGTACGCCTCCCAAGAAAGAATTCCCTTCGCTTACATTTAAAATGACTATAAGCTAAGAAGGTATAAATTTGACCCATCGTCAATGACTAGCATCTTAACTGGTCCACCTTTCTTGAAACTTCCACGCCGCATTTGTGTACTGACTTTGAGCTTTAATAAATTTAATGGGTATCATTCTTTCTATATGATGGGTCTACTTTATTGATCCAAAAATTAACGGAAATTACACCAGCTATCAATGCTATGTCACTGGTCCATTATCACCATCAGGTCCATCAGTACCCACTAAAGGCAATCTTTTGACCCATCTGGTTTCTTGATAACAAAGGGAAAATTATTCCTTATCAGCAATGTGAGTATAAACAGTCTTTTTTGATTTGCCTAAATATCTCCATTGCTAAGCAGCATGTAACATTATTACCACTCTCTAATAAGGCTTAAAATTTTTGACAAAAAGAAGCTAATTAACATCATAGCCAAATGTTCCATTCTGTAGATCAGTTTCTTCTCAAAAGTATATGTCTTCTAAAGTTTAAGACATCTAGAAATAGTAAATAATTACTATGAAGCATGTACCAATTGGCTATCCATAAAGTCTATTCTCTCTAATTAAGGTTTTGTTCCATTCCACTAAATTGGCACCTTAACCACCCATTAGGCACGCGAATCTCTCAAATGCATAATAAAAATATTGGGTTGATGCATAATTATCCGGCGTTTTTTCAACAAATTTTATTTAACAAAATCCATAAAAATATTTGACAAAAACACGTTAAAACGATTATTCAGTAGCGTAGTCACCGTTTACTTCAATTACTGCTTCCCATATGCTTGGTAGACGGTCGATTCCGCGGGCTACCCAGACTTTCACTGATTTTTCCTTTGCCAAAAAGTTCGTTGAGATCGCGAAATGACTGAGCTGCTTTCCATCCTTTCTCGAGTGAGGGAGTGAGTGAATATTAACATCCCACTGTTCAGCTACACGAGGGCTTTTGGGGACGGTCCGCGTAATTTTGAACCATGGTCAAGTGACGCGGACGACACCTGAGCTGGCGCCCCCTCTCCCAACCACCACACCACAGCAACGGGAAGAAGTTTGAGCTCTCGACAGATTTAACGTGCATCGCTTCCCTACACGGTGGGTCTTCAGTGGTACTAGGATCGAACTCATGACACACTAGCCACGATTCGATTAGCTCACGACCGCTTGGCTACCGCGGCCATTCCATCCTTTCTCGAAGTGGTAGTGTATAATATGGCAAATATGACTATAGTTTTCGACAAGCATTTTTCTAAAACAATAGTGAAGATTTTTTGTATATAAAAATAATAAACAAAATGCTACTTTTCACTGATGAAAAACGTGCTGAAATAAACGCCGGAAATAAATGCATCAACCCAATAGTTTCGGTGTTGAGTCCACACGGTGAATTGAAACATCCCCCTTCTTCTTTTATCTGTCTTATGTTACTCGCCCTAGGATTCAGTGTCCAACAAAAGGGTGATTTCTTCATATTTTGGGGGGCAGGGGCTATTGAATCGGATTGATGCAGATTGCCCACTAATGTTTTTTTAGTTTTGTACCATTTAGTTATTTTTATTTTTTTCTTGCAAAAAGTGTAATTTACAATTATATGCAAAAAGAAAGCGAAACAAGTAATTTATAACTTCTGTTTGATATATATATATATATATATATATATATAAACATATATATATACATATATATATACATATATATATATATATATATATATATATATACACTCATGTCCATAAATTAAGGACAATTAAGTTCAGGCAAAGAAAGAGACAGAAGCAAAACAAATTTGACTTATTTGTAAAGTCTATGTATTAAACAAAAGGTAAAGAGCAAAAAACATGCTATATATTTGACATAATTAATAAAAATTGCGATTTTTACTCCCTGGAACAAATTTAAAAAAAGAGCCTATTTACAAAAAACAGTGTAACATGGTTAGTATGATGGTTAATGCGGATTACATCTTCCGGACGATGCAATACAGGCCTTACAACGCTTACGCATGCTGAATATCAAATTATCAATCTGATCTTGGGGAATATTACACCACTCATCAAGCAATGCCCTCCGAGGTTCTGGTAGACAAGTGGGAGGGCGTTGAGGGGCTGCAATTCGTCGGCCGAGCATATCCCACACATGCTCTATTGGATTCAAGTCCGGTGAGTATGCTGGCCAATCCATACGGGTGATATTCTCCGATTGAAGGCATTCGTCTACAATTTTTGCATGGTGAGAATGGGCGTTGTCGTCCATAAACAAAAATTCAGCACCCATCGTGCCCCGAAACAAACATACATGTTGTTCCAAAATGACATCCCGATAGATGTGGCATGTCATCATTACACTCTGAACATGCAGGTCAGTTCTGGAACCAAGAATAATTCCTCCCCAAACGAGCCATCCTGCACCACCGTAACGGTTTCGTTTAATGGTGTTCTCTTGGTGGTAATGGGTACCTGGCGCTCTCCATATGAAATTTCGGCGAGAATTTAGACTGCAAACTGTACCTGGACTCGTCGGGAAACATCACACAAGACCACTGTTGCGGTATCCACAATGCATGTTCTCGTCTCCAGATTAAACGCAGGCGACAGTGAGTTGCGGTAAGGGGAACACATCTGACAGGCCTACGAGCATATAGACCAATGTGTCCTTAGCGTCTGTACACGGTCTGCCTTGAAACTGTCGTACCGGTAGCTGAAGAGAACTGACGAGACAGATCTGATGTTGTGCTCCGTCTGTTTCTTTTGGCAGTAACTGCCAAATACCGGTAATCATTCGGCGTTGTAACTCGGGGGTGACGTGTGCTGTAACATCTACTCACATTACCATCATCTTGGAATCGTTGTCATAACCTGGAGATGACACTCTGGGCAATTCCAAGTTCCTCGGATTCTTCCAGATTTATACGTCCACATTCCAGTCGTCCGATAATTCCAATACTTTAAAAATTCATCCGAATGCTTTCTTTCTGCCGTATCTATGCGGTAATTGCACTGAAAGGCTTTTAAAGCGCTTGTGAAAAATTTTACTTCTTTGTCACCATTCCTTATATACCCCTCTCTTACACTCTCGTCATTGTGACGTACTATACGCGCCATCTGGTGGCTCCCTGTAATTTGCATATTCTTCTTCAAGATGTGTGTGATAATTCTACAGGTGAAATTTTTATTTTAGAGTTGAATTTCTGTGTGATTCTGAATTATCCTTAATTTATGGACATGAGTGTATATATATATATATATAAATATATATATATATATATATATATATATATATATATATCTGGGAGTTGAGGTACATCTGAGGGATGCCGCGTTCCAGGTCAATGGCTGTACTTCATTCAATCATCAATGTAGCCAGAATAAACTCACAAATATGTATTAAGAAATGAAAATGCCTCAAAATCGTGCAAATATCTGGGAAAACTACGCCACTTTTTTGTAAATGCACCTACGAAGACGGTATCAGTGTAACAATTAAATGTTTTGTTCATTTTGAGTCAGGATTGAAGAAATTAAAAAAAAATTGATATAAACGCCTATTGAAGAATAAAATCAAGAGAAACATCAGCAAAACTGGGAAAAGAAGGTACTGATCCGTCTTGTCAGGCTTTGAAAACTAAAGGTTGATTTGTGAAGATTGCAACAAGGCATCTTGTTCATGAAAACAGTGATGACACGGTGACAACTAACCATTATTTTTTGGTGTTTTTTCGTACAAATATTTCCATTCCTGATTCTATTTTAAATATTATTTTATGTGAAATAAATTTGAATGTCAAATCGCTCAAATGAAATTAGGAAATCATCTTCAAACGTAAGTAAGAGGAGATGCATCTGCGAGATGCCACGTGCCAATGTATAAGACATTTTGAAGTGCACCCAGTGAAGTGTTAATCTAGAACTACGCCCCTACAAAACTGAGCGTCATTAATGAATAGAATATAGTCAACGAAAGATAGATGGTATACATGATTATAAAGAAGAATAGATGTTAGTGAACGCTATCACCGCATTTATTATTGTCTGAATCATAATTCCATAATGCTGCCAGGTTGCATTTCACTTCAGATAAGTAGGAATTGATTTCCTTCATAAAGTCATCTCTAGTACTTAAGGCGATATGGTACCTAAAAAATCATTAAACTGTCGAAAACATTTCTATTGGATTATTTGATACCTCGAATCTTTATAAATATGCCTGCTAAATTTCAAAGCTTTACCTGCATTTTTTCATTAAGTAATGGAGCAATGTTTGATGCTAAACAGCAACTACCCCGCCTACATTTCAGATTATCTGCTAAAAAGAGACTCATAAAAAAGAATTAATTAGTTTTCTATTGCGTATCAATGAGATTGACATTATATATGCAGTGATAAATCATTTTAAGAAAGAATTGTGCAATTCATGCGAAAATTCTAGTATGTGAATTATTTTTTGAAGATCAAATGGATTTGGATAAGATTTAAAAGTTGTGCGTGCTTTTTATGATATTATTATGAATGAAATTAAAACTTCAAAATGGATTCTCCCAAAGAACACATACTAAATGTCATTTTGATAACCCAGATAATTAAAAATCTAATTCGCAAGAATAGAAAAACTCCCCCATTTTTTTATATTTGTTGTTGGTGATATATATATATATATCCCATGTGTGCGAGATTCAACTATGTTATTATTAAAATATTTTAAGATATTTATTTAAACAAATGCACATATACAGTTCTTAGATTTTGATGTATTTTACCTATAAATTGTTATTTGATTTTGCTTTTATTCGTGTACAATATTTAACATGTGAAGGCTTTTAAAATTATGTAAATAAAAAAGAAAGGCATAAACGTCACTTGTACATGTTGTGCATTAGCTCTGAGCATGGAATTAGCTCTGAAGTGTGTGTATTTATTTTTTTTTATAATTATTAAGATAAATTTTTATGAAATATTGATCTATCATCCGTTTTTTTCTATATATTTATTATGACAGTATACTGTTTAATTGTTTTACATTTGTGCTACTTTTTATGGTAAATAGTTTTCAATAAGCTAATTAACATTTCATAAAAGTTTCAGACTATTCGATGAATATTATATCATGCTATTCATGGAATGAAAACTTCTAACTCATATTTCTTAATGTTGAATTTTTGTACCTATACTGTTATTCAAAACCCTAAGGCTCTTTTGATAATTGAAGTATGGGTTTGAAATTTTTAATACATGTTTTGAAATGTATGTTTTGTAAAACTGAGCATGGAATTAGCTCTAACATGTTTAGTACTTTTTCTAAAAAATTTCAAAATAAAAATTAAGGTTTTTTTTGGAATTTTTGGAAATTTAACTATAAAAAATAATAAAAAATTAAAGAGCAGCAGCAGAAAAAAACCCATGCACAGTTTTATGTAGTATATTATAAGGCACTTGAAAAAAAATTTGAAAGAAAAAAGACATATTTAAAAAAGCCTTAAGGACTTAAAAAATGCTTAAAAAGCTAAAAAAATTTACATTTTACAAGCATTTTGTAACAAATTTAAAAAAATTTGTATGGAATTATTATTAAATAATAACCTTTGTAAAATACAATTAAAACCAAATACCAAATAATAAAAATAAAAAAATTGTGAAGATGGTACCATATCGCCTTAACTAGGCAAAAGTGAATTGCTTAAACTTTTTTTATTGTCATCATATTGAGTTTAACTTAACACTAGAACCGAGACAGTTTCGGTATACCTGAATCCGCGAGCTGGGTCAAATTGACTCCAATTAATACAAACCCGTGTTGCTATGCTAAAAGTACGCTGTAATTATTTGACAGTGACATTTATTCATTTTTATCATTACATTTGTTAAATAAGTGATAAAAAATAATAAGGTATTCAAATATGGAATATTGTATCAGTTAGTAAAGTACAAAGAGTAACTTTACAGAAATATTCTTACCAGTGAAGATTTCCTACATAGCTCATGCGCATTTTGGGCAACTTCTTTTTATATATTTTGTACACTTTCCACATATAGGTATTTTACAGGCTAAGGATGTATCTACAGTTTTGTTTCTACTCTTGAAAGCTTAGCAATGTACCCTTTTTTGCATCTGCACAGATTCTTAAGTAGTATCTGCTCTTGTCTGTCTGACATGTACTTTCTTTTGTGAATTACGCAATTCTTCAATGAGTTGTTGAATATATTCTCTCCTCGTAAGTTTTTTCCAGTAACTTCCTTGTATAAAATCCATGAATTAATCCCTTCAAGATCAAGAATGTTGTAGAATACATGAAATGCAGCCACCTCCTTGATCCTGCCTTCACAGAATATTTCCGAGCCATTTGGTCGGCAATGTCGACACTAAATTTTGTTGAGTTATAAAATGATATTGTTCCTGAAAGCTTTTTTGGGTGATTATTGTCCATATAAATTGTGGGATGAAGGGAGCTCAAGAATAAGAGACAATTTTGCTGTATTTTCCTTGATAAACTGTCAAAGTTATATCGTCATGCACCCAGTAGCAATGTAAGGTATAACAGCATCTTTACTTTTTTTCACAAATTCAGGTACTTCTTCCCAATTTTGTTCCATCGTTCCAGTTAAACTAATGTTCTTCGTTTTCAACATTTGGGACAGATTTAGTGTAGTGAGAAAATTATGTATAGCGATATTTCTTCCTTTATTTTCGAAAGATTCTATCAAACACAAAACGATGTATTCGGAGAGAGATATGTTTTCAGGACGTTCCTCATCTTTACCCAAATATAGAAAACCGTTGAGGACGTATTTACTATTAACATCAGTTGCAATGACAGAACTTGATAACAAATTTATTTGGTTTTACTCTGCATATGTAGCGTGAAACGACATCTGGCTTTAGATGAAAGCCAGTTCATCAATAGTTATATATGGTCCTTGGTTATAGCAGTTATTGAATTTTTAATAAATTTCTTCCAAACTTCAGAAATGAAACAGAACTTATTTGTTTGAAGGCGTTCACAGATCGTGTAGTTTTTTTTTTTTTTTTGTCGAATCGCAGAAATTTCATAAGTTTTCTGAATCTATCCCTCACCATAGTATCGCGGAAAAATGTGGACCCCAAAAAACAGAATATAAAATTCTAGATTCTTTGCACCGAATATTCCTCGAGCACACAAAATTGATATAAAAGCATCTAGTTCATCTAAAGTTGTACATCGTTCATTTGTTCCCAATTGCCGGTGAGCTTCTTCCTCGTTACAATTCTTGATATGACGAAGCATAGGCAAATCTATAAGTAGCCTCCATGAACTGATTGCATAGCAATTTTTAATATTTAATATTGCATAAATGGTTGGGTCACTCTTTTCTTTGAAAATATTATGTTCAGCACTTCTTCCACTCATGCAACTTCCAGAGGTGATGCTTTTACAACACATTCCATCATTTGTAACAAAAGTTCAAGAATTCATTTCATCTGGATTGGAATCTGATAATCTTTTACGTTTGTGTACACATTGTTTTTTCTTCCCAGAAGTGGTTTTTCTGCTATTACATTGTACAAGAAAATTAGATACGGTATTTTCATCCGAGAAAATATTTCTTTCTCTGGAGGCCCATATTCATCATGGCTAAAAACAATTTCTTCATCATTATCGTTTTTGGATTCATTTCCCGATAATTGTCGTATATATTCTACGGCTTCACTAAATGTTAAATTAAGCATATTTCTTCGAGCCATTTTCACATAAGATCAATTTTATCTCTACGTGTAAAGAAGGTTGCGAAAATCGAACAGACTGGTACACTCAAACTATCTCCAAGGCAATGCGAACAACCAGTTGTGCAGTCATAAAAATCTAGATATGCACCTGTTAGACTACCGCATTGGCTATGGTGGTATTGCACCACATTCCATTCAATAATTCAAAACAAAAAAACATCGGAGAGAAAATATTCCTTGAATATACTAACCAGAAGCATTTTTCCCATACGTAATGATACCGGGAGGGGAGGGGTCTGCACACTGGGTACTACTACAACAAAACTCTCAGCTCCTTTTCTGTCATCAGTAACAATCTACTTACCTTGAAGTATTGTTCTGCTTACACTAGGGACATGGAAAGAGGACTGAAAAAGCTTTTTCCATTCCAGGAAACGTTGAATTGCAAATTTAGTACTTGTGATTATAATGGGGTAAAAATGACCCATTCCGCGGTTTTAGGTATAAGTATTAGAAACAAAAAAATGATAAATATTGAACGTATCATATTTCCAAAGATTATTATTCGAATAAAAATAGACAAATTGAAGATTTTTTAATTCCATTAGTAACTTTTTGAGAAATTCGGAGACAAAATTTCTTTTGGATCAAAATGAACAAATCCGCGATTCTAGTGTTAATGACATCCATGTAGCGTTATAATTCTCCCTGAAATCAAATAGGTAAGCGTGATCTTCATCTCTTTTAACATAAGAAGGAGTTACTACGTCAAGTATAGAAAATGAGGTTTTGTCAAAGTAACATCTGTAATAAAATGATGTAGATATTTCTAAAGTAATTCAACAATCTCTCCCCTCCTAATAATTCATCCTAATAAAGAATCATTTAAAAAATTGGAAAATGAATTTTATCTGCACGTGTATGTATAAAAAATATTCAAAATACATTTTTCATTATCTTATATATGTTATATGAATATTGTTTATAAGTTTAAAAGAAAACTGATGATGATTATAAGAATATCTATGGAAATAAATAAATGAAAGAAAAATTCATTGGAGCCTGATTGGTTTTTGGAAAAAAATACCGGTATGAGCATCGTCAACTTAATCTTACTGTGATGTGTGTGTGTGTGTGTGTGTGTGCTTAGGATAAATAATATTCAAGTAAAGGCGATTTAGTGAAAAAATGTAGATTGTAAAAGATTTCAGACAAGAAAAAATTATTTTTTAATTTCAATGCGATGTTATCAAACTTTAGTTTTCGCCTATGGCAAACAAAACCCATTTGTCTCAATTTTTTGAAAATTTCCTGATACGAAATTGATTTTTCTCATTTTTCTGATTTGATTTTGAAAATCCTACATATATACAAGAAAACTTTTACACAAAATAAAGCTTGTGCATTCCGGTATATTTTAGATGCGTTGACGTAGATGGAACTTAGCAATTTATTTTGTTGTTTATATTCATCTCGTGTGTTTTTGTGCGAAAAATCATCGCATTAAGTTTATATATTGAAATAAACTCAATAACTTTTGTAAATGTATTGGAAATTTCTCCAAATAATGCAATATTTATAGGACTCTGATTTTCTTTAGCTATTTATCTGGATTTCCATTTTTCACCAGATTAAACTCACAGAACGCATGAATGAAGTTTTCAGAATAAAAATATAAAATTTTGCGATTAGTTTTTGCATTTACTTTCAAATTTCAGTTTCTTAAATTTGTTTCAATAACATTACATTAAACTAGTATAAAGTTGAGCTATAGAAAAACTAACTACGTGACCTATAGATTATTGTACAAAAATGTTTTTATATTAAACTAAAACAGTTTATGTTTGTGATAGCAGTTAGATATTTTTATTTAGCAGGAAGCACATATCTCTGAAAGGGAGCACTGGTAGTAACGATATACAAAAAACGTAGAGCAGAAAAACTTAGTTTTCCTTAGTTTCATCTAATTTTACTGAACTCATCCTGAAGACCCAAGTGGTGAAGAATGAGGTATGTCTGCAGCTTATAATACTTCATATTTGACAGAAATCAACACATGGAGATTTGACGTCTATGCAAGGCGAACAAGAAAGCACCTTCTTGTGTTTTGAAAAAAAAATTATAAATATTATCACGGAATGCAAGTATAAAAGCTTTAATCTTTTTCAATTGTGCGACAGTTTCCGGTGGGCTTTGGCCTTCTCAAGAATTTTTCTCCATTCTTCTCTTCCTTTGGTCACGGTCTTCCAATTAATCACTCGTAGGATAGCGAATCTGAGGTTTGATAGACCCCTAGTTCTTGTTTCAAATGGCTTGCCGAAAAGGATTTTCTGAGCTGAACTTTATTTTATCCAATCTAATAACAGGGCCAGTTCATTTGATTCTTTGAATTTTTATATATTTGACAACATTTGGTTCCCTAAAAGAATGGTAATTTTCTAAGCCTTTTACTGTTATCGACGTATATATACGCCTCCCTGAACCGATGATTTAAATGTTCTGAACGTATATACACGTATTTTTGTTATGCGATCCTTTCCAATACGCTGTTATTACTAAAACTATTTCGAAGGCTTTGGTATGCAATAAAATGATCTTCGTAGTGTTTGCGAAGGATTTATACTTATTTCAGAGAAAGGTTTGCTTATTTATGCCTTTTCTTTTCCCTCAGATGCATTGCATTTGAGTGCCTAAGTGAAAAACAGGGGCCGTGAAGAGCGAATTGCATAATTTTTAAGCAGCAGGTAAAAATCTAAAATTGAGCGTCTATACCACAAAAGGAATAGATCACAAATAAGGTTTTATATGACACTAAGAATTATGCACGTTTCCATTTTCTCAAATTATTCTGAAAAACGCATGATAAAACTAAAAGTTTATTTATAGTTTTAAGAATAGTGTTACAGAAACTGGAATTAAATCAAGTATTAAAATAAATCCAAGACCTCTTTCAGTAAATTATTTTGTCTCGCGGAATTTATTTAGTATATATTATACTTCATTTAATGAATATAAATTTATATTTGGAAATTTCCCATGCAGTACACTTTATACTCGCATATAGTCTTATCGAGTACATTCTCAGGTTTAATGAGTGAGAATCCTAAAGCTCCTTAGATAGTAAGCTAAGCCCATATTTTCTAAGTGAAAGTAATTGCAGCAATTCTAAGTAATTTAAATGAAGCTCATTTTAAATAGCTGTGAACCAGATATAATCTTATCAAATTACCGTTTTAGAAATAGCACACTTCCGAATATAATTTGGCCGTGATTTAAATTAAGAATTTAATAGTATGGGAATGATTTTACGGCTAATACAAAATGTTTGAAATATTCGAGAAAATACATGAAATTCGAATTAGTAAGAAATAATGAATTATTTAAATACTTTCTTTTAGACATCTGATATTTATTTGCAACCCAAATTTATTGTGTCTGACATATTCATTTTGAAATGCATTTGGTTAAATCCTCGTTATTATTTCTTTTCTTTTATAAAATGTTGTTTAAGTTAGAGACGAATTTACAAAAAATATTGTTAAAGCAAATGTGCCAGTGTAACTGAATAATATGGTTACGATATAAAACCTACAATGTTTATGTTCAGAGAGAGACCAAAAAGAGTCCTGTTGCTATGAAGGTCTGACGAATGTAGAGGAGCTGATGTAGACTAAGTATTTTAAAGCTCAAAGTCTTCTGAATCGAACTGTATAGATGCAAAATGACGGTTTTGAGTTCGTATACATGACTCCTGAATATTGAGGTCATTGAATAAAGATGAAATAATTCGCCGAAAAAAACGACGATAGGTACTCCTTTAAAGCAAACCGAAAAATAAGACCCTAAGCGAAATTTATATAAAAATTTAAATGAAATAAAATAATGTATTTTTTTAAATAATAAACACTTCTTTTTTAAAAATATATTTTAATATGAAAATTATGAAATGAGTCCTTGAAATTTAAATACCTATCTGAATTTTTTTGTTTTTAAAATATTTTACTTCATAAATTTCCAAAACTATCAATATATAGAAGATATTTATTTTTATAGACTTTATAAGTAATGCATTTCGTATTTATAATATGAGTGTATGTCCATTGCTTTCATTATTGTCATATTGATGAATTCATTTTATTTTCTTTTGCAGTAAAAGTTACGTTTCTCTATATGAGCATATAGAAAGATGAAGGGACATTAGACATACATTTTCTCTAATTCTGCCATTGTAATGCAGTGTTTAATCAAATTGAATTCTTTTCATTTTATTATTCTAGACATTTTTCCCACGTTATTATTCTTTTGATATAATCTACTATACTGTATGCCGACTAAAGTCCCTTTTCTCCCTCTTAACTTTGGAACGGTCATTGATATATTCAAAACAGTGGTGTCTAGTTATAGTAAAGTGGCCATGCACTACTGAATAAAACACCCTACGGCACCACCTGGTGGTACACTGCTTAGTTATTGTTGCCGATATAAACTAATGGACTGTAAGTTTTATAACAAATTTTAATGAGTTAAAAAGGATCTCAACTATATATATGGGATTGCTATACTTTTCGAATTGAATACAAGGTTACAACAGTTGGCTCGGAGTGAAATCTATACAAGAATTCTCGCCATCTGGCGCCAACAGTTAGCATGCCTATCTTGAAAAAGAAAAGAGATAAGGGAAAGAAGGGATTTACAAAGTTGTAAAGCATCATGGATTTAGTGCCAAAAGACATGTTGTGAACATTAATGCGAAGAGTAGAATGGTTGAACCGCACATTCGTTTTCCATGATTTCCTCAATGTCAGAAAAAGATCTCAGAAAGAAAAAAAAAACTTTGTTATAACAATACACTCTCTAATTTGAGATTTTCGAACTTCTCATCGACGGCTGCAATGCACATTTGGATCTTTACTTGAATGTCATGATGTTGGACTATATAGCGTCACACATTGACACCAGCACCCATAATGCGTCCTTTTAGATCTTGTAATGTTTGTGGAGGAATCGCATATGCCTACTGCTTAAGGAGATGGTGGACCTTCACAATGTCAAATTTTGGTCAAAATTGCAATTTTAATTTTTTTATACTAACAATATTCCTTATAATTCATTAAACGGTTTGATCAAAGAATTCTGTCATTCTAATTAATAATTACAGAATTATTTTTTATTTTACTCAAGTAAAAGTTTAAAACGCACTTATCTTAATTCGAATATTTTTCCGTTTTCATTGTTATGTAAAATGCTCCTTGCGCTTCAAATTACGTCATATCTTTTTGAAATTTTTACAACTTATGAAAGATGATGTAATTCAAAATTTGCTCATAAGTTTTCTAAAGTATTTAAAGGATATTTCGTGTTGTTTTGAATACCTTGAATGTGTGATAATTGGTGAAACATTTCATACAATATAAAAAATGTATCTTCTTTTTCATCAAATTTTATTTGAACTTAAAATCCATGCACAGATGTATTTCGTTATAGTTTATCTACAAATGAAAAAAAATGTACATATCTTAAAAACTAATGTGCAGGGAGCATGTTTAAAAAAACAGTTTATAATAGATTTTTATAACAATATATTTAAACTGTAAAATGTAATAAACATTTACTATACTGATTCCATTTTCAGGTAATTAAGTTAACAATTTAAGAAAGTTTTAATGATCAACCCTCCTCTTAAAGTTCTCATATAGAAAGAAGTGGAGTCAAATCCGAATATTTAGGCCAATCTTCGACATGGCAATACCAAATTATTCGGTCCTTGAATTATTTGATGAGGTATTCCTTCACTGGAGATATCATGTCAGCAGGCACACTTTCATGTTAACCAAATAATTGGATTTGGCGGTGTCAAAGATTGGTCTCCACTTCCAACCTGATTTGAGTCCACTGTACTTTTTTCCTGTGAGATACTTGAAGTATCAGGTGTGTGTGAATCCTCCACAAACATTGCAGTACTTTAAAGGACGCATTACAAGTGCTTGTTCCAACATGTCATTCACTACGCTCCAATGCGTATGCAGCATGGCATTCAAACGTGTATTGCAGCGAACTGTGTCTTGATGCTGGAGTTTGAACATCTTAAATAAGAGTATATTGTTCTAATTAGATGATGTTTTCCTTCTCAGATCATTTTGCTCGAACCCCAGTGTATTAAATCACGAAAAAAGCAAATACGGGGTTTAACTACGCATTATTTACATTAATGACCGTAAGGTGTCTTATCATACTATAAATAGATGATGATGTTCTATAATTTCGTATATAACTTCATTCTCCTATCTCGTTCTTGTTTCTTATGCTACCTGATCTCGACTGCGTCAAATCCAGGCCCATGAAATTCATCGTGGCAAGGGGCTAGATGTACGCCTGTCGTTTGCCGTAGCCTTGAGTACCATACAAGTGACAGTACGATTTAGATAGGTTCCACCCCAATTTGGAGGGAGAACACCCTGGGGGAGAGTCAGGGGTTTCCCACCTATCTTCCCTATCCACCAAGCTCAAGAGAGGCCTTGCGACCCGACGGCTATTTAGAATACCTCCATGCCGCAAATACACTATACTCTTACAAATATCCATGTCTTCTTCAGGATTTGAACCCAGGCCCTAAGGTACTGCAGTCAGCGTTGCTAACCACTCTACCAGATCGGCGACAACTATTTCGTTCCGTTCATAAGACAGGAAAGATGACTCCGGATTTTTCTAACATGTGGCGTCGTAGGTGGTTCTATCCAGTAGCGCATAGCTACTTTTCTATACCTAGGCACTACTTTTATAACCGTTCTGAAGATAAAAGGGTGGAAAGGAACTTTAGCGAAAGCAAACTGTATGTAAATGCTTGTATAATAAATTAATATTCTAAATTCAATTATTATTTAATCCAAAACAAATTAGATATAATTAATATTGTATTTGATTAATTAAGATGAAATGAAAGCAATCTGCATGTTTTAGTTGTTTATGCTTTTATTGTATCTTTAGTATGAATATACATATAATTAAACATTTTCTGAGTTTAAAAATGAAAAGGTGACTGAATGGATTACACTTGCATCAATACTTCTTATATAGCAATAAGCTATCAGCACATATAATATATTTTTACGTATTCCTTTTCGTAATGTGATCATCATTTTTGACTAAATCGTAGATTAAAATAAAACAGCACCTTTACAGATACGACATTTTGGAGTTTTCCAGTTATTCATGATATTAATGATATTCAAAAAAGAAAAATTGGAAAATATGGACAACACATTTTTTTTTTGAAATTTTAGACATCCATGTTGACATTCAAAATCACAGATACCAATGAAATTGAACAATTCTTTAACCTGGTTTCGAAACATATATTTCAGAGGAACACATTTTATATTTACCTTGTGAGATTCATTTATTCAGCTGAGTAAAAAACTAATGTGCATGTTATCACTTTAAATATATATGTAGTGATAATACACACTTTATTTTACTTAGCTGGTTTAAAGGATGTGGTTATGTATAATTTGGATTTTTAACACAATGAATAGTAGCGTTCCATTGGTTTCAAGACTGTTGGATCTCTTGGAAAAAGCTCTGTGAGCAGATCTTTTGTAAAATCATTTTTGAATAATCCTTTTATTAAGTAATTATTTTAGTAATTTTCAGCTTAAACACTTTAGGAGAATTTTTTGCTGAACAGGAGCCGGTTGTTTTCTCGTGTTTTCTGAGAATTTTTTTATACTTTGAATTTTTATACTTTGAATTTCTTTTTATTTCATTTTAGTTCTTCCTACCGAGATG
Organism: Trichonephila clavata; assembly: GCA_019973975.1. Lineage (NCBI taxonomy): Eukaryota > Metazoa > Arthropoda > Arachnida > Araneae > Nephilidae > Trichonephila > Trichonephila clavata. The sequence goes on along the minus strand of BMAO01039779.1, from coordinate 94,313 downwards.
CAAAGAGGGGAAGTTTGGCGCCTTCAATCTAGTTTAAACCCACTAATTCGGTCAGAAGTCCGAAATTGCTGTTTCACTTGCTAGGTTATTTTTGTATTTTTTTTTTTTTTTTTTTTTTACAGATTCGATTTTCATTTTTTTATTTTTATATTTATATTACGTTATTTTTTGTTACCTTCTTTATTTTCTCCTTTTTGTTTTTGATATATTTTAAATAAATTTCTTCCATATATATATATATATATATATGTATATATATAGTGACAACAGAAAAAAGGGGAAAGTTTAATTTATTTGAGACACTCCGAAAATTGAACAGAATTTAAACGAATATATAAACCATTTTAAATAAGTACTTAAATATTTTTTCGTTAATTGAGTTAAATAAGGCTAATAATATATTCATAGAGATAACGCAACTCTGATGCTTCGCAATGTTTCAAAGTTTGCGACCCAACTTTCAATGATAATTTTCATTGCGCCTCCCCCGCCTCTCCTAAAATAACAAAGTATAGAATGCAAAAATAAATTACTTTGACGCTATAAGTCTATAATGCAACCTTAATCATAACCCGTACAAATTATCAGAATAAGAGCTAAACTTTGAATAGGTTACTTTTAAGTTATATGTTAACAACTGTGTTAACTTTTCCTTTCTAATTTTTAAAATAAAACAGATTGAAAAATATTTTTAATTAAATTAAATATTTATTTTTTCTCATGATCCCTTTCTAAAGTCTAATCTTCGATTTCCATCATCCTAGCTTTGAGAAACTAGATTTTCTACCCTGGTTACTTTGAAGACAAGCTAAATATCTCAGCTAAATATAGAAAATTATTCAAAGATGTATAAATATCTAATATTAAGCTTTCCTTTGTAAAATTGATTTGCAATACAAGCCCATGGGAGTCACTATTCAATATTAAAAATGTTCTTAATTTAGTATTTATAAATTAATTATCAAATACATTGTATGCAGTACTGACATGTTTATAAGTAAGCTATATCAATGTAAATATGTATTTTGTTTTTTATTTCAGAATGTTTTCTCTATCTATTTTGCCTCAATTCAGCAAATTAATATTTGTTTAAACAATCTTTTATTTTTGACTTTTCGATTTGCTCGCGTCCTCCACATAGGGTTATGACTCCTCCGTAGGGAGGGGGGTGCCCTTTAGTTTGAGAAACACTGGGTTAGATCGATTGATAAAAGATTCAAAAAAAGTTGATGTTTTATTTTTAATCTAAATAAAGCATTCTAATTTCTTAAAATTCTAATTATTAATTAGATGAGCAGGAAAATTTACTTTTTACAGAAAAAAGGGTTTATTCCGAGTCATTTTTTTAAAATTTATCTTCAACAAATGGTAAATTGACATTCAATTTATAGGTAAATGTCTTTGCTTTTTCGTTTTTATGTCATTTTTATCTGAATTTTAAGTCTTTCTGGTTAGAGAAAAGTAATATTTTTTTAATGTAATAAGATCCTTACAAAAAGGGAATCCACAATAGTGAGGCCACGATAATTAGTAATATAAGTACATTTGGTGAATTGTGATTTCTACTCACAAATTCGTCTTAAAGTGCTGTTTCCAAAAATGATGTGTAATATCGATAAAGAGAAACAAAAAATACGGGAGTTTTTATATAGTAAAAGCAATTGTTACAGAAAAAAATGAAACATTTATGAGAAAAAAATTTGTTCCTGAGGTTTCTGAAAACAGAACAGACCAGGTAACTCATAAGTATCATGATCATTATCATAAAGTAAAAAGTTCTCTGTTTTACCATCGCGTTATAAACAAAGCCTTATTCCTAAAATATAATTTTCATAGGGAAGTATGTTATTACTTCTGATGCATTTGTATGTCTTTTATTGTGCATTTACTGAAAAATTACAAGTGTTTGAGTACATGAAACCAGTTATTAAGTCATTGTGAAAAAGTCAATTATATAAATTACTTTCAGTGAGCGACATTTATGCTTCTTCAGAGAAAGTTCGGATTTTTGGATTTGCAAGAACCTATTATTTCTTACAAATCTCACGAAACTGATTTTCTATATATTCTAACATTTATACATCTAATCTAAGGCAAAATCATTTAATAAATCATTAATCCCAGAAATTAATTATAAAAAAATCGAACATAATATAGTTAAAAGATTACTGTAATATTTGGACACATTTCATTTTATTCTACGAATATAGCAATTCCTACTAAATACTATGCATAGACTTTAAATAGAAAAAATCATATATATAATAAAGCTTTAATAATGAATCTTTATTTTATTTTCTCAAGGATATATGGTATTTGACCTGTCAGTTAACTAGTTTATCAAACCAATATGCAATAATAATAATAATAATAATTTGCTTCCAATGCTTATAAAATACCATTTCTTGACAAAATTTTTACAAAAATCAAGATGGCGCTTTTTGTATGAACTTTGATTGCAGAATTTATCATTTTACACGCCAATGTTCCAATATTGGAACATCAATTTTCTGAAAAATTCAATTTTATTCATATTGTTCGATAAAAATTATTTTGGAGATAAAGTATGGCTTAATTTTTTAAAATTGAAGTATTGTTGCTAAGGTAAATAGTCTCTCTGAGAAAAATTCTGAATTATTAATTTTTTTCTATTTTTGATCGTGCAAAATTCAAAATTTCATATCAAATTCAAAATTTTAAAAATATTTTTATTATTTAGTATAAGTATTTAAAAATGATAATTTTAACTACAGACTGCAAGATATCATAAAAAATATCGTTATTTTTTTACTATCGGTTTTGAAATTTCAATGTTCCAAAAATGGAACATTGGCGTGTAAATGTATACTTTTCCACACAATACAGTTATTAAGTTTACAGAAGAGTGGGAAAAGATTTCTGAATGCTAAAAACTTATAGTATGAGTCGAGAGAAAATATTTATGACTTGACTTTCGTTTCGGCTCCCTCTCTTAACTACCCCCTCCACTTTATACAGTTTCTGAACTATCTCAAGTGAATTTTTCAGCTGCAGCAGATCTACCACGTGTGTTTGTTAATAGATGTGGCGTCTGTCTTATTTGGAAAGGAACGTCACGTAATAAGGTCTTATATTATTTTGTGCTTCGTCAGTTAGTGAATATTCATTACGCTGATAAGATGTCGCATTCAAAGCCATTCCGAACTGTAGAAGAGGCTTGGGAATATTTTTATATTTATGAAGATACTTTTCAGTATGTCCTTCCAGTAGATGTTTGTGGCAAATTCGAAATTTCTGCAAGCATAGATGATGATGAAATACCTCCTGTGTATGCCAGAAAAACACAACGAAAAAATGCTTCAAGTGCGAAAAAAGATTGATTGAGAAATGTTTTCCTAGCTATACATGGACAATAATAATAGTTTAGGACTGAAAAAAACACATATAAGAAAAAACAATAATTTATTTTGCCTTTATTTCTCATTTTAAAAAAATTTGGTAAGTTTGCATTTTTCTACTTTTTTTTAAACTTTATTATAGTATTAGCTTTAAGAATTTTGATATGAAGGGTATTTGTTTAGTTCTTCGTCCTACTGATGTTTTCATTTATTGTTTCTAATAAATTATTGTAATTTTTTGAAATGTATAAATTCCTGTTTATAAATTATGTTTTCAACTTAATCTGTTTTATTTTGGAATTATATTTAAAATTTTATTTCTGTTGTGGCGCCAACAGGGGACACCCATCGGGAAACCTGCATCCCCATCGTGGAACCTCTCCCCCCCCCTCGGGAAACATAAAAAAATATGTAGGGAAAAACTATGGATTTTTCTCTTTCACATGCAAACTTTTAGTTCTTTTCCCCCATTTTAATTTTCAGATTTTTAAGGCCCATTTCAATTGTTTGTTGGGTATCATGCCCCCCCTCCCCCTACAACGGGGGTGGGGTGAATGATGAAACCTGGGTTTAATCACCTCTGGTTAAGATACTACTTCTGAAAAATGTATATAATAACTGATTTTTTTTAAATCAAATGTCATTAGTCGTACTCTTAAAAAACATGTCTTAAAAAACAAAATCTTCACAATTTTTTTTTTCGTTTTTAATATTTGATACTTGGTTTTAATTTTATTTTATAAAGGGGTTCACATTTAATAATAATTCCATTTAAAAAAATCTAAATTTGTTGCAAAAATGTTTGTAAAATTTAAATTTTTTGAAATTTGCTAAACATTTTTTATTAATTTTAATTATAGTTAAACTTCCAAAGATTTTCAAAAAAAATCATAAATTTTGATTTTAAAATTTTTAGAAAAAATACTAAACATGTTAGAGCTAATTCCGCACACAGTTGTACAAAACATACATTTTAGAACATGTATAAAAATTTCCAACCCATACTTCAATTATCAAAAAAGTCTTATGGTTTTGAATAATAGTATGTGTACAAAAACTCAGCATTTATAAATATGAATTTGAAGTTTTCATTCCATGAATTGCATAAGTATTCATCGAATAATCTGAATCTTTTATGAAATTTATTTAGCTCATTTAAAAATGCCTTACCATAAGAAATTGCAAAAATGTAGAACAATTAAACAGTATACTTGCATTATGAATATATAGAATAAAAGGAATGAAATATCAATATTTTATAAAACTTTATCTTAATAATTATACAAAAATAGTAAATACATACATTTCGGAGCTAATTTCATGCTCAGTTTGACAACTCAAATAATGCACAAGTACAAATTATGTATATATATATTTTTTTATTTCCATGATTTTCAAAGCCTCCTTATGTTAAATATTGTACACGAATGAAAGCAAAATCAAATAACAATTTACAGTAACAATTTATGAAATTATAAGAACTGAATCTAAGCATTTGTTTAAATAAATACCTTAAAATATTGTAATAATAATAGTGTTGCATTTCGCACACATGGGATAGATATGTATCACCGAAAACAAATACATAAAAACGGGAGAGTTTTGCTATTCTTGCGAATTAGATTTTTAATTATCTGAGTTTTCAAAATGAGATTTAATATTAGTGCTTTGGGAGAATCCGTTTTTAAGTTTTAGTTTTGTTCATAAAAATATCATAAAAAGCACGTGCAACTTTAAATCTTGAACAAATCCATTTGCTCTTCCAATAAATAATACACAAACTAGAATTTTTGCATGAATTGCACAGTTCTTTCTTGAAATGATATCTTACTGCATATATAATTCTACATATGTCAGTCCCATTTACTTGCGGTAGAAAAATAATTAATTAATTTTTTCCAGACTCTTTTTTAGCAAATGGATCTAAAATGTTTAGTCTGCTGTCCAGCATCAGGTATTGCTCCCTAACTTGATAAAAAATGCAGGTAAAGCTTTGAAAATTTGCAGGGATGTTTATAAAGATTCGAGGTATCAAATAAGCCAATAAAAATTTCGATAGTTTAATGATTTGTTGGGTATCATGTTGCCTTACAAAAGTAACACGCTCTCTCTATATATCAATCATATTAAACCTATGGAACAAATTTTATACGAGGAATGAAATGTATCAATATTGTAGTTATATCTACAAACAGCAATTATATGATTAACTACTATAACACACATTTATTTGAAAGTTCATCTAATAGTCTGCATTATTAGGATATAAATATAGCAATATATTAAATGAAAAAAGATAAATAAACATCTCAAAATATACTTACTCAATTAAGTGGAGTATAAAAGCATGAAACATAAAGCGTTTCTGTCTTAGTTTTACAACACACATTAAAATAACTCGTAAGTATGCTACGTTCAACTCTGTCTGTATTCGAGTAAAAGTAACATTAAATAAAAATAGCACTTCTTTTAAGTAATCAAATAGTACTCAAAGAGATAATAAAATTTATTTTTATTGTAGTTGAATCACGATTAATGTAGTAAGCCAACATACATCATCTCATATGTTTCTCTTTCAAATCCTTACATTATTTCTATTTTTAAAGGAGATATAGTTTTTATATTGCAAATGTGTTTCAGCTAGAAATAAATTCATTTGTCAGAGAATGGTGAAAAAAAAGGGTAAGAAGAAGGGGGAAAAAACATACTTGGGAGTCATGAACAATGTTTTTTATTGCATTTTAGTGCAAATGCAGAAAAACAGGAAAGCAAGATGTTGTTCTGAATATACACAATTTATTGTCTTGGATAAAGTTTAACAAACATAGAATCGAGAGTGATCTATATTACCACGGCTAGTTTTATTCAATTATATAGATTTTATAGTGGATTATGGGAAAATGATTTCTTATTCCATGATGTTGGAAAATAAAGTATCTTACAATTATGTACCATGTTCTTCTGAACTTGAAATTCAGTAAATTTAATTTATTACTCCATAAATTCATAAAATCTAACTTCCGACTGATTAGGTAGCTGCAGTAGACAAATGTTCCGTGTCCCGGAATCATAACGGGCATGTCATGAGTTCAAGCCTAGTACCACTGAAGACCTCTTTGTAGCCTGCTGCACGTTAAATCTGTCGAGGCTCAAGCGTCCTTTTGTTGGTATAGAAGTTAGAAGAGGATGGGGGAAACTTGAAGTTCTCCTCGTTACTTGGCCATGGCTGAAAAATACGAGGTCCCCCGTCACCTACAACCCTCTTATAGCAGTATAGTGCGATGTTAATTTTTACATACATACTAATTTCCGACTAAAAAGCAATTCTACATATTTATCAAAATAATAAAACAAAAAATGGCCAAACTTTAAATAAGTTCCCACGAATAAGCAGTAATTAAAAACCACAAATAATCTCTTCTTTCAAACACATTTACATAAAAGTATTTATTATTTGAATCATTGTAGATTAGAGATTTTCTTTACAATAACTGTTATTTGTACCTCAAAACTACAGGATAAATCGTTAACTTACTTCTTTTCTTTAAATACTACATAATCAAAGTTATAGCTTGATATTACATAATGCACTAATATAACATTTAAATTGCAGGTTAGTTTGAAAGTTATATTTATATATACTGAAAATCTACTATAATAAATGCAAGGTTTTCTGATGTTTTTCTAAAAACATTATTATGATGCCATATTTTTGAGAAAGATTTTAACTAATTAGACATATTAAACAATGCTTTACCAGTTTTGAGAATAATAATCATCTTAATGGGCAACATTAGGCTACGGCACTCATGAGACCACAAATAGGCCTCCAGCATTTTTCTTCAAATAAAGCGCAAAATCTACTTTGTCGTTTGAGTTTGAATGTTCACGCATCTGCCAATTTACTCCAATAAAGGCAAATTAAGTTTTAATGGACTAACAAGATCAATTTACTTTAATTAGCGTAAGTGCGACTACCAAGTTAAAGCGTCCCTCGATTATAAAACCTGTTCCAATAAAGAGAAGCTCTGCTATTTGTTAAAGCTTTTAAAAGGATTCAAGCAAAACATTTGGGTACATATGGTGTTTACATTATGCTATTATAAATGAAGAAAGTCCCGAGTTGCATATAGCTACAATTATTCTTGCATAATATGGTATTTCCATTTATATACATGTTTTTTTTGTATGAAAATTGGGATAGTATATGCTAAAGTGTATTTAAGAAACTATATTATGAATTACGTAATTAATTTTTAGAGCCATTAAAACCTTTCTTCATTTGATTAAAAGATAATTAAATTATTTTATAATCATTTCTTGTTTCTTAGAAATTTTTTTTGTATTTCTGAACTTTATACTCTTCCTTTTTTATAGTAATTTTTAAGAATTTAATACCTTTATTTTAAAAGGAAAATATGTTTGAGCATATATGCATTCTTAGCTAAATATGTTGATATTTTTTTCGACCTACACTTAAGATTTACTAAAACTTTTACTGTACTATTCTGAAGTACATCGTCATAAATCATTAACTTTAAACTAATATTTCAAGATTTTTATTTATAGATCCTACTTAGTTTTATTACATAACATTAATCAAAAAAGTATTGCAGTAGCTATGTCTTAATACACTTTAACAATGGGCTAACCACGAGGTCTACCCTCTCGAGCTCGGATATTTTCCTATCCAGCCAAGTTGGCACTTTGTGCTAAAAAAAAAAAAACTCAACACCTTAAATGAAACTACTAAATAGGATATGAATTGTCAGTGAGATAGATAATAACTCCTTAGAGAATATTGCAATGCTATCCGAATTGTAGTAACTTATCCTTGAATTATCTTCCGGAATTATGATCGCTTAGTTATTCAAAGCTACAGGATATCTCTTTGACGAGTTTCAGATGTTACACCTGGTTTCAGATAATTAACCACCATTTCTTATTATTCATTTTGTCTTATCAACATATCGCGTATTCCAGCATTTCTCAAACTGTGGATCCTACCCCATTAGGGGAGTAATTGAGCATATCGAAAAGTCACAAATAAAAGCTCTAAAATAAGTATTTACTGAGAAGAAGCAAAACAAAGTACATTCCGGCATTGTAAAAATTAAATACATATTCACACCAGTATAATACACTTATAAATTTATCGGTTTTGTACAATGTTTTTGATAGTTAATTTATCAATATTAAATTTAAAAAAAAAAAAACTTAACACTAGAACGCCCGGAATTTCGATTACCCTTTAAATGTCCACTGGTGTCGTTTCGACACCGTGATATTAAATGTATAAAATGATTGTAATAACTAAGCAATTGCAGGACTACTGTTCAGTAGGGTTTAATTGTAAGACTTTTTCATATTATTTCATGTAATAACCATATATTATATCCCTTTTTATCATAAAAAACTGTAGCAAAACAAATAACTTAATGCTGTAAAATGAAATAAAACAATAATATTCATAAGTATTAGTATAATAAGTATAATTATCACAACAAGTAATTAGTATAATTTATTGATTTTATGCATAATGTTATATACATACCTTGCAATGAATGCAGTGATATGCAATTGGTCTTGTACATTTTCTGTCCACCATTTTCACGCAAGAGGCACACATATTTTTAGTTGTATTTCCATTACATTCTTTAATATCTCTCTTTTTGTGTTTTAGTGAATTTCTAATTCCTTTAAAATTAGTATTTACCTGAATCTTCAAATTTCTTGCCCTTACATAATTTGAACGTAATTCAGTTGTTAAGTTTTGTATATAGTCTTTTCTTGAAATAGACTTACCCAATACCGAGCGTCCAAGAGTCGTTGGTTGCAAGGTCCCCAAATATTGTAAAATGTATGCACAGGCCATCTCCTTGATCTAGCTTTTATGAAATATTTTCTTTCCATTTGATCTACAACATTTACATCACATTTGGTTTAATTGTAGAAACTGATAGTTTCAGGTCTTTTTATTCTATCTTATCTATTGTAATTCTTGAATGAAGCATGTTCATCGCAACAATATTTTTTTCGCTTCTTTCCATGATATACAGAAAGAGTGGTATCGGTATTAGTATGTTGATAAATTTTAGTGGATCCTTTTTTGATTTTCACGCAATCTGGAACTTTCTATCCTTGCTTTATCCATTGTTCCGACGAGACTGGTATTTCACTTCATTAGTTCTTCTGCCAATTTTAAAGTCGTGAAAAAGTTATCTAATGTGACGTTGTATCCTTTGTTCTTAAATGGTTCCAAAAGATTCAAAACTATATATTCCGCTAATTTTTGTCCTTCAGGTATCTATGTCTCCCAAATATGGTAATGCATTCAATGAATATTTACTCTTCAAATCGTCAGCAATCCGAAACTTCTGAACACATTTAGCAGGTTTGGACGCAATGAATTGTGTGCAAGGAATAGTGCTTGGAAATAACGGTCCGTGGATCATTATTTTTCCACTAGTCTTGTAGTTTTTTTTATACAGTTTTTAACATGCTTTTTCCAAATTTCCAAAATCATGGCAAATTTGCCAGTTTGAAGTATTTGAGAGTGTGTGGATTTAAAATCAAATCTTAAAACATGAAGCATTTCTCGAAAACTATTTCAATACATTGTTTATTTGCAAAAGTATAGCCTAAAGAATCAGACCATAGCGATTGTAGTTCAAGGTTTCTAGCACTACTTACATCACGAGAATAGAATATCGCTATAAAGGCGTATAGCTAATCTATTGCTATAGACCAAGTGATATCCTTCAAAACTCTTCTTGCTTCAACTTCAGTGCATTTCTTTATATTCTCTGTGAACTTGTTGTCAATAAAAAGAAGTTTTGAACTCATAACAAATTCATTGACATTATGCATCACGAAGCTTGTTGAACCACTGCATTGTCGCAAAACATTTCGAGTCACAAATCTGCCAAGAACAATACCATTATACGGTATCCATTTTGTGCTAACTCAAGCGATATATATATCAGGAGTTACTGGAATAGTTTCGATTTCATCTCCACTTTCTTCAGATTATTCGCAATTACTTTTATGCACTCTTATGTATTCTTCGGAATCTAAATTAGAACAAGACAGCTCACCACCATCCGATTCATTCTCAGAAATTTTGCGACAAATTAGCAATTTCATCAGAGCTTAGACTTGATCTACGAGCCATCGTTTCAGGGTGTCTGCTCTGCACAAGGCTTGAAAATAGTTTAAAATTTTTTTAATGAGCGGATAAGAAACTGTTATGTAACGAAACACTTTAGCACGGCAATTTCAGAAGGATTCTTTTCCTTTGTTAACCCAATAACACAGTCTTCAAGGTCAAAAAAATACACAACAGTACTTTGTGAAGTTTGTTTTACTAATAGTTAATGATGAACGTGACAGCTAATTATAATGATAAATTGCCTTGGTGTCGAAACAACACCAGCAGACAATCTAAGCATAGGTTCTAGTTCTAAGGTCTAGGTTAATAGGTTTCTCTTAATTAACCTAGAATCACAAAACTTTTACTGTATAGTCACCATGAAAAATAATATAAAGTTAAGAAAAATTTCAAATCCTCTGCAAAATTGCGGAAGAGAGAACAAGCAGAATAGGCTTCAGTGTCAATTTGACACCAATGGACATTCTAGTGTTAATAATTACTGGAGCCTCCCATGGGCTTGTCATATACAAAACTTAACACTTACCTTGATAGTTTGTAAGGTATATAATTAAAGTGGTATTGCAGCTTTAGCGTCAAAGTATATTTTTATCGCATTCAATGCATTGTTATTTTATAGGGGGAGGCCTCTATGGAATGATTGAAAATTTCTCCGCCAATATTGAAAGTTTTAGAAGAACTTGCATCCACAGTTCTAACGCCAAAATTAATAAACGTATTTTATTCAGAATATATATTTGTTCTTCTTTTGAGTTCGATGTATGCATAATTTCTCTATCCTTGCAGCGTATGGTTCTCCAGGGAACTTACACGATCTGCGCGATCTCCATTTCAGCCAACTCGAGGAATAGATACTGTGACAACACTGAGTATAAATAATCACCAGCTGATACTACAATAGGATCCTTGGCATAGAGTCTATCGATTTGCAACAAGCATTATTTTTCGATGAATATCGGTTGAACATTTGTTACAATGATGGTCGCATCTGCATCGGATGCGATATTGCTGAATGCCAGTTACTGAAGATTTCATTTTGATGTCATATTGAACAATGCCAAATGCAATGATATGGAATCCTATTAGGTATCCTTAATATTGACCTTGTAGAGTCTGAACAGTTACCGGTACCTGGAAATATTCTTTAAACAGATGTCAAATCCTTCTTTTAAAGCGTTTATAGTTCTACTTTTAAACAGGAAAATGATTAGCTATGTGTTCGTACTATGTTATAGGTTTCTCTTCAGTCTAATACAGGGGACGACAACCTTTCAGATATTGCGTGCCAAACTAATCTACCAATATGATTCAGCGTGCCACACAGTAGGACACTTTTGAATCAATTCGTTTCATGTGATGAATCATGCAGAGTTAGAGAACAGAGGTCAATCATATGGATATACAGTGTCATTATGTACTAATTTTGCATTATTTAAAGATATTCCTTAACATAAAAATAAACAGAGCATAAAATAATCAAATATAACAATAAAATAATTAAATTCTTTAAAAAAATTAAAATTGTTCATAGTAAATGTTATGTACTTTGAAACATATTGAGTAAAAAATCAATAGACAACATAAAATATATTTGTTAACCATCATTATAGTTAAATAAAAGTTTTAATGCGAAACTAGTGATTACATTGCTCTATTTTTATATCGCAAAATCAGGAGTATAATTTATGACTTTCCATTTAATACTATTTTGAGCATTCAGTTGTTAGACAATTTCTTTTAGGCCTCAAAATATTTTTCATAAGAGAAACGACTTTTTACTTTAATATGTAGAACCAAAAGCAGAAAATAGAGAACATGCAATTTTCTCTATTCAAATAATTAAATCTCTCCAACAATAACATTCAATAGTTTTAAAAAATAGCTGTAAATTTATCTTAAGGCAATGCTTTTCAAAGTTTCAACATTTGCGACCCAATATTCCATCATAATTTTCTTCACCCTTCACATAATAACAATATTCTAAATTCAATAATACTAAACTTTGACGCAAAAAATACGACACGACTTTAATCTGTTAAGTGCCAAAGGCGCATATAAACGTCTCGCTCAGCCAAAGCGTTAATTTCCCTGACGTATATATACGTCTTTCCGAATTACGATCTTTTCTGTGCACTGCTATCCATAAACTTATTTCGAGGGATTTGCAATGCAACAAAAGGTCCTTGACAATGTTTGTGAAGGATTTACTTATTTCAAATTATTTGCTTCTATAATCCTCACCCCACCCCAATACATCACATGCGTGTATCGACGTGAAAAACGGTTGGCATTGGAAAGCGAATCGCGTAACTTTTAATCGGCAGTCAAGGGGTTAGTTATAAATCTTAAAAATTAACAAGATAAGTGTCAATTTTTGTATATAATTTTATATATGTCTAATCCCATGGGACATGATAATTATTAAACTTGTTCTTAACTTGGTATTGTTTAAATTAATTATAAAATACATTGCGCAGCACTTATATAAAGTGTATTATATCAGTGTAAATGTTTATTTTATTTTTTATTATGTCAGAATGTATTTTTTGTTTGTTTACTTTCGGTGAATTAATATTTTTTAAATAATATTTTGTTTTCTACTTTTCAAAATGCTCTCCCCCCCTCACGCATCCAAGGGAGGCGCACCATAGAGTTTGAGAAACGCTGTCTTAAGGGTTGTCTTTCAGATTTTTTCGTAATACCGTAAATGTCCATTATTCTTAAAACGTTTGTCAAATAAGGACCATTACAAATTTATTATTTTCCCGCCACTCAAAAATTGATAAATTTGTAGAATACAGCAGAGTGCCACTGAAATTCATACCACGTGCCACAGGTTGAGGCACCCTGGTCTAACATATATGGGTATTTGTTCATTTATCTGCATACACATTTGATCTGTCACCTATTATGCGTGATTGGGTTTTTATCGGTAAACGACTCACTTGCAATGTTCACTTTACCGGTACAGAAAATGAGCTTTGTAAATAAGATATAAGCAATGTAGAATGCTACTTCTAAGATGCAGGTTTAAAATCATTTTGATTCGATGCCACGTCGAGAATCATTTGTTGTAGAATTTTGAGAGTCATTTGAGAATCATTTTTACAAAATGCTAATTTTTTGCAAGCAGTGCTCTTTTGTTTTGAACATTTAATATTTTGTTTGAATTCACGCATGTACTTGAGGAATTCATTTTAATAAAAACTAAGAACTAATTTGTGGAGTTATAACTTTTATGTGCATGAGCTTACATATATTCCTTGGTAGAAAAAGGAAGACGCGCGATGACCGCCTACGGAGAATGTACTGAAAATCAATAAATAAAAAAACATTGCATTAGAAAAATGAGTGATGTTTATTTAACGAAATACAATAGTGCATTGAGTAACACTGCCATATCATCTGTAACTTCTGGGTTTAAAACAGAACAATAAGCATATGTATTGTGACCTCAAAATAAATGATTATTCAACCTGAATCAATAACCACAAATCGTGGGGCCTACGAAATACGCAGTGGCAGTACTCGGAAACAATAGTTAATCACGCCCCAGATGTGGTCGATGTGAGAAAAATTAGGTACCAAAGGGTGCTGAAGGTCTGTGTCTCAAAACATGTGTGATTGAATACGTTGTTTCTAATTGTGATACGGAGTACATGTTCAAAATAGAATTACGAGACTCATCCCGCCATTCACATACCTTTGTAGCGTCATTATGCAACCAGTGATGACCAAATGTCAATTAAAATAATTTTCCAAACTAATTTGACGTATTTAAGCGTTCCTTAAATACAATATGAACTGGATTTATTACCTTTAATTATGATTGAACTAAAAAAGACCGAAAATGGTGGTGAATCATGATGGCACAAAAGCACTTACATCATCCTCAATTATACATACTTATAATTATATTACGACAAACTCTTAAAAGTAAATTTTTATTTGATTGGTTGAGTGATTACTAAAGTCGCACTGTTTAGCTACACGAGGTCCTTTGGCGACGGACCTCGCAATTTTGAATCATGGTCAAGTGATGAGGACCTCATCGGAGCTGGCACCCTCCTCTCCTATCTATCACACCACACCAATGGGAGGAATTTTAAGCTCTCGACAGATTTAATGTGCCTCGCTCTGTTATATGATTGATCTTCAGTGGAAATGGGTTGAAACTCGTTTCAAACCAGCTACGAATTTGTTACCTTGACCACTTGGCTATCGTGGCCACTTATTTGATTGAGAGATCGGGTGGTCATATTATAACGTTAGATTAAGAGACAAATGTTACATGTCGAGACCTAATGCAAAGGATTTTTTCTCTTTCAGATGACCATGTAGCATTTTTAATATAGCATACATTTTTATTTTTACTATTTACATTATTTTAAATTAAAAACGGACATTATTAAACAACATTATATAGAGTATTAAAAGTTCATGCATTCTCAAAACATTTATTTTGTTCATTGCCTCGTGTTCCTGCTTCACCATGAAATGATACAAGCCCAATTAAGGTTGGGATAGCTGTGTTATTACGTCACAATAACTTTTGAAAATTGTATTGAAAATATGATCTCACAGAATAATAAAGGAGTGTAAGGAGTCTTAAATCACTCCTTATTTACTTATGAAAGAAAATTGGGAATGTTTCACGTCATGTCACTTTTCTTTAACAGGAAGTGGCGTTTTATGTGAAGTGGTTTTTCAAAACTGGGGTGAACATCTTGTAATTTCATATTTTTTCGGTTAACTAGGTCTTCTTGAGATTTTTTGTACTCGATAACACTTTGGTATTTTACTCGTGCACAGTGGCTGTTATTAATGAAATAGAGCAGACGAAAACCCGCCTGACACTATTGTAGACGGAAGAATTTTCAATAGTGATTTTTTTATTAAGTGACAGAAATGCTACCAGCTGGTGCTCAATAGGAAGTTAAAGGTGGCACTTCACAATCTACGGTGTATCCAGTACGTCCTTTATTTTACGTAACACCTAGACAAGAATATACTGTGGGCTCTTCAGTTCCTGCTTGGAAATGCTTCAGCGCACGCAAATGAATATTCATCTGTGCATACTAACATTCCTTGGGCGTAGATCATTCTCTTTTTGTGACTATTTTCGCCTCTTCTTTATATGTTACATGTTAATAATTTTTGCCTGGGAAAGTTAAATAAGCATTTTTTTTTACCTGTAAACTTTGTTTTTAGTTTCTTTCATGTAATATTGTGTTTCATTATATTCAAATTTAAAAATGTGCACCTTGAATTTTCTCTTGATATGAACAAATCCAATAACTTTAAACCATTAATAAAGATTACATAATCAAAATTTCAAAACACACTGCCATTTTTCATGAATAAATTGAATACTATTTTTTTAATCCAATTGTTTTATGAACGTGGAAGTTAACAATTCCCAAATGTGGGACTTTCTTATTTTAAGATTTCTCATCAAGGATAAGGAAATGAATTAAAATCAAGGAAATTTGCAGATATGGAATATTAACATCTTTTTCTTTATTTAATATTAATTTCCTAATCCATATCACTTGATTTGGAGATATTTCCTTTAGTAATAGAGGGAAAAATTAGAGTGACAGAAAAATATCATTTTTTGAAACTGATAAATCTCCTCCACTCCTTCATTTTAGACATGATGTTATTTCCCAGCAGACATAATTATTTTTAATCAGATATCTCTTCTCCTGACGAAGTTGAACGAAAATAAGATTTTCTAGACTTATTTTCTGCGATATTGCTAAATCCAGGCTCAGTAGTTTTAAGATAGGTTTATTGAAAAAAATTGCTCCTATGATACTTATTTTATTACACATCTTATTATAGAAACTACAACTACATACTTATTCCATAAACTTACTTAACATACTAACTTTATACACACTGTTTATAAAAGATTAAATTTTAATTTTTGTGCAAATTATTTTAACAGAGCTCTGTTCATCCAAATATTTATATTAATCAGAATATTTATTAATCTATTTTTAATTTTTTTTATTAATCGTAATATTTTAGAGTTGAAATACAATTTAAAAATATGTAAAATGTTCATTGCGAAATATAATAGCAAACATATATTATTTAGATTTAATATTACCTACTTAAACATAAGAGATGGGTTGAGTGATATATGTGTAATTATATGTGTTCACAGATATTTTGCAGTTTAGAATTAATTGAACGTTCAATACATTTATTTATTTATTTAATAACAATATAAATACTAGACACTCTGTATTTTCAAAATAATTTGTGTGTATATGCACACATTATACTACTCTCATAAATTAAGAGAAATTTTATTCTTTAGTAAAAATTAGAATTATTCATAATTTTCCAATAGCAAGTTATTTTTTTCATTAAGTTTTACCAAGCAAAGATTTTATTGGGTTGTTAAGAAAGAAATTGTGGGTTTTTTTAATATGAAATTTCTCTATACTGAATTAAGATTTAATCAATCAAATATGTTCCTTTCTGTTCAAATACATGTCACCTTTTTTCTAGCAACTTCACGATTTGGATCTCGTAGAATTTCTGGAACTTTTCAGAAAAAAACTCAACAGAGGGCGATTCGAGGTCATCATTATTATTGAAATGTTAACCATTTAAAACGTTTCGTAAACTTCGATATAAATGATACCCCTATGATGCAAAGTGGGGGATAAAAAGAGAATCATTTACAATAACATTAATCCAGAAAGATCACGGTCCAATTTTGGAGTATCTCTAACATAATTCTCAACAAGACGTACCAAATTATTGGAACTTTGTTGGAAAGTGATGTCGCATTCTCCTTATAGCCTCGACCTTGCATCATTTGAATTTTACATAACTTTTAAAATGTAAACATTTTAATTACAGTTATGACCTCAAATCACATTTCGTCGAGGATAAGGATTAGAAAATCAACAAGAGTGGAATCATGAAGTTAGAGAAACAGCAACAGGTAATTGAAAAGAATGGAAGAAAATTAAAAGATTAAAGTTGTTTATTCAGAAAAATTCCGTACAAAAAAGAAATTAATTTCTTGACAACCCAAGAGTTTAAATTGGAAGGCCAATAACAAAGTATTTTAAAAATATTTCCAGATATTGTGTGCAGGATAATATAATTAAAACAGATATTACAGGCATGTTTATTTTTATAAATGTTGTGTCGAATAGTAATGATAACCTACATTACTTTTCTAGTATTTTACAGTCAAAATAAATTTTATATGCATTATACCAGTGTATTGCAATCACTACATATCAAAATACGCCAAAGAGAACTTGAAAAGTTTTTACTTCTCTTTATAACTCTCTGAGATGAAAAGGAGTTTCAAGTATACTTTGAAGGATATGCAATATGAAATGTTATAAATTGCTTTGAACATGTGCCTTTAGGGAGATGCATCAAAGAGAGTTCGAAGGAATCCAACAAAGAGGAGATTCCCTGAAATTCTTCAGTAAAATCTTGATATATTTTTAAGAAATTTATTTTCTATGAAAGAAATGTTTGTTGTAATACTGGAATAATCAGATAATGCTCTTATAGTATAAAAGTAAAAAACAACAAAAATTGATTCAATTCACATTGGGACAATAAGTCCACATTGTATTGATAATTTTGCTCAATTATTTATTTTTGTTTCATGCACAGTTCAAAGCAATATGATTAGAAATCTACTAATGCCAAATATTTGTTTTTAAGTAATATGATTTTTCTTAAAAATTTCCGCCTAGAAATAATTACAGCAAATACCTAATCACAGCTTAACTATTGTTAATACAACTGCTATTATTATTATTAACAAAGAACTGTAATTTCAAAATTTATTTTTAAAAATTCTGCATTTAAATTTTTTTTTTCTGAAAGTGATTAATGTTACCATTTTTTCCGTCTGTATTCGCCTTTTAATAATTCGATGAATAAATTTAAGAGTACGCTGACGGAAAATAAAATCCCAACACCAAGAAAAAATTAATGTAGAGTAATGAAATTTGGACAAGGTAATTGTCAAGTTAACATGTTTAATTGATTAAATTTCCAAGGTCACTGGTTAGTTTAAGCTCAAGGAAATGCATTTTAAACGTAAAATGTTGTTGCATTAATATTCTTTTTTAGTTTGGGAATTTTCATTGCAGAATTTAAGTTTTTAATTTAAAAGGAACTACAGAATTTTAAATGTAAGCCTGCAAGCGTGCATTCATTGTGTTATACAGGTAACGAAAGTCACTTTGTTGCATGGAGTTATGTGCTTATTGTACTTGCTGTGTCAATACTGAGACGGACATTGCTGGCTGTAGATGATGATGCTGGAGTTGTCGTCCAATGATATCCTACACGTGCTCAATTGGAGACAGATCTACTGATCTTGGAGGCCAAAATAACATGTCAACACTCTGTAAAGCACTTTGCGTTACAGCAGTGATGCGATGGTGAGCGTTATCCTGTCAGAAAAATCTCCCTTGTGTCTATTTATGAATGACAGTACTATGGGTTCAATTACTAGACTGACGTACGAATTTGAAGTCAGTGCATTTGGGGAAATCACTAGAGCGCTCTAACCGTCATAGGAATTTACTACTTAAATCCTGACTCCAGGTAAAGGTCCAGTGTATCTAGGCATAAAACGGTTTGATTGCAGGGGTTCCTCTGGCCACTTTCTTACCAACACACGGCCGTTACGGGCACCAAAGAAGAACCAGTTTCCATCAGAAAACAGAATAGATTTTCACTCCATCTGCAATGAGCGCTGGCTTGATACCATGGCTGTCACAACCGGCAGTGGCTTGGATTCAGGAGAATACACACCACAAATCTCCTGGATCGTAGCTGTCCTTGAAGTAACCCATATCTAACAGTTCGTTGATTGAGTTTAGATCGAAGTTTAAATTGTTGTGTTACCTTCAGATACCAGTAAACTAACAGATGTAAATACTGGTGAGATTATCGTGAACGATGTTCCTGTATCTCTGGAGGTTAAAACATGACATAGATTCCAGCCTGAACAGAGCTTTAATATTTTAGACAACAAATACCAAAAAAAGCTGAAAGATATCAGTCATTTTGGATACAGAATAAGTTACTGCAATATAAAAAATGGGAGAAACAGACTGAATCAATTGCAAATGACTTGCTGAAGCAGATGGAAGTTGGATAGGGAGATAAAACTCCATCACAGGTTTTATATCAGTTTTTTCTAATGAAAGTTACGATCTCATCGTAAAAGAAACTGTGCAGTATGTAACAGATGTAAAATTCAAACGCTATTTCTTGACCGCTACTAGTGAAACAGGTGTTTTCTTAGAAATTTTGCTTCTAACTGGTTATCTCACTTAGTTATCATCAAACCTTGACATTACCCTGGTGAAAAATGCCATGCCACTAAACCTGCTTCTAAAAGTTTTAATCGCATTGACATTTTGTTGACAATGGAACTAACTGTAAGTCTGCATGTTCAGAATCGGTCTTTCAAAGTAAAACCTTTGTTTGGCATATTCAATGGTAATTTTATGAAATTTGGAGCCTTCTCTGAAAATCTAATTATTGATAAAATGATTTTCATTTATTGATGTTAGAATAGTCTAAAATAGTTTATCTGAGGCAAGCCAATACGTTCTGATGCAAATGACTTCTACTTTGGGTTCTCTGGGAAAGTGAATGACATTGTTATAATTTTTCTCTCTGTTGCGGTAAAAAAGCTTATGCAAGAAATGATATTACTATTGGTACCCGGGTTATGATGAATTAACAGAGAATATTGTGGACCATTTTAGCTATACAATTTATGTATTGATAACTTTTTTACTAGCATTGATCTTTTGAATGGTGAACAGGGTCTTAAACTACAGAACCATACGAAAAAAACCAGATAAACCACTAGTGTCCTAAGTTCATACAGAAGAAAGAAATAAGCACGTCTGATTTTGAATTTGATGAGAACTATGAGATTTTCCTGGGGTGATGGAAGGCCAATACTTCTGTCATCATTGCTACAAATTTCAGCACTTTAGAGCTATTCTATGATATGAAGAGGCGAGTAAAAGGACAAAGATAATACGTTCTGAATGCAAATGACTTCTACTTTGGGTTCTCTGGGAAAGTGAATGACATTGTTATAATTTTTCTCTCTGTTGCGGTAAAAAAGCTTATGCAAGAAATGATATTACGATTGGTACCCGGGTTATGATGAATTAACAGAGAATATTGTGGACCATTTTAGCTATACAATTTATGTATTGATAACTTTTTTACTAGCATTGATCTTTTGAATGGTGAACAGGGTCTTAAACTACAGAACCATACGAAAAAAACCAGATAAACCACTAGTGTCCTAAGTTCATACAGAAGAAAGAAATAAGCACGTCTGATTTTGAATTTGATGAGAACTATGAGATTTTCCTGGGGTGATGGAAGGCCAATACTTCTGTCATCATTGCTACAAATTTCAGCACTTTAGAGCTATTCTATGATATGAAGAGGCGAGTAAAAGGACACAAAGATAATGCTAACGTGTAAAAATGCCGAATTTCATAAATACTTACAACAATCATATGGGTAGTGTTGATCCCCATGACTGGTTAGTTAGATTTTATCCCATTAAAATTCATGGAAAAATGTAGTACCGACCACTTTTTATACGTTTATTGGATATGACTATGGTAAACTCCTGGGGAATTCGCACAACTCTCAACAAAGATGAAGCACTAAAGGTGGAACCTGGCAGGGCACACTTCTTGGCGACAAATTTTTGGCTAAAAAAATTTAACGATAAAATTTACAATGGGGTAACCCTGCAAAATTTAGGGTATAGTAACCCTATTGGGACTGGAATTTTTGAACAGCGGTCATTTTTTTCTGATGGTTAACTTGAAGACATGAAGGTTTTTCTAGAAAGTTTAATTTGAGGAATGAGTGGATTTTTTTTCTTTTTTTTTAATGAAACAAGTGCTAAAAGAATATTTGTTAGAGAGCAAGGGAGATGCGTTAATAAATTTAATTTGGACGATGTTTTTTCTCACTATTGCATATTAGAAGCAACGGTTTTTCTGCTTTCTTGTTGAAGCCATTATGGATACCACGTTTTCTTTTTTGAAGCTCGACGAAGGGATATTTTTTCTTTTGAATGAAAGATGTAAAAAAGAAATGACTAATTTGTGGATGAGTGAACAATTGAAGACATTTCGTTAGGTATGGATGCCCGAAATATGAAAATAATTTGCTTTTGAGAGAAATGGAGATCGTTAGTTCATCAGCCTAAGGCATTTAGATTGGATTTCTTTCCCCACTGCAGCGTTTTAGAAGTGACGCTGTTTCAGTTTTTCTTGTTAAAGTTGTTTTAGAAACCACGTTTTCTTCGTAAAAACACGATGGATGGATTTTTTTTCTGAATAAAAAGTAGGAAAGTAATGATTGTTTTTTGTGTGAATGAAGGATTGATAGAATCTTGTAATGGATGCTCGAAATTTGCATTTTATTTCTTATTTTTGATTTTATGTTTCCTATGTTGTGAGTTTTAGAAACCACGTTTTTTCAATGTTTTTCGTCTCTTGACACCATTTTGAAGGGGAAAAAAATGTTTTTCCCCTGTTGTTTACGTCCCTGACGCCATTTTTAAAATCGCGGTTTTTTACTTGACGCCCAATTGGCGAAAACCCTGTCACCAAATACAGCAGCGTGCTGTGCTAGGAGATTTTACCATACCTAGGAACTCAACTGTATATTCTGGCGCAAAGAATACATCCGTAAAGATAGTGCTGGTCATTTTTTTGTGACTAAAGCGAGAAAAACAGCATTGATATGCAGAGAGGGCTGCAAAGGAAAACCAAAAACCTTATCTGGAGAATGTGACGGAAGACTTTCTCAGAGTTGTTAAGGAACTTTCCACTAAGATTAGAGTAAAATTCAACGGAAAAGTGAACAATCTTGTAATTAAGAAAGTATTATTCAAATTCAGGAAACTTTAATAGACAAAATAATATTGTTATTGAAATATATTCCAAAAAGTTCTTTGTTGGAAAGTGAGACGTTTTGGTATTATTTTCTTCATTTATTGTCAAAAAAACCGATGTAAATAACTTATTGTAAACGTATTCTTAAAACAATTATATTTGTATATTCTAAATCAGATGACACTAAATATAAAACACACAAAAAATATTTTCAATCATATTTGTTTTCAAAATCATGAGTCCAAACATAGTCTCTCACTTATGAAGTCAAGGAATATTGCACAAAAATTTTTAAGCTTACAATTATTCAAACGAGATTAAATGCTCAAAAGTGTCAAATATAATTACTTTTAAATATTTCTGGAATAAGATTTATAATAATTTTCATAATTATTTTTATAGTAATTTTGTCTAAGACATTGCCATAAAAAGATTAAATTTCTCTTACATTGAAAAGACAATCGGTTTTTCAAAAGAACTATTCAAACTCAATTGTCTCTACCTACATTATGAAATTTATTACATTTAAAAAGTTTCCACAATTATATTAAAAAAATATGACAATCTAAAAATAATAACTACATATGAAGAACAGAAATGAAATGGTAATGGGTGACAGAGACGAAGCGATAATGAATGAATGAGTTGAAAAGACTTTGATCAATATCAAGAATATCTAATTTACATATAATAATATCCAATAATATGCAATTTAATTTAGTTTTCCCATTCACAATGCAAATCTGTAATGTAATTGGTCAGTGTGAAAACTATTTGGCCAAAGTTAACCAAATAATAGATGTCTAAATACTGATTTTGTTTGAATAAATTCTGTTTTCTTTATGATATCGAAATTTTTAATGCATTAGTAAATGATTCTTAAAGGTTAATGGGAAATTTAATGGTCGAAATAATCTCATTTATGGAAATTAGCACTTAATCTTTCTGCTTCAAAGGAAATTGAACCACAAAAAATAGGATTGAGAAATGACGGAATATTTTATTAAAAGTATAAAAACTAATTTATTTTTAAGCAATTCAGTAAGGAATAATTTGAGTAAGAAAGTATTTCAGTAAAAGGAAATTTCTTTGATAATTTAAATATTGTTACAAAAATTAATTGCATCGCATATATAATTCAAACTAATGTAATTTTTTTTAGTTCACAAAATGCAGTTTTAAAATTAAGTTAGTTCTTTTAGTTTAGTAGTTTAGTTAGTTCTCAACTCTATTACTTCTTAGATATTAAAGAACTTATTAATAAATCCATTATTTCACAACTCAAAAAAGCAATTTTTTTTTTGTTTGAAAAGTAATGCTTACTTAATTACATGAAATAAAGTATTCCTTCTTTACTAAGCTCTTTTTTGTTTATGATTTTTTTTAGAATAAATTAGAGCTGCAGATGAAATATTCATTAACGGTAAAACCACAGCTATTTTAACCTCATTAATAAATTTAATTCATTGCAATTGCAAATTTAAAATAATGGAAATAAAAATTAAAGAAATGAAATATGTTTAGTAACAAGTTTTAAAAAGTAAAATAAACTGTTTGATATTCATTCCCTTTTAGTGTTGCAATATTCATTTGAAAATACATTCCATTATGGCTATTTTACTATCGATGGATGAGCGCGAAAAAAATAAAGAATTTTTAAAGTTGAAGGATTTTTTTTTTGTCATTTATAGTAGAAGATTCTTCTGATGTTTACATTTGCATTATATTCATAATTTTAATTATTTCTGCAAACTTTTTTAAAGAGTAGCTTGTCTTTTAGTGTTGAATTTTATATGTCATTACTCATATTCATTTATAAATATTCATCATATATATATATATATATATCGGTTAACACGAAATAATTTATTGGTCCTAACAAACTACTACGTATTTTCATGCATTTTTTTTCATAACACGAAACGAAAATCGCTTTAGGAATCCGACCACCCTAAAACTGTGAATTTTGACAAAAATTGACAAATTATTTTATGATTTTATTTTAAAGGCCATTGTATTAACTTTATAAAAATCCCAAGTTTATCATTTTACGTTTATTGGAACAAAAACTACAAGTGTTTTAGTAAAAGCAGATGCCATTACTGTAAGCAAGATGCCATACTTTAAAACGCGTTTTACTCGAAATGTGATTTTTTGAAAATAATCAAACGGGGTCAAGGATTGCTAAAAAAGTTTTGAACATAATTAACTGAAATTTTTTCTGTAAGTTCTGTAGAATAGTAGAATTGTTTAACCTTCAGATATATCAATCACTGTTTTATTACAAAATTTACAGTCCCTTATGTGAATATAATCACTGTTCGGAACGCAATTAATTCTTAAGTTCTGTGGGCTGCATCTACCAGATGCTGGGCGTTGGTGGAAAGTGATTAATTCATCAGCCAGCAAATTAAAGAAACTAACTTTATTCAGAACTGCCGAGCGAGCAAGCATACGGATATACGGATATAATTTCGGGTACATGAGTTTCTGGGAAACCTTAGACCCTTATCTGGCTAGAAAAAGTTCTGTATAGGTCTTTGTTAAGTTGCATTTTCATGCTGGATAGTATGGAGCTTAGCAATTGGACGAGTGGCGGCAGGCCGGTAGGCGGGGCTTCGAGGCGATGATCTTTGGCGGCTCGGTTTTGGAATCTGGTGGAAGAGAGAGCGTCTTCCAATTTGGATGAAGTAGTGATGAGGATATTGGCTCAAAAAAGGCTGCCCATGGGGGTGCGAGTGTGTGTAGTGATGTGTGGTGACGCAATGCCAGTAGGGGAAAAATTTAAGACAAGTATGAAGAAAGAAACCGACGGGTTTCTGCGAGGCGGACACCCTCCTTCGCATTGACCGCACATGGCCGTGCTGCAGTTATAGTCTTAAGTGTAGCGGGAGCTCTGAGCACTCCGCCACAAGACCAGTTAACATTGAATGCAATAAATAAAAGTGGATCAAAAATAGTTAAGAGAATTGAATTTAGCAAATGAGCAAGCATACGTGATTGCTTCACCCGTTTTATATACAGAGCATAGTGACGTCACAGAACCTCTTCACAGTTACAAAAACGTGGCGCCATGCAGCCACTCCTTCACACAAATCATTTTATTCACAATATACTCCCACCTTTGAGACTTGGGAGAGTCTCAAATCTATAACATTTATAATTCAATAGATCAAGTCTCTTTGGTTCTTTAACCAATCTTCCTGAAGAAGTATATTTTTTCACAATTACATTATCAGTATTCAAGACATTTTCAGGTTTAGTACATTTAACAGAACTTGATTCGTCTTTCAACTCCTTATCATTATTTGCATTCGCTTGTACTTCCAAAGGGAAGATGCATTGTACCGGGTGTTTTACTGTTCCATGTTGAGTTTTAAGCCGAACTGTATGAATTTCCACGTCTCGACCAGGGATTAATTCTATAATTTTAGCTATAGGCCAAGACAAACGTTTCTTATTGTCGTTCCCAATTAAGACCATTTCCCCAACTCGGGGCTCACGCACCCAATTATCATTCTGTTTTTGTATTAGCTCACCTATATATTCTTTCCTGAAACGTTGCCTTAAATTACTTAAAAGTTTAATTCTGAATTTCATCCTTTTTCTTAAGTCTCGCGAATTTAATTCGTCAATATCAGTAGTATCGGAACAGCGATTCTCTATTAAAAACATTGCAGGAGTAAGAGGAATCAATTCCTGTGGATCTTCAGATATATAAGTCACCTATTAATTAAATATTCACAATCACAAATTACTGTAGACAATTCTTCATAGGTCAATATTGATTTTCCAAGAGAACGCCTCAATAGTTCTTTAATAAGGCGAACCAACCTTTCCCACCAGCTTCCCCACCATGCGGTGGTGGGTGGTATAAATTTCTAAACTATTCTTTGAGTTGACGTTTCTCTCGATATCTTAGGCCAATCGAATTTCGCAAGGTCATTGAAAGCACACCGGAAATTGGTTCCGTTATCACAGTTAATTATCCTGGGCCTCTCGCGCCTCACAATGAAGCGCCTAAGGGCTAGCAAAAAGGCATCAGAAGACAGAGCGTTTACTAATTCAAGATGGAGTGCGCGAGACTGCACAAGTAAATAATGCAATCCATGCCTTTGCGCCAGTTTTTAAAAACAAAGGTCCTGCTAAATCAATTCCTACAACTTCAATTATCGCGCAATCAGTCACTCGGTCTGGTGGTAAAAGTGATGGTACGCTTGACAATGATTTCACTTTTTAAAAAAAACGAGCACATATAACACATTTATTTAAGGGGCATAGTACCTTGCGAGAAAAAAAATTGTTCGTTAC
This sequence comes from Trichonephila clavata, assembly GCA_019973975.1. NCBI lineage: Eukaryota > Metazoa > Arthropoda > Arachnida > Araneae > Nephilidae > Trichonephila > Trichonephila clavata. The sequence continues at coordinate 67,497 of BMAO01039779.1, read as the reverse complement.
CATATACATGTTACGATTCATCATAAGTTAACAAATTTTGCTTATTTTGATCTGAATTTTTTATATTATCTATAACAATGTATAAACTTTAAGAAAACTAGACAAATTTTGTTCTTAAATAAATACAATATTTTTAAAGAGATGATAAATATGTATACCAAATTTTAAAAAAAAAATTACTTACCTCATGTTCCCGCAAGATAATTTTTAAATTATACACTTTAGAATCTCAATTATTGCATTAAACAGTAGCTAAATGTAACCTTCATTCTGTATACCACTGAATTGAAAGATATCTTATATTTAAATATTTTTTAAAATTAAAAAATGTGTAAAAAATAATTTTTTTTAAAATTTCAATTTTTATACCGTTGCAAATAAAAATGTATTGATCCATTTTCCATAATAGTGGCATACAGAATAAAGATCTATGACTAGAATATGCATGCCAATTTTTGTAGCTCTAGATTAAAAACTTTTTTACAATCTTGCGGGAAAGTGTAAAAAACTGAAACTGAGAAAATCAAGTTTAAAGATTGACTTTTCAATAATTCGAATAAAACTTTATACATAATACCTAAAATGATCCTGCTTCATATGTAGGACCTTCTAGTTCTGCAAAATGCTCATTTGTGGCTTTTCTTCTCATTCTGCTAGCCCTACGGGCCTCTAACGTATATGATTTTGATTTAATTTCCGCATTTCTTATGCGTGCATAATTGGCCCGAAAGGCAGAAGTAACAGCAAAATGCCCTATGTTAAAGCCAAGAGCTTTAATTATTTTTATACGCCCCGTCATTCCCTCGTTAAACATTACTATTGCCTCATTTACAGCTATGTCAACAATATTTTTAGACGATCCAGAAGTTTTGGGGCAATACTTCCAAATAGTCGAGTTGAATGACTCATTAGAATTTTGCGTTTTACCTCCCAGACATTTTTTGAGCAATTTTGGTGCAGATAGTTCTGCTATAATAGGCTTTATTTTATCCATTATGGCAATCGGCACAGTATTTTTATGCTTAAATAAAGAAACACTGTTTGTAGCAACTGCCTTTTGATATTTGCACCACGAAGTATCACCGACTGGGCAGAAGTGATGCATAGGTTCATCATCAGTGGACCTATAATGACAATAAATTGCCCATATAGCCTGACGCATATCTTCAGCAGAGCTGCGATTCTGTCTAATAGCATTGCCATAATAGGTGGTAATTGTGTCAATTAACTTATCAGTCAGTCGATTTTTACCGCTGATACTCTTACCATCTGATAATTTTTGGCCACGACTCATTGTTTTTAATTTTCGCAGCCTAGCACCCATACGCTTTTGTATGTGACCCACACATTCAACTTTTTCGACAGTATATGGTACTGTCCTTTGAAGCACTGGGAAGGTTTTTGTATCCCCATCACTGATATACTTGATATATTTGGCATTTCGTTGTGGAACTGATCGTTGAAAGATCTGTTTCATCCCGTCTACTTCCATTTTACTGGAAGAACCAATATGGTTCTTTATACAGTGTGGTTGATGTTTTAGTTTCCACTCCTCATATGAACGTCCAGATTTTGGACCTCGCCATTTTTCACATCCTTTACAATATGAAGAAAGAATGGCAACATCAAGCACTTTTCCAGTAATATCTCCAATGACACTACACACACCAATACGTGAAGTGTGTCCCGTGTTTTCCACGTACCATCACCACTGACGCAGATTTCGTTGCTTCCAGAAGCTAATATTTCTTCTTTCGCAGCATTCTTCATGGAGTCGTCTGCTACTTCACAACTGGCCAAATTAATTTTCCGCAGGATCTTTTCATATGCCTTTTGTGACACTGGTGGTGGCAAATCCATTGCTGTGCAAAAATGTTTTATACCACAAAAACCTTGCCCTACTGTGCGCATAGCATAGGTTATTCGTGTATTTACTTCATAGTCCTTACCTGAAGCAATAACTGGTGAACTTTTGAAAGTGGACAGTGTACTGCATGAGTGGCATTCAACATAAAATTCAGATACCAATCCATACAAAATCTTTTCTTTTAGAACTGCTTTAGTATTGCAGTTAGGACATGTTACATATTGGGATAGTTCAGATAATAAAATATCAATGTTTATCAATCTATATCCATTAGATTGATTGAAATTTCTTACTTCCTTATCACGATCACTTTCTTTGCACAGTTTCTTAGCTGAAGCAGATATGCAATCAACATCAAGCTTATCTGATACTTTGCGAGTGTACTGGTTATTATGAAAACGTTTTCTCTTACGGCGATAGTCACTGCCTCTACGTTGTGCTTTGCTAGACATTTTTTTGCAAATTAATATGAGGCAAAAAAACTAAAATGAACAAAAATTTAAAAAACTTATCTAAGAATTGCGAAATAGAACTCTAAAGCAGACGTAAACAGTATGAAATACAAATGTAAACAAACATTTGTTCGAACTAGGGCTGTGTTGAGTTGCAAGCTTCCTTCTCTAATTAAAAATAAATCAAATTAAGAATTAGAAACAACTGGGGAGAAAATAATTTCAATAACGCCATCCGTTTGAAAACCGAAACTTACGAATACGGTTAATTTACATTCGGTTTAAATGGACAATCTGCAGGTGACGTTTGACGTTTTTAATTGCTATTGTCGTAATTTTCGTCCGATTTTGATGCGGTTTGTTTTAAAATGCTCCTAATAGTCTGTATTAATTTTTAAAAATATTTTTGAAAAACCGATTTTTTGAAGGCGTAAAGGTACTATGCCCCCTTAAAATACTTTTAATATTTTTTCTAGATCTGATAATCCAGAACTTTTCTCTGATTAATGATTGCATTATTTGGATTCCAGCATGACAGTTCTTTTTGTGTATAGATCTAATCAAAAGTTTTGTAAATTCACATTTATCAGGTAACAATATAGGATACAAAAAAAGAACTTTCATCATTTCTTTCAGTTATTTTAGAATTAACCCTTTAAATATTATCATTATCAATAAAGGTAACAAATTTTAAATATTCAACATCAGGTAAATAATATGTCTGAGTTAAACGAATCAATTGTTTCTCAGAATTTTCAATTTCAGCAACAGAGAGTTCATGTTCCTTACATTTGTTATAGTCTTTGCGACAATTATTTACAAATCTTAAAACCCAAGCAAATATTCTAATCATTTTATCATAATCAGACACATTACATATACGCAAGGAGGGTGCATCGTTTACTAGATCAACATTCGCATTTCTAGTTTTCTTTATCTCCACGTTAACTTCTTGAGGTTCGCAACTGATTTCACCATCTGGCCAATATTCCGAATTTTGTTTCAACCATCTAGAATTAAGCATTTCTCGTGGAGAACAACCACGGGATAGTAAATCCGCGATATTCATGTTTCCTGGGACATACTTCCATGATTGAATTTGAGTCTGTTGTCTAATTTCCTTTACCCTATTATCTACAAAAACTGACCAATTTCCATATTTCTTAATCCACCAAAGTGCTGTTGTAGAATCGGACAAAAAGTAACTTTCAAATACGGCATATTAAGCGCTTTCAAAATAGAATTTAAAAGTCGAGCACCTATACAGCAAGCCATTAATTCCAAACGCGGTATACTCAAAAGTTTGAGAGAGCGACTCTAGACTTCGCTCTAATGAGAATTACGCTAACTTTAGAATCAACTATTGATCGAGCAATGACGCAACCCGCATATGACCCCTTGCTTGCATCAACAAATACATGTAATTCAGTTAAAATATCAATTTTCATACAACGTGGCATAGTTACATCTTTTAAAATTTGAATTTCATTATACAATTTCATAAATTTATTTAAAACATTCTGAGGTGGTTCCTGATCCCATGCAATTTTCATTTTCCATAGTTCCTGTATTATTAATTTGGGAAGCAATGTAGACGGCGCCAACATCCCAATGGGATCCAAAACTTTTTGTACAGTAGACAAAACTAATCATTTGGTTATTTTCGTTTCGCACGTTAATGATTCGAAATTCGTGCAACATTTCAAAACATCATTATCCAAGTCCCAAATGATACCCAAAATAAAAGCTTCGCCTGAGTGTTTATCAACACTTCTACTTGCCACATTGCTCTCAAAGTACGTAAATTAAAACATCCTTTCGACATAATTAATTTAGCCTTCTCAATAAGTATCTCTATTTCATCAACACTGAAAACACCAGCTACACAATTATCAACATAAAAAGAAGATTTTAACTTTTGTGCAACTTCTTTATATTCAGGACTATAGTTTTCTAAAAGATTCATAATAGATGCATTCAATAAGTAAGGGCTGGAAGACACCCCAAATACAACTTGACAATGTTTGTGCACTAATTGTTTTTCATTGCATGGGAAGTAAAATCTGAGATAATCTCTATATTTCGGTGCAACAGATAGCATCAAAACGCCTTTTCAATATCGGCTACAATTCCAATTGGATAAATTCTAAAACGATCTAAAATGCCAGGTATTAGTTCAATAATGTTTACGCCTTTACATAAACAGTCGTTCAAAGATGGTTTCCCTTTTTCATGATCCAATTTTTTTTTTTTTGGTGAACATACACCAAGTTCTGGAAAGCCTGTTGAGCCAGTTAATACCCAATTCAACTGATGGAGGCAAACAGGTAAATAACAATTCGTGAGAACGCTAGGAGATTAAATTTATTTTCTACCGTTCATTATTATTTGAAAACTCGAGGTTTAATCTCAAAGTACCACATATGGTTCGTCCTGTTCTCACGGAATGAAATTTGTTGCGTCGCGTTGACGTCTGCTTCTCAAAAGTCAAGGGAATAGTTTATTTTTAAAGCAGATATAAAAGGGATAAGAAATGAGTTGTCTACAAGAATATTAATTGCAAGAAGTCATGGAGTAAAAAATATAAGTCAACTCAAAGCTCTTCGAAAGCCGATATTCTTTAAAAACTGGTGATGCTATTTGTCTGGTGAGATTGTAGAGAAATGATTTTTTTTAGCTTCTAAGGACAACACAGCGATCAATTCTGAAGTATACTCTTTTTATGGAAACATTTAATGATTCGGTTAAACAAAAAAAAAGCCAGAATTGATCAATGAAAAAGGTCTAGTGTTCCACCAAGGTAATGAAAGGCCTCTTACAAGTTTGTTAACTTGCAAGAAGTTTTTACTGCTTGGAATAGGCATAATACCTCACCTACTATATTCTACAGAACTGATACTATTTGACAATTATTTACTTTGGTCTCTATAAAAAAATTTTGATGTTAAAAACTTTACTTCAAATACGGAGGTCAAAAATTACCTAGATTAGTGTAGGACTAGAATGAGCAATATATAGCTCAATAGAATATTTATTTCACCGAAGGAAAATTGTCTTTTTAAATTAAACTCAAGGACACAAAAACCCATGAGGTTCAAGGCCTATGCACCCTTCTCAGTTTTCATGATCTTGAGCTCTGGCAGGTGAAAAGGCAGATGATCCAGTCAGTCTGACGCGAAACACCCAAGTTTGTACTCATTTATTGACCTACTGAAGGAATGAAAACTGTGTCCACATAATTAAAAAAACACTTCAATTTTTAAAAAAAAGGAAATTACTTTCATACCAAACTTTGCATGATTTCTTAGAATTTACCTAAAAATGACCTTTACTAATAAAAAGTTCATACTGATCTTTTTTCCAATTGAAACGTTCTTCTTAAGCTTTTAAGGTCAGAATAGATTTGCTTTTCTTACATTTTATGGTAAAATGTTTTATGGGCATACTTCTCCACTGAAATTTAAGCAATGGTCTATAGATTTCCTTTATTAAAGCAATTTTAGTTTTTCTTTTTATATATTAAAAAAATCTTCCGTGCAGCTGAAAATTTTACTAATGCATTAGATATGTTTTGTAAAAATAGGTCGCAAGAAGTTGAATTTAACTAAAGAGGAGCGTCAAGAATGTTTGACCAAGGAGTTCTACACCTACCCGCCATTCTTTTCTCGAAAATTCGGCTTACGTCATAGACTGTGATGTTATAGATTACTCCAGTAATTTCCAGAAGAATCTATATGGTCACCAAAAATGGTCGTCAACATGATCGTCAAAAATGTTGACAGCTTGAGGCCAAAAAGTTTGAGACATGTTTTTTGGGGTCTACCTTTTAATCATTGGTGACAATCATGTTTTTATTAAGGTATCCGATTGGTTGCGGCAACCCTTTTTGGTAAAAAAAAAGGAGATATGGGGATGTTTTGTTATTTTAAGATTTGTTAAGTGCATATTAAGAAAAATGTGCTAAAATTAAAAAGAGAAAAAGAAATTATTATTACTAAAATGGGAAAAAATAAGTAAAAATTGACAAAAATAAGCATAAACGCGGCCCATTCTGCGCCAAAGGTTTAAGAACAAATTTTCAATTTTTTCAATCTAGTGTGTTGCTATATTATTCAATTTTGAAATGACCTTCAGGATAAGAGATATTTTCTTTTTTACAAAAACTAGAGCCCTTTATCTCGGTTACTATATGAAAATGCTTAAAAAGATAGTGATTATATTCACATAAGGGACTGTAAATTTTGTAATTAAACATTGATTGATAAATCTGAAGGTTAAACCACTTCTACTATTACACAGAACTTACAGAAAAAAATTCAGTTAATTATGTTCAAAACGTTTTTAGCAATCGCTGACCCCTTTGATTATTTTCAAAAAATCACATTTCGAGTAAAACGCGTTTTAAAGTATGACATCTTGCTTAAAGTAATGGAATCTGCTTTTACTAAAACACTTGCAGTTTTTGTTCTAGTAAACGGAAAATGATACACTTGGTATTTTTATAAAGCTCATAAGATGGCCCATAAAATAAAATCATAACAAAAAATTTCAATTTTTGGCAAAATTCACAGTTTTAGGGTTTAAATTCACAAAACTCACAGTCCACCTTAATGTGAAGATAAGAACTTGAAATTTATTTTTTCCTCTTTACATTATACTGAAAATTGAGCTAAATAATATATGTAAATAACAGTCTGACAATTAAAGCATAATGTATGAACAGTTGTATAATTTGTAAAATGGGGATCGGTCCGCCGATAGGTGACCAGATAGTGGATCCCCTAGTATTTTTGTATTTTATGTTTAAAATAATAGATATTAAATTAAGATAAAATTTACATTAAAAACGGCAACATCCCAAGAATGAGTGATCATATATATATATATATATATATATTGCATTAATCGTCATCATGCACACGTATATTTCAGAAAAAAAATATGTTTATATATATTTTATATAAATTCTTACCACTCTCGCTATCATATTTATGTACTTATTACAAAAATTTATATTTTCTCTTTGATGCTTATTATTTAAAAAATATTTTTTTATTTCCTAACTAGGGAAACTCTTGAGATTAGTTGTAATAATGTTAATTTGAAAAGTAAAACAACCTTTAACGATTTATAATTTAAATTCTTTAACATTTTCTTAAGGTTGTCTTCAGTTAATGTTAAAGAATAGGACACGGATTTGGATCAATTTTCAGCTATAAAACAAACGAAAAATTCTCAATACGATATTCTCACTTCACTATCCTTTAGAGAGAAGTATTTTTTATTACATATCTTATTTTTAAAGGAGTTAATTTATTTTTTCTGGTACAAAATGTGTTTCACCTTTTTTCTCTTTATATCGTAATTTTAAATGGACTATGCTTTCACGTATTTAAACAAAACAGCAAGTATTCATGGAATATTTTTAAATTTTCAAAATCACTATATTGTTGTGAGAGGTATGAGTTATAGTATAGAAAATTTCTGTGGAAATGGAGGCATTTTTTTATCTGAAAAATGTGTGCTTAAAGTGTAGTTCAAGCTCTCATACTTTTACTAGAGACATTCTTAAATGTAAGATTTAATCAAGAAACATGAGTTGCAATGATAGTGTTTCGCAATGATAGTGTCTCTTATTTGGCTTCTAAGAGCTTAAAATATATAACACGAAATTGTTCTTTAAAACTCGATAATTTTCACTTTTTTAAAATAAATATTTTAATACATTTTTAGTATCAAAAATAGAGATAGAGATAGAGAGAGTAAATAGGGCAGTTTAAGATTATATATGTAAAAATAAAAGGCTCTCTATTTAGAGAAGTATAATACGAACTGATAAATAGTATAATGAATCAAGAAATTAAAATATGAAGTACCATTCTTAGTATTTCCGATTCATTGACAATTTGCATGTACATATGACTTTTAGAAATATAGTTAAAAAGCTGCTAATCATTATCCTTTTTTCGAAAGCATTCATTGCCATTTATATTTTAATTTTAAAATGATTCCTATATATGACAATATAGCATATTACAGCTAATGCATATTCAAATACTTTCGTTTCGTTTTGTACTTACCTTTCAGAAAAAATTTGAAATATTTTGAAGAAAACATGTACCACCCGGATTCCATACGTATATTAAACTACTTGCTATTTATCAACCTAGGTGGATATATGATAAGCTGCTGCGGTCTGTGAAACGCATATGAGTCACCAAGCATTTACATATTCAGTAGTTTGTCATAGTTTATTTCATACAATTCACGTTACATAGTGAACTTTAGAGAGCCACTGTGAATCTCATCACTGAATGGTATACGCGACAGAGAACCATTAAACTAGCGGTATGGCACGGGAAACTATTATTAGTTTCACATGCGGTTATTTGGGATAGGTAATATTAACTCCTCTATGCTCAATAGGGTGTCACGAATTTGTAATTTTAATTGAATGCTTAAAGTTATGTAAAGTTAATTACTTTATCTTTTAAAAAAAATCAATAGCTTAATTTAATTGGAAGAGTGATTAAGGTATGTATTTTGCAGACTTAAACGCAGAATATTAGAAAATTTATAAAAATGAAAAACTATATTTGTAATAAATTAACTTTTACTTAAAATTCCAACATATATAGTTTTCAATCAATTATATTTACCTATTTTGAAACGCGTCTTATTTCCTCTTGCAATTAGAATTAAAAGCTATATTTTGACAGAATTATTAGTGATTCTGAGTTGAAAGAATTTAATCTTGAATTATTTACATATTTACGAGCGATTCCTGTAATACCTGAATAGCTTACACTAGGTATACAGAGTGGTAGAAACTTTTACTAAAACACTAACGTAGTTTTTTTTTAAAAAAAACTCATGTTTCCTTTCACTTGGACACATAATTATGCTTTTATCTATTACATTTCCTTGTATTTAAATGCAGATAAAAGATAGTTCCCTCACTTGATTGGCTGGATTTTGTGCAGACAGGATGCCGAGTTCAGTGTTTAGATCTTAAAATTACCAAAATAATCGATGATTTGATCAAAAACTTTCTCATTACATATTTACATAAGAAAATGTATATTAAACTAATGTTTCCTTCAAGTGAATTCTTATGATATTATACTTCGAAATTAAATTATACTTCCCAATACTAATGAAGTTATTTAAATTGAGATTGTTTTGAAATGTTTAGTTCAGTAAATATCTATTGAAACTATATTTATGCACAGTAATGCAAATTAAATTACTTTTACATCTAATATGTGATTCTTTTTTGTCTCATATGTAACGATTTGAATTAGGATCCTGTATTATTCCTTCATCTAATGCATAAATATGACTTTTTTAATAAAATATTATTTAAATTTTAAAATAATAGCTTTATTTTATGTGTTAAATGAAAGAACAATTGTCAAAATGGGAGAAAAAATGTTCAGATGGTACTGTCGTATTTCAATTAGAAAGAAAGAAAATGACAAACTCACACGTTAATTTAAATTCCTTAAAAAATCATTTTTAATTTAATACAAATAATTCAATCAGAAATAATTGTAATAAGTCCATAAATTTTAAATAGCATATTCTGTTTACTTGTTTAAAAATTGTTCCGTTTCTCGGGAGTCAATGTATACATACATATATTTGTGTATCTGTATTTCAAAAAATATATATTGTCTTAATAAATAAATATTACTATTCAAGTTATAGATATATTTTAAAATGAAATGCCTTAAACTCAAGAACAAAATGAAGCGAATTAATTTAATATGTCAGAGTAACAAATAATTCAAAACACTGAATATCAAAATGTCTAGTGTAAAGTAGGGAACTCTTGATAAAGTCATTTTTTTACTACACCGTATCCTTCTCTCTTGAAGAATCTCTTTCAAATCAAATGAAGTAAGGATGTGGAATTTGAGAATGTATGTAATGCAATTATTTAAGATTTATTCTCTTCGACATATTTTAATCTTATTTAAAATCTAGTTCATTGCTTACAAGTTAAATTGATATCCGTAGTAGTGGAAAATACTTTTCCTCTTCAATAATATCCAGGACAAAGTATTAAACTAATCCGATTATTGTTGCAAAGCCTTGCAAGAAATACACAAAAAAGAGTGTATTGATAATGCATGGAATCTTTACTGTTTGTCTCACATTTTTGTTTTCGGTAACTTGCAATTCAAACAATAAGAAAAGCACAAAATAAAATAAAAACTATTCCGTCGAGAGGAATTTAATTACAATACAGGTTTCACATTAGAATATCTAAGCCTTTAGTAACACGGGGGAAACTAGATATATCCTTTAATTCGATACAATATCTCGGTTTAACTTTTCCCCCTAACCACCGAATGGAGGAATAAAAATAAAATTTCGCTAAAACTTTTGTTCATTTTTTTCGCTCCATCTCTCTCTTAAACTCCTTTTCTATTTGCTTCAGTTCGTTTTAAATGTTATTTCTGATTCCATAAAAATAATACATGAATTGGATAAATATTTTTTTCAAAAAAATCCAGATAAATGGTTTATTATTTTAATTACGTTTCCTAGTATATGAATAATTTTATTAGCTACTCTAGTACCACAGTAAGGAAGTGCATTATTAAGATAAGAAAAGTTGAAAGATATGGAATTGCATTTTAAGTCAATTTATTTATAGGCAATTTCTGTGGTGCATGCAAATTTTTAAGTGAAACTGGTTTTGATTGAACTTACCTAAACCTTTAAAGGTTTTTAATGCTATTGCTGCACAGTTTCTTAAGACTTGATACTTAAAGTAACATTTCTGCTTTTAATTTTTGTACTTAAAGCTTTTAAAACGGCAAAAATTTTTAAATTTAGAATAGATTGATCAATGGAAACCCATTTTGAGACATGATTTCATATAATTCAATAATATTACAAAGAATTTTATATTTTCATTCCATAAAAATGCCCATTAATAGCTCTAGTATATCTTTAAAGTTCAACAGTAATCAGCCAGTCAAATCTCATATAAATCAGAACTTATTATTTTAATAACTTTTGAATTATTTCAGGAGTAGTACAATTTAGAAAATAGAATAAGATTCCATAAAATATGTCAACTTACGTATAATTAATTTACATCAATTCGCAGATGCATGATTTCTCACTGTGCAATTTTCCAGTCGAAAACACTCGGTTAATATTTATTTTTTTCGTGTTATACATAACATCAATCAGTATTTTATGAAATAACCAGGACTAGATATTATCTTTTTTTCTATTGTTAAAACATTAAGCGTTTTGTATTGCTTAAACATACAAATATATATTTTTTCTCGTCAAAAGGACATTAAACAAATGTATTTAGAGTTATAATAGTTATATTCTCTGTTAGATAAGAAGTAAAATTTTCCCTACGAAGAGAAATTATGCAATATGTTTACTGGAGCAATTATTTTTCTAAAATTCACGGGATTTAAGTTACTTTTCTCGGTTCTACCTATTACGAAATGTTCGTGTGTAACTGAAAACAGATTTTCATATCATACCTTCGTAATCTATAATATGTTCTATATATTAAATTATGCAAACATATTTATACATATAAATGCTTTCTATAAAAAAATACTTTAATAATGTTCAGTAACATTTAGAAATTAAATGTAAGCAAAACCATATTTCTAGTTTTTAATGCAATTCATGTATTTGAAAAGTAATTCATGAAAATCGTGCATATTTTACTTTATTGTTACTACTCTTAAACTGAAATTAATCTTTATACACTGTTTAAGTAACTGAATTTTTTGAGTTTAATACCTATTTTAAGAAAGTAGTTTAAGGTTAAAAAATTTTCAAAAATAAAAATAACAATGCTTAAGAAACTCTATAATAATAATCTTAATATTAATTTATATCGTAAAACCTCTTATGGAGGTTTCCTAATGTGCATTTACTTATATAACAATTTACGTTTTATGTAAGCCTTATTGGATGTATACAGTGTATAGGGAAAAATCTCATTGTAACATCATGTGAACGCATGGCTTATTTAGGTGTACAATCAGTGTGTATGTAAACATTACAGTACACATTATAAGGTATATTTTCTTTTATTGGTATTGTATAAAATTACAAAAGTTAAGTTACGTAATGTCTGGGTCACAAATATTTTAAAAATAGGAATATTTGAATTAAAATTTTACAAATCTTTGTGAAATTTCTCGAAATTTTCCTTGGAAATAAAACGCTTTTCCTACATGTGCTACATAAAAGTATTGTCATTTTTCCTCCCTTTGTTTACTTTCTTCATTACAAACAGATGTATCCGTGCTAGAGTCACTGTCGTATTCATCGGTTTCTGGCAGATATTCTGAATTAGTATCACTTTTATTGAAATCCAGAGACGATGCCATATTGGCACGAAAAAGTGAAACTGAACAATTAAAATAGCTATACAGACTTAAGAAAGTTAAGCGAAACGTAAACGAACGTTCGCCTTTGTTAGATTCAAAAGGAGAAACGAAATGTCCGTCATTACGTCAAGGCCCCCACAAAAATCAAGGATTCCATGCGATACTAGAAAGCGTAGTTCTGATACGCAAGGGATTAATAACTTTAAAAGCATAGTAAAATAATAACAAAAAAATCTGCTCTATCTTTTATATTCCATCTCAAAGTAGTAGCTTGTTAACTAATTCTAATTATTTTATTGCAAAACATAAACATTCGTAAGCTTAAGTATTTTCTATTTTTTAGAAACATAAAAACAACACAATTTCAAAGATTTCGTCAAGTAGACGAACAGAATAAACCTGTTAAAAGATGAAATAAGTCTCTCACAAATTCATTCTTTTTTGACGTACAGTTAAAATATTTTCTAGCCATACTAAAGAATCTTTTACTTTCATTGTTACCCCGGATTTCAAATGCTAGTCCACCTGTTCTCAAATTCAGACGCCTGGAATAAAATTTTAAAGTCCTCTATTTTTATTTCTTGGTTCTATTTTCTTGAACCTTTTACGCATCAAGTTGAAGAAGAGAAATGTTGTTTTCTTGGATTGTTGATGGATTTTACCCCACACAAGAGCGAAGATTGAATTTTAAGTGTTCAAATACAATTGTAGAAAGATCGATGCCTTGAGTTTAGTCTCTCCATTCAATTCAGTGACTTCTAGAGTTTTTCGTTATCTGGAATTTTACGTCTCTTAGACTTTTTTTATACTAGTATTGAAATGTTAAGGAACATCAAAGGATAAGAGACATTGATTGCTTTCCTTTCACTTTGAATGTCTATTTTTAGAATTTTTTTAATGGAATTGAGGCAGCTAGATTAAAACCGCAAAAAACTTTAATACTAATACAAAAATAGAAAAACATAATTTTATTCAACAGTTCACGAATATTAGCGCGTGTATTTTAGACTATCCCTTACAGTTCCATATCTTATTATGCAAGGAGCTTGAGTTACGGAGGTGAAGTTAGTAACACATTGGATATGAAATGTAATGATTTCAAGTGTAATATCATAAAGAACTTAGGCACGATTGAAACAAATCTTCTTTCTTCTTTTTTTATTTACTACCTTCATAATAGTCTTCAATAATTTTAACATATTTTTTTTTTAAAAAAATATCTTTTTGGAAATATACGGCTTTGCAGGTAGAGAACTAACAATTATAAACTTTATTTTAAAAAATAATAACGCGCTTTTAATTTTTATTTTAGATTCTGTTCTCTTTTTTAAAATTTTTGTACACTTAAATTATATATAATATGAGGTATTTGTAGGAATGTTGTGAAAAAACTGTTAATTATTGTAAGGATAAATGTGTTCTATATATACTACTAAAACTTCAAAAAAGAAAATATTCGTGTTTTTTAGGTTACTGATTAGAATCTATTTTTTCTGAATATTAAGTTTGTTCTTTTCCCCTGTGTGTTAGATATTTATATAATTTGGATACTCTATTTTTTCTTCTTATATTGACACAATAGTCATAGGTGGTCCAAGGTATTCTCAGCAACTCTCTTCCAATCCGATAGCTGCTTAGCAACAGTTTTCCAATTGATCATTCTTAAAACTTTAAAATTGTCCACTACACAGCCAGCCTATCTCAGTTTGGGCCTACCCCTGGTTCTATTTCCTAAAGGCTTGTATTTAAAAACTTTGAATATCAAGTATGGCATACAGTAGATTTGGTTTCAATGGCCAATTTTGAAGTATTTAATGGCATATATTCTTCGCTGAATAGCGTATGTAATTCAAAATTATGTCGTTGCTTTCACAATCCATTCTCATTCACTGAATCAGATATTTCTAAGAAACTTTCGTTCAAAGATGGCTAGTTGTTCAGGCTGTCATTTAGTCCAAGTCAAAGTTTCTTATTCATAGGTAAATAGTATGGCTCAAATAAATTTTTCATGTAGCGTAAATTTCGATGTCTTTTAAACAATTTTAACTTTAAGTAAGTTCTTAGACCATTAGCGATTAGCAGCAATAATACGTCAGTTAAATATATATTTTAGAGATAGTATTTATCGATGAATTATCTAATGGAAAAAATTAGACAGCAGGTTTCAATTAACCATTGTATCAATCCAATTGAACTATTTGGCACACAGAGTGATTACAATTGAACAAACGCCTAAAATATAACTTGCTAACATGTTTGTGTCAATAAAAAATATTACAAATAATGTTTTGATAAAGTAGTTGACGGGGAGACATTGTTATTTTATTTTAATATCAACTTATTATTATTTTAATTTGCTATTTTCTATTCATTTTATTCTTGTAATCCGTATTTATATTTTTCATTTTATAATTTTGAAATTTTGCAATTCTGTTCAGGACATACGTTTAATTTGTTTACAATCAAATTCAGGAGTGAAGTTGTGTATTTAGTTAGTTATAGGTAGAGGTAGGTATAGGAGTAGAACAATAAAATTATTGATCTACCTAAATTTTGGATTAAGAAATTTGTGTGGTGATGGATCATATGGTTTCATGTAACAATTATTTTCCAAGTATACCACAACAAACAAACAGAAGCCACATTAAATTATACATTAAGATGAAAAAAAAGCTGTGATCGAACTTTTTGCATTCACGAATATGTATATTTCCTTCTACTTTCTTAAATTATGCATTATAAATAAAATAAAAGGTAAAATAATGGTGAATTATTTTTAAGATAATTGTATAACCACACCGCATAAATCCCATTTAATTAATGGGGATTATTTTATGTCAAGGTATGTGCATTCATATTTTACAGTTTTCACGGAGACCGATTTATTTTTACATTTCGTGGAGTATTGCAGAAGCGAACAAAAAAAAAATATTTGAAAATGGTTCGAGATTTTTTTCTTGCTATGCTTCAATAAAGAAAGGTTTCTATTTTAGATATTATTTAGAATTCAACACCAAGAAAGAGTGTTCGGAAACGAAGAAACTTGTTAAATCGAGTGAAACAGCAGCGAACAATAAGCAAGGATTATTTTGAAACGACGCTTGCGACACACCGATAATAACCTTAGCTCTATGTTCTGTAATACCACCGTGGAAGGCAATACACTCAGAAACATGCCAATGAGTGTACTCGTGGTAGCTTGAGTGATGGTTCTCTATTCTTTGCAAACCATTCGCCACAAGTCGTCTTTTCGAGGTCATCTAAGTGACATCAAATCATGTCCCAGACATAAGAAATTGAAAAGGTATCAAAAGGCAATTGCGAATTCAGGCTGGCATCTGTAATGTTACTCAGTTTTCTGAATTGCGCACACACTGTACTTTTGAACCTTATTTTACATCTGATCACACATTGTGTAAAAGCATTTTATGTTGGTATCCTACTGGTGAGCATTCAAAATGGAATGTGTCACCAGGTGCAACATATTCTTAACATGTCATTACACTAAACTCAGTGGAGCAACAGCTTATAAAGGTAAAATCCTACTTTTGTCACCTTAGTATACGTGACCTTGGGCGCTGAGGTGCAAGATCACATGTTTCGGTCAGGTGATCAATCAGGTGCGAAACACCCAGTGTTTAGTTCGCAAGCAAGCCTGGTACTTATTAATTGATCCACTGAAAGGATGAATGACCGAGTTGACCTTGCCAAACACGGGATTTGAACCCCGTCTATCACTCAGCCTTTTGAGCTTCATCCAAGTATTATTAGTCCGTCTAAATATCACGACTACGAAACAGAGGTGACCTGTGTGCTACCACACTCAATTTCGTTTCAAATCATGATGACGATTAGTGGGAAATTTCAAAGATTATGCCGTGTTAAGGTATCCGACTACCCTAAAACTGTGAATTTTTCCAAAAATGGACAATTTTTTTCCTGATTTTATTTTATGGGCCATCTTATTAGCTTTATAAAAATACCAAGTGTACCATTTTCCGTTTACTAGAACAAAAACTATAAGTGTTTTAGTAAAAGCAGATGCCATTACTTTAAGCAAGATGTCATACTTTAAAACGCGTTTTACTCGAAATGTGATTTTTTGAAAATAATCAAACGGGGTCAGCGATTGCTAAAAAATTTTGAACATAATTAACTGAAATTTTTTCTGTAAGTTTTGTATAATACTAGAAGTGTTTTAACCCTCAGATTTTTCAATCACTGTTTTGTTACGAAATTTACAGTCCCTTATGTGAATATAATCACTGTCTTTTTAAGCATTTTCATATAGTAACCGAGATAAAGTGTTATGGGTTTATAAAAAAGGAAATATATCTTATCCTGAAGGTCATTTCAAAATTGAATAATATAGCAACACCTCAGATTGAAAAAATTGAAAATTTGTTCATAAACCTTTGGTGTAGAATGGGCCGCGTTTATGTTATTTTTTTGTCAATTTTTACCTATTTTTTCCCATTTTAGTGATAATAATTTCTTTTTCTCGTCTTAATTTTAACACATTCTTCTTAAAATGCACTAAACAAATCTAAAATTAACAAACAAAAAAATCCTCAAATATTTCCTTTTAAAATAAATAAAAAAATGTTGCAACCAGTCGGATACCTTAAGAAATTTAGTTAAATAACAAAACAATTCCAGTAAATATATGTTTTTTTAATTTATTATAGCAATAAGTTCTTATTAAAGTAAGAAATAAAGAAATAATTTAGGAAAAATAGCACTGATACATATATTAATGTATTTATGCATCAAGATGATGGAAGACTAAGTGTTTTCAATACAGTATTAACCATCTGACAATTCAACGGAGAAATACGTTTAGCACTAAAATATAGCAACAAATAATAGCCTGTTTCAAATCTTCTTACAAAAAAGATCTCTTTTCCCAATCCAAAGAAGAAAAATAAAAGAATCTGTCCTTATAAAATTCGGCTTAAAAATCCTTTCCTTGCATTTTCTTCCAAAAACTCAGACTAGTCAAAAAATGGCAAACACCAATAGCTAAAGGAAATCAAAGTGCCGTGAATATTGCTTCTTCAGGAATATATTCCAATCCCTTTATGAGACGTCATTGAATTTCTCTCAATACATTTGAGAAGCACATAGTAAAATGCTCAGGCTAGGAAAGATAGGAAGGGGAAAAATATGCACCAAACTGAATTTATTTCTACTTTATATATGTGTTTCCCCGTCTGGTCTTATGAATAGTACCTAAATGTTCAGTGCAAGCAATGTATAACGTTAACGCTTATATGAGTATCACATTTTTTCTATGCGTTAACCTGGAAAAAGGAATGGACTAAACATTATTTTCCGTGATTTTTTGAAAAATAAATTAGTTTTGTTTGTGTATCCAGGATTTGAGAGCCCCACCTTGGGTTGTAAGTAGATTTTTCTTATATGTAAATTTTTTATTCAGTGTATATTTTGGGTGACGTAATTCTTATCAAATAATGCTCTATGAATGATACGTAGAATGAAAATTTAAAATGATAGTGTTATCAGTTTCCTTGTTTCGTTCAAAATATCACTTTAACATGTTTTCATGCATAATTTGACTTGCCTTTCTCTTTTCACGTTCATTATATAAGAATGTATTTTATCTACCAAGTTATCATTGGTAGATAACGTCTGCTTAACAAAACGGACGTTGTTTTTTAGGCATTCCTTTTTCAAAGATAATCTTATAAAGCAAGCAAAGGAATATCAGAGTACGATAAAAATCCTATAATACTTTATATCTAATTTTTTTAAGGGATATGTATATCTTTAACATTTTACTTTATGACTGTCTTTGCGTGGTATTACAGAATATGAACCAAATTTTGAACATTTTTTCAGATGCATATCTGTTTGAACATCAAAATTAGATTCTGCTTTATTACTCTATCGAGAAAAGACTACTTTATCATATCATTCGTTTTTATATGAAATTTTCCATTTTTTTCTGGTATAAGACGTTAGTTCTCGTGGTGCCACATGAACATGCGCTTTATATATTAAAATAAAAACTTATTTTTATAATATTTTGAATATGTCGTATTCGAAAAAATGAGTCCTGAACTACAAAGGTGCACTTCCTCATAAAATTTAAGACATTATTAAATGTCGCGTACATTTGACGAAAACAACCTTAAGCGTCATTTAGCAGTGATTGGACCCGAAAATGTCTTGTAAGGTAAATATGTTCCTTTATAAAGAACATAATGCAAATTAATCTTAAATTGAGCATATTTATTCCTGCACTTCTCAAAAAAGGTATTTTAATAAACTCATTAATAAACATTACGAATAAAGTATATAATCATATATAATAATTAAAAACAATTAACGTGAATAATTTATGTAACTATAAATTAAGTGTTCCAAGATTCGGTGTTGAAAATGCTTAATTGCCATTTAGTTTCAAACAATGTTTTATATATTTTTTTTATTTTAAATGCTATTATATTTTACCTTAATTTTTTTCTGACAATAAATATGCACTCCAGAAAGTTGTTTATTTATTTCTGGAGCCATGTTATTTATAGATTCTTCATTTCATAAAGATTGGGAGGGGGGGGGTAACGATGTCCGCCTATCCTTCAAACCAACCAACCTCCATTATACAAATTATACAACTGCGCATACTCAATGTCCAAGCTGTAATTTACATGTATTATGTATAGTTCTATTTTTTCAATATATTGTAAGCAGGAAAAAAATAAAGTTCAAGTTTTCATCTTCTTACTTCAATTAAGTTAAAAAAAATATTTCTAATCACCTTTTCCTCTAAAATTTACTGAATTTGTATTCATCTATATATATATATATATATATATATATATATAATGTTCTTTATAGTTTTATACAGGGTCCATTAATCTTGCATCTTGCATTTATTCTGTCTTAATTGTGCCTGAATGGATCGCAATCCATACAAACGAAAGCCTTCACTCTCCCGATACACTTTTATGGTGTAATGTTGTGTTACATTTAAGCTTAAAGTAGTTGATTGCCTATTTGTTACCATAATATTGAACAGGACGTAATGCATGTTTATTATTGTTCTAGTGTGTGAAATAAATAAATAACTTTATTGCATCATCACGAAACCATTTTTTTTTATGTATAGATAAAGATGATATTTCATTAGAAAGGTAAATCCTACTTGATACTAATTGTAAATTAGTTTACACATGTTTTAAAGTATTTTAGATAATTATTTTCCGTTGAACTTGTTTTTTAAATTGAAATTTATTTTTGTTTAGTTCAAGTACAAACTGTGGTACTAACAGGTCTATGTAAGCTCACTTTCTAATTAACATATTATATGCGATGCCTACTAGTTTCCAATTTTATAAATTCAAGTATAATTAGCCAACCTGTATGTTAAATGATTTGAAATAAAAACTTCACATTTCTTATTTTCTTCAGAGCAATAATATAATATCAAGATGTTAAAAGTTTCCGCTGCGTTTTTTCAGATATGATTGCACATAAAACTGTATGTTTCAAAAGTGAAAAAATAATCTATTTTGTGAAGTTCTGACAAGTGTTAAATGTATTCTAACATTTTCTGTGGTGTTCATAACATATTTCTGTAAGTAAACAACTCTTAAGAATAGATACAAATCTTGAGAGCAATGGGGCACGAAAAAATGTTAGATGTGGCAACGAAATATATGTGAGTTTTAATTAGGGCAAGACTCAATTACTAGAATTAGAAACAATTAAAGGCAAATTTTTGCCTGTGATGAATGTGGATTATCTTTCTAATCAATATTGAGTGATCAGGTCTACTGATTTCAATAATGATTATTATTTAAATTTATATACAAAATTCATGTTCTGTAAATAGAAACTTCATATACCAGTACTTTAAAAAGTTATCTGTTTTTACAATTAAGTTATAAGTTAAAGTTACATAATTACTCATGTTTTATTGAATGGTGGTGGGATAAGCAATTTTGGCGTCTCCTTACATTTCGAATGAGCAAAAAGTTTTAGAATTTTTCAAGTGTCCTTTCTTTAATTTTTGGTTAAGCATATTTTATACTAAAGTGGTTTGCCACGTTATCTCTATGTCAATGATTAGTTATCTTCCCTGATTGGATAAGCAGTAAATATCGTTCCTAACATTCTATTCATCCATCAGTGCAAATGTACCAGAAAGTTAATTGTTTCCCACGAATATCAAAATATATGCGTTGCTTCCTGTCAGTACGGGGAAGTGCAAGAATTACAATTGTGAACCGCATGGCCTAGCTTTAAAAGAAATCGAATATCGAATAAACAAAGAACTATGATGTGTATTATTAATCGATTGGTACAATAACGAATAAATGACCGAAAACAGTGATTGCACCAAATTCGTCACATCACTACAAGTGATAATAGACACGTAGAGAGCATGCCAATGATGGATGGATCTACCACATCAGGAACCGTATCATACCAAATACGATCTGTAATATAATAGTCGGTAACCGTACGAACCATTGGACGTCTTTAGAAGCACAGTGATATATCAGCAGGATTTCTATTACTACAATTACCATTATCTCAAAACCACAGATATTTGTGCTTGTAATGGGGCATTAATTTGCACGCAACGACAATCGCTTGGCATTGAATCAGATTGCGTATACAAATAAATAAAGATTTTGCCTACAATACGAGGATGATCGATTAGAGTATGGAAAAGTTAAAAATCACAAAAAAAACCCAACAAAACTCAGTAAATTTGTGTTGTATATGCACTTTAATTTCAGAAATTTTATTGAAAAGACCACCATCTGATTACATAAGCTGACAAAAAAGTTATTGCCTTTAGATAAAAACAGAAATCTTTAAGACCAACAAAGACGAATTGTAAAAATTTGAACGAAAAAGAAATTAGTCAGAAGGTTAGCCAAAATGCTACTTATATGAAGAAAATAAACAATATGATCTTTTTGGACATGTATAATATAATATGTAAAATAGTTGTTTAAAGTTATTATTATTTTTAGGGTTTCACAATGTGCATGAAATCAAATCTAGAGCAGCAACTTCTGGCAGCAATAATAGCTTTCATACCTTATGAGCATCGAGCCACCCAGATAATGGATGGGAGATATGGGTAGACGATAGATGTATGCCGTTTTTCAGCTATTCATTTCGATACACTAATCTGTCAAATGTGAATTTATATATTTATTTTGAGAGTGGAGCATAACTGGAGTACTTTCTGAGGAGGTCAACAATTGAACCCTCCCTATATAATGTAGAATTCAACCGATAGATTGAATCTCGAGTATTTGTTTTTCTATAAGTAGCCTTGTAAAGTGAAAGATCTTAACACATACAAAAAGAACATTTCAACTTTGTTAAAAAAGAGATGACTGGCATTTATACTTGGTCGGATTCCAAATAATCAATCTAGAAGCAAGTCTAAGGGACGATAACGAATGGAAGCCTGAAATTTCTATATTTAATTGTTCTTTCTCATAATGCTGCTATCAGAAATTGCATTTATCCCACGAAAAGCTTAATTCCAATACTGTTCCCATAATAATCGTTCAATGCATTAATTTATGTGTAAAGCAACATAAAAAGGAACTTGCAACAATATTTTTGAAGCCACAGTCTTGTCGCTATTCCATGCAGACAGTTCTTCTTTTAACAAACGATGCAATGTTTTCATTCAGATTTAATAATGTACCCTTACGATTACAAAAGACCGCTCAGACAACCTGTGATATTAAGTATTTGTGAATAGATGATGCTGATATATTGCACTCGTTTTTGTACGATCTCATTGATCTTGCTGATTTCTCATTCTCCTCTTAGGATATTCATGTGATCACGTACAAAATCAGCTGCAATTTCGCTGAACGACAGGGACACATAGATCTGCGTAGTTCAAATAAGCCAATACGCGCGCTTATCATTTGAATATTGAATCGTATCGTATGTTATTTTATCGTTGCTATTTCTTCGATTTGTTTTGCAGATTGTGATCTGGTAAGATAACAAATAAATCTTTCCCAACGCTAAGCCCATTTTTTTCGTGCACCTGCGTTTGTTGGGATACAACACTCAATTGTAACATTTTACAAATTTTTACAAATGATGCTTAAGTGCGCTGATGATGTAACAGTTGCTTTAAGTAAATTTGGCACCTGTTGCGTGATGAATTTATGAAGTAGCAACTGCAATAATCAGCAGTGTATATAATGATCTTGTTGTGTGTTTTTAGTTCTTGAAATAAATAATATTTAATATTATAATTTTTATATGATATAAGTAAAGAAAATGTGTGTTAAAAATTGTGTTTATGTACACATGAATAAGAAACTGAAAAAGATCAAATCATTTCTAAGTTTATTATGAAGCTTGAATCAAAATGCCAAAATATTTTAGTACTTTTATTAATATTCGAAGTACATGAAAAATAAATAAGTTTAAGAATAATTTCTTGATTTAAAAGTTTTGAAACTTTAATTTAAAAAATAATAAAATAGCTTTAATTTAAAAAATTATTTGTTTACATAAAAATATGTTTCTAATTGTTGGTCGAAGATGTTCTAACATTTCACACACCATGCCGTCATACTTGTTTAATTTTTTTTAAATACATTAAATGCTAATATTTTAAACATGTGTGAATAGAAAGGCATTACGATTATTTCACACACACACACACAGTTATTAATTGTTCCAAAATATAGAAATAATTATATTACCCAATTATAAATAACTTTTTTATTTAAGTGTCTTCCAAAGAGACATCTTTATTGGATCACATCAGTCAGTGTGAACCAGTTTGTTAAGCATCAGTTGAAAGATGCATTACACAAAATATTTGTTTTCACAATAATATAAAACAGAATGCTGTACTAAAGTATAAAAAAATGCGAAATATAATGATTTTATCACTGTTCTTCTTTGAAAATATTTCAGAAATAGCATGAAATGAATTTCACCATTAATAATATCAAATCATACCAATTATATTTCTACAAAAACAAAAGCTCACAAACATTCGAAGTCCTGTAAGTTTCATCACAATATTTACAGAAAGTTTGTATTTTTAAATTTCATTAATAATAATTTTAAAATTAATTTCCTAAATTTTGAAAGTTTGTTTTCAATTAATTAGGTAGCATTAAAATATCGGTTTTATATTGTTTACATTATGTATCTATGTTTAAACATACCATTCCGATAAATATTTCTACCTAAATTGTAATAGTTAAATATATTTATATCTCAAAATATCATATTTTGAAATTCCAACTTTACCTTCTAAGGATTTTGAAATGTTACTTTTTGAGCAAACCTAAAATCTGATCTGGAGTTACCAGAACACAACTTTAAAATCAACTGTAACACCACATTTTTTTTTATACTTCACGATATATTTCTAATGTATTATTATATCTTCCTACCTACAAATTACTTTTCCACTACAGTACAATTAATTGACGTAAATACAATCACAATTTACTGTGTAAACATATCAATCCTAAATCATTAAATATGAATAAATATATAAGATATTAATAAGGCGATGCTTAAACTATGAAAAGCACGCAATTGAATAATTTATAATATTAAAAAAATTCTATCACACCAAAAGTTTGTTTTCAAAAAAATGATCCAATTTTATTTTCCATTTTAATAATGAAATAATGCTTATTAATATAATATTTAATTTAAAATAAAATTATTTATGAAAGCGTAAAATATGCAATTCCTTTAAAAATAATCATTGTTTCACCTTTCAGTTTTTATGAATACAGTTGAAGTAATGTATCGGAATGCATTCAAAATAAATCGCAAAAGCTTTTACAATCTATTTTTTCGGCACCAAGAATTGCTTTGTAAAATATATTATTCTGAAGGTACACATAAATTATACAAAAACTCATTTTATAACAAATTCCACAGGGAGGAATTTCCACACACATTTTCAATTTACAAAAGGCAAAATGGAAACTATGCAAGATGGTAACATGTTAGAAGATGGGATGTTTTTCACTTTTCTCTATTGAAAACTCTAAATCTTTTTGGGCTGGGAGGGATATATCTCCAGTATTTTTGATTCTGATTCATATCGATCAGATTCGGACGGAAATGGATTTTTCTTCAGGACATGTGTGCCTACAAAATGTAAGCTTATTCCAGATGCAATTTCTGCATCGAATTAATTCAACAAATGATATCATTCCTTTAAGAGCTCGTAAGTATACGTACTTACCATCAATCTGTAAACAAAGTAAATTTTGATGGTAAAATTTTTTTCTATTCATTTATAATAAATAATTTTAAGAAAAATATTTAAATAGTTTATTTATACATACAATGTCAAATCTTTTGGCAAATTAATAGATTTTAAACAATAATTTATCTCTTGTAATCATTTCAGTTCCTTTTTATTGTTATGAAAGAAAGCATAAAACGTTTAAAACTTCATTTGAAATCTAAATTAATTTTTAATTTTCTCTTGTATAAGAATATGAAAAAAAAGTAAGACAAATTTCTAAGAAATATTTTGAAAATTCAAAAGAACCTTGTATTATGTATTACATTAGTATATAGTTTGAATTTGTTAAAAAAAATTTATATTTTATTTAGTACTTTGGCGAGGAGCTTTAAAATGTAATAGTATATACTTCTAAATAAAAATAATGGCAGGAGATATTTAATTGTATCTTACAGCTTAATAGAAATTTGAGTAATTATGAATCTATAAAATGACGCATTTTTAGACTTCCAAATATGTTTTTAACTGCCCTATTCATAATACAGATAACATTTCAATCACTTTTTTGCGTAGGCTAATTACAGTTGGACTCACAATTCAAAGCTATTGCTTGTCTTGCAGAAATGAACCAATTTTACAGGGGAAGAAAATACAAATTTTACACTGAGACTTCCGGATCATTCCTTTATTCAACTTAGATGTTCCTTGTAACAAAGTAATTCTCTGAATGGATCTTCATTTAATCTGATTAAATAGAGCTCATTTATTTCACTTAGTAGTTTCAAACAATTGAAAGACTCGATTGAATTCAACATTGGTTTATTCTGATACGGGAAGCCAAAAAAATCAGTCATATTGAAAAATATTTTCTTCTACACAGCAAAACTAAATAGAGCAAATTAATTCATTTTTACTTTAAATTAATAAATACGTAGATATAATTTAACATCATTTTTTATCAATGATTTTTTGAGCAAAATGAAATTGCAGAAAGATATTTGAATGTGGATACTTTAACTTTTAATGCGAAAATTAGGAAACACCTTTAAGAATTAAATAATATAATTAACATGTAAAATTTGTAATGACATATTTTTTTTTATTTTATTGTATTCATACTATTCTCTTCATCGTCATTCGACATTCTGTTATGATCAAACATTATTACCTTGCCTCCACTTTTCTCAATTCAAATAATCATTTTTTTGGAATATATTTTGAAAAAAAAATATTATATATTATTTTTTATGGAGAACGGAGGCGGGTGTTGAGGGCATAAGAAATGCTGACCTGGGTTTATCAATGATTATATGACTTTCTTTTAATGTAAAGAAATGTGTATTGTATGTAAAAAAATTTCTATGAGAACATTTAACTATGTTACCAGGTAGCTAATACAAATATGTTTGTATTCAAAGAAAATAATTATATTGTCTACAAATTTCAATAAAATTTGATATTATGGCACTCAATTCTATTCATGAAATTTAATCTACTTATTACTGGTGTGTTATTTTACTTTTTATCACTGTGTGTGTCCTATTTTTTTTTTAAAAAATAGAAGCATTTATAAATGTGTGCATGTATAATTACTGTAACAGTGACGATTTTATTGTATTCGTAAATGAAGAATTATAATAAAAATCAACAATACTTACCATAGCAAGGTTACAACATAACTTAGGTTATATAGGGCATTCTTGATTAATTGCAATTAATTAAATTTAAGAGTAAATTTAATTAATATAGAAATTAATTTTCGTAGATTTTCAAGATCGATAAGATACGGAATTATATAATTCTATTCCAATCAAACCAGATTTAATTAATAAGTAATTATTGTTTCAATTTAACACGTTAAAGGATATATATATACAAGTTCGAGTATTTTATAATTACTTTTAAGAGCTTCTTAAACGAGAAATTTCTCATATATTCAAATTTAAATGGATTTACGTAACACTTAATTGCCTTTAATTCGAAGAATATGACAAGCATTTGGTTGGATATATTTAGACCTTTTAAGTAAAAAACAAACAAAAAAAAATGAATGAAAATACTTAACTTGTTTTCAAAGTTTCAAATTTAACAAATCAAGTTGATCTACTTCGGTTTTATTAAAAATATTTTTTTTTACGTATTGCCTATACAGTAGTGAACGTATAAAATAAATATTTTTTAAAAATCTATTCAATAATATTCATTGTTTTTTATACCTGTTCTTATTTGTTATATCCCTATGTTTTTTTAATGTAAAATAAAAATGCAGTATTTTTAAAACAAAAAAAAATATATTTAGTTGAAATAATATAATAAAATGAAATTTAAAAAAAATTGGCGCACAATATATTATACCTAAGTATTTTTTTCTAAAATTTATAGTTGTGGATATTCTTAACTCATATCACACACTCCAGAGCCAAAACATTATGACCACCCCTACATTTTGCAATAAACTCGCCTGGATGACGTGAAAGGCACGTGTTTAGGTGGAAGTGGTATTTAACTGCTACTGAGAGTCTGATGAATCATTCTTTCACTTACTTCTGCGTGTGATGGGAAAGGCTGCGGATCTAAGCGAATTTGATAGAGGGCAGATCGTAATGGCTCGAAGGCTCGGAACAAGTATTTCCGAAACTTCACGACTAGTGGGTTGATCGCAATCTACAGTTGTAAGTACTTATGCAAAGTAGATAAATTACGGTGAAACCAGCAGTAGACGACATGGAGCTGGACGTCCACACGCTTGGAGACTGTCTCGCATGGTGAAGCAAAACCGGAGCCAGACAGTGGCTCAGCTGAAAGCGCAATGCAATGCAGAGCAAAGTAGAATAGTATCGGAGGGCACTTGTTCAGCGGACACTGTTGGATTTGGGGCTACGCAGCAAACGTCCCACTCGTGTGCCTTTGCTGTCTAAGCATCATCGCCATCTGCGCCTGCGCTGGGCCCGAAAACATCGAGACTGGTCAATGGATCAGTGGGAGAAAGTTGCCTGGTCAGATGAATAACGGTTTGCCATTCATCACGCCGATGGCCGTGTCAGGATACGCCGTCTTCCGGGCGAACGGTTGCTCCCTCATTGTACAGTAGGTCATACACAGACCGATTGTGGTGGTATTACGCTTTGGGAGACGTTCTCTTGACCCGTGGTTGCGGTAAAGCAGACCGTGAACGCTACAGGGTACCTGAACATCATTATCGACCAGTTGCACCCTTACATGACCTCTGTTTTTCCAGCTGGAAATGGAATGTTCCAACAGGACAACGCCCCGTGTCACAAGGCTTAAATAGTGTTGAGGTGGTTCCAGGAACATGATGCTGAATTCCAGTTAATACCATGGCCACCTAACTCACCGGGTCTCAATGCGGTAGAACACAATGTCGTGTATCAGTCCTATCTTGGACTGAGCTCATACCTCCCGACGCGCCTCTAAGTGTAAGAGGAAACATATTATCACCAACAAAAGCCATAGCATCAAATATTTATTTAAGACAGACAAACACAATTAACAAGCACAAGATCAATTTATAAGTTGAAACCTCGTTGTTATTCTCTAATACCTAGATTAATTCCGATACTCAAATCTAATACTCAAATCTAACATTGAAATCTAATATTTCCGTCTAAGTAATCTCAGCTAACAGAACGGACAAGGAGGCAAACTCTTGCTAACCTCAGGTCGGTACTGACTCTAATTCTCTTGATTCCTTTAATGATTAATCTAGTACTTTACTTTAATAATATCAAATACTATCAAATGCGCGCTAAGCTCGTTGAAGTAATCCGCCGACGAAACTTACATGTAGTTTGGCAATTCCTTTTCCCTATACATTTACGAAATCTAGACTTTATATAGTCGAAATAATTAGCATATAAATATCTCGTGTTTTCTCCGAAGAGACTGTGAAATAGAATAAATGCTGGCCCCAAAGTTACCCAAGAGGATTAGTAATAAATTCTCACGGATAGTCAGAACATTTGAAATATCATGGGATGACAGCTCAATTTCAAAGACCACCAATTCACAATATCTCGGCTTTGCGTGACCGTTGCTTAAACATCTGGTACAATCTGTCGCCGGTCATCTACCAAGGACTTGAGGCATCCATGCCAAGGCGAGTTGAAGCTGTGTTACGCTCCAAAGGTGGGCCAACTCGTTATTGAAGGGTGGTCCTAATGTTTTGGCTCTTGAGTGTATATAACTATAAACTTCGCAGTGCTTTATGACACATATTCTTTCTAAATGTTTCTAGCTTTGCAATGCAGCAAGCAGGAAAAACTATTTTCACGTGTTCTTCTAATGGGCAACTTTGATCTTTGACTTACTTAAATAAAATTGTACTTTTTCCCAATCTGTTCCAAATGTTGATTTAGTTTAAACTTTATGACACCAAATATTGCTTTAGTTAAGCCTTTATGGCACCAGATGTTGCTTTAGTTAAGCCTTTATAACAACAAATGTTGCATATTTTAAGCATTTATTAGTATTATTTATTTATCGAACGCCCGTGCGTGGCTTCTTGAATATTTGATGCCGAACCTCCCAGTATCGACTGACGAAGTCGTCAGTCGGGTATTTATTAAGTCTAGTGTATTAGAGCAGGTGCTCGCCATCCATTCTGGCGTGGCAGCAGAGTTGACAGGAATCGTCAGCAGCCAGGGCAAGCCAGTGGATGTATACTTTCAAAAGGTTATGTCTAGTTAGGCGAAAGCGGGCAACAGCCTAGGCTTTCTCCAGTTGCCTCGGGATTTGACTCACAGTGGATAGAGTTTCATATGTGGCTTTCCAAGGCTCCTGAGTTTTTGGTTCATGGTAATATACTCTGCTGGCCACCGTAAATGCAACACCCTGAAAGAAATCACGCAAATAACATTAAATATACAACATGGATTAGCGTAGATGATATATTCAAATGATTAGAATTTCAGCGCAGACACACATCACGCACGCCTGTTGCGCCGCCTCAAAGCGTTATTTAAGGCTTGGAAATTTCTACGATTTCAAATTCGGCAATTGTGTTTTCCATGTGGTTTTTTTTCAAAAAAAAGATAAGTTATTTCTCGTAGAAAAAGCAATCAGCTTTTGATCAAGTATTCGAGTTCGACATAGGAAGAATAGTGGCCTACCGAGATTGTGGATTATCTTTCAGGGAAATTGGTAGTCGTGTTGGACGAAACCAAATAACTGTAATGTGGATATGTGGTCGTTGGATGCAGGAGGATACGATAGACCGACGTGGTCGATCGCATCCACCTCAGTGCACCACTTCACGTGAGGACAGGCAAATGTGCGCATGGCAGTGACGGAACGCTTAGTCACATCACGAACCATAGCACAACACATTAAGTCTGTAACGCGCCATTCAGTGTCTACGAATACCAATCGATGCCGTTTACAACAGAGTGGTCTGTCCGCAAGACGTCCATTGCTTGGTCTATCCTTGACGCAGAACCACAGATGTCTCCACCACCAATGGTGTAATGAAAGAAGGATGTGGGTGTCAGAGTGGAATGAAGTTGTCTTTCTGACGAGTCATGCATTTGTCTGAAACAACACGATGGTCGGATTCGAGTCTGGAGACACCGTGAAGAGAGGATGCTGAACAGCTGCGTTATGCACCACCACAGTGGTCTTGCACAGGGTATTATATTGTGGGGTGGTATTGAATATCACTCTCGCACTTCTCTAGTACGCATTGCCGGTATTTTAAACAGCCAGCGCTACATCTCCGAGGTGTTGTAGCCAGTTGTCTTTCCTTACCTTCAGGGCTTTGCCACAGCCATATTTCAACAGGATAATGCGCGACCACACATGGAACGCATTGTCCAAAGGTTCTTCGTCAATCACCACATTGAATTGCTTCCCTGGCCGGCTCGCTCTCAGGATCTTCCGCCAGTAGAAAACATGTGGTTCATGGTTGCTCAACGATTGACCCACATTACACCCCCCTCTGCCACACCAGATCAACTTTGGCAACGTGTGAAAGCTGCTTGGTCTGCTGTTCCCCAAGAACCCATCCAAAGTCTCTTTGAATCAATGCCGAGGCGTGTGGCAGCGGTGATCTCCAACAATGGCTGCTACTCTGGCTACTGATTCTGGCAGGTACCACAGTTCACAGAAGTCTATAAATTTTATCATTTGATACTTGGTCAACATGTTATCTACAAAATAAATTTTGTTGTGCTATCTCTTGTCTTTTTTGGTGTTGCATTTACGGTGACCAGCAGTGTATTTGTCAAAGAATGGGGAAATAATGATATTTGCTCTTCTGAGAGTCAACTGGACTTCCGGTTGAGACGACTAGGCTCCCTACTTGGCTTTTTGGTCGGCTCTCTCATTGCCGGATATCACAACATGACTTGGCACCCACTGTAAAGCAACAGTCCAGTCATATGATATTAAGCCTTTATTAATTAAGACTTGTTTCTGTGTGTGTTAAGGGTTTTAAAGGTTGATTTAAAACATTCAAGCGTAGGTACTAATATACACCTGAAGTGTAGCTGAGCAGTTTAAGTCTGTCTAAGCTAAAATACATCAGGTTGGCGAGTAGTAAATTTAAATAGGTGGGTACCAGCTCCAATGTCGTCCTCGTCATTTGGCCGTAGTTCTTAATTACAAGATCTCATGGCAATGGCTCTCACGTAGCATCATAATATGGCATTGACTAAACGGCCTACAAATTTTGACATTTGAAGAAAGACCTTATTCTAATTCATTAGAGATTCTAGAATTTTTTGGGTGTACAGTATCATCGCTTTAGTCTAACTGTTCTGGAGTAAACAACATTCGGAGACTAGAAATGTATCAATAAAATCTAATATTTGAAAGAAAAAGCAAAGTTTAGTGAATCAGATGTGTTTTAAAAAAAGTTAGGACAGATATGTTTTAAATATTTACCTATATTACTTTTTTAAACTTAATTTTAGAATCAAATTCAATGACAAATTGAAACAGAGATTTCTTAATAAAAATATCTTATACCTGTATATTTCAGTAGATAACGTAGGGAGAGTCAATAATTAAAGTTTTTTGAAACAAATTATTCACACTGAATTGTCGAGAATAAATGCATTAGATAAGATTAATTGATAAATTAATTTTACTGTAGTAACATCATTTTTATTCCCTCTGTAGAAATAGTTTACTTAAGATTATTATAAAAATAACTTTAAATGATATAAATGTTATCTACGTAAAGCTTTCAGAAAGAGATAATTACAAGTGAAAGAATTATTTAATATAAAGTGTGACATTACATTTACTTAGGAACTATACATCCAGAATAGTCCCTTTAGTTTTAATTCCCATTTCCTACCATAAACTTAATACGCTACATCTACATTAATTTCCAACATACATACAATTAGAATAACCATTTGTTCCATTCTCTCTCTTAACGCAATCATAAAGTGTGTTTTGAAGCTGCACAAGGAATATGTGTTTAAAGCTTCGACTTTTCCATCTCTATTTGTGAGCCAGACAGGTTATAAGGGTTCCTTCACTTCATATCTACAAATGTAACTCTATTTTGATTGCAGCGGAGACATAAATAACAACTCATTTCAAGCATCCTCGAAATACTAGTTATAAATTTCGAACTCCGGAGACCGCTTTTGCGAAATGCAGCCATAAAACAAGGGAAGCATTACGAAAGATGAGTATAGAGTAACCTTAGATACACTTTCTATACTGATATCCTTCAACGCTGCTAATGTAAAGTAAGCAATAACATTTCCAGGCGATATACGCGTCTCGAATTCGAAATGGACGAGTTCCATTTGCAAATTTTATGGAGTAGGTATATTCAAATAGAAATCACTCTTCATCATTTCCGTTGGCTTATTACTCAGATAGTTAAGAGTTAAATGTAGAATTAGTACTATATTTATGAACTGAAGTTTATGATAATCAATTTTCTTGCAAACCGTTTTACATTTACTTCATCATGGTAGTATTAAAATTTAATATTTATGGATTTTAAGTAAATCAGGAAAATAATTTTCAAATTGTAACATAAACATTTATGTATTTTTAATTACGTTATTATAAGAAAATGACCACGCGTAATTCCTAAGCTTTAAGTGTCATTCGTTTTGATTCTGGAATTTGAATCTATAAATTCCTCACTGTACTAAAAATAATTCTTGAGTGTAATTTAAACGTAAATGTGTGTGAAAAGCTACACTTCACTTTCAAATTAGGAGATAAACGAAAATTATAATTCAATATAAGATTATAATTTATTTCCCATAATCGAAAAAAAATCTGCTTTTGAGCCAAATTAAGATAAAATGAAAATAACAACTAACCCTTTGAGTATGTATGCTATGTATACTCAAAGGGTTTAGTATATCCTTAGTGGAAACATGCTATGTATAGGGCAAAATCCCATTGTAACCACATGTGGCTACATGTTTTTTTAAAAATACAGCAAGTGAAACCAGCACAGAAATCATTATATGATAGATTTTCTCTTACTGGGATTGCGTAAAATTACGAAAGTTAAATTACAAAATGTCTGAGTTACAAAAATTAAAAAAACTAGGAATACTAAAACTAAAATTAGAAATCTTTGAGAGATAGCTCAAAATATTCTTTGGACAAAAAGGCGTTCCCACATTCGTTACATAAGGGCTTTGCCATTTTTGTTCCATTTCTTCGTCTTCTTTGTCACAAACAGATGTATCCGTATCAGAGAGTCACAGTAGTATTCATTTTTTTTCTGGCAAATATTCTAATTTAGTATCATTTTCTTTGAAATCCAATGGCAATGAAATGTTGGCAAGAAAAAGTAAACCTAAACAGTAAAAAATAGTTATACAGACTTAAGAAAGTGAAAAAAAATGTGAATGAACGTTCACCTTAGTCAGCTTCAAAAGAAAAAATTAAAAGTGTATCATTACGTCAAGGCCAGCATCTCCAGAAATCTGGGATTCCATGGGATACTACAAGACGCAGTTCTGGTACGCAAGGAAATAATTACTTTAAATGCATAATAAAAGGAAAACAAAAAACTGCTGTGTATCATTTATATTTCTTCTGAAAATAACAGCTTATTAACACAAACCCTAATTATTTCGTTGAAAAACATAAATCTTCGTTATTTTAAAACTTATAATTAAAAACCTAAAAACAAAAAACACCATTTTAAAGAATTCGTCAAGTGTTCGAACAGAGAAAACCTGCTTAAAGATGAAATAAGTGTCAGATAATTTCCTCTTCTTTTATTTTTACTTCGACGTTACCAGTTACAGTTAAATATTTTCTTGCCATGCTAAAGAATCCTTCATATTCATTGTTACTCCGGATTTCAAATGCTAGTCCCCCAGTTCTTAAATGTAGTCACCTGGAATAAAATTTTAAACTCCTTTATTTTTATTTCTTCATTCTATTTTCTTGAAACTTTTACGCTTCAAGCTCTGAAGACGAGAAACGGTCTTATTCAGTCAAATTACTTTATAATTAAAGCGCGATGTGTATGCCTTTTTGGTAGATAAATCTTTAATACAGTTTGTTTTTCCGTAAAGATTCATCTTTTGAGAAAACTTTCAGGATTGTTCAAATCGTTATTTTTGATAAATATTTAGTATTAGATCAAAATTAGAATGACATATTTTTTCAGGAAAGGAAACAAGATATCAATCATTGGCATGGCCAAGTAATTTTAGCGCGTTTTTCACATGTTGTAATTTACAATAATGCAACTAATGAACTTTTTACTAACAGAAAGTAGTGTGTACTGTACCACTCCTCTAAATGTACTACTATTGAGCTGAAAAGAAATAATGACACAAATATGTATCAGCACTATAAAAAAGCAAAAATTTGAGAAAATTTTGTTATAATCTAGCGAAATTCAGGAAAATTTGTAGGAAAATTCGGGAAAAACTATGGGCAAATTTAAATATGATTCGGCTCATCTAGGGCACAAATGTGACCAAATTCTGAAAACCCGAGGTCAATTGGTTGCTTATTGACTGAGAAAAAAGGTACGACAAAATATGGAACGAAGACGAAGACGAAATTTGCGTCCTAATAGCGCTTTTGTTCCACTGAGTGAGAAACGCGCTAAAAAACTATGGTTTCTAAAGAGAATTGAGTATTGAAAGAATAAAAGCATTATTAATATCGTTTCGAAAAATTTTAAATAACGTGTTTTTAATTTAAATTTGTCAATTGTATCCGTTTTTTGTAAAGAAAAAAGTCCTGAATTAGGATTTTGTTGCGAGTAATGACAGTTTTGGTTATCATTATAAAAATGAAAATGTTTTTTCTTTTCTTTTTAAAGAGCCAATTCTCATCTCTAAATTTCTAATATGCTTAGAATGACATTTTTTTTATTTCTATGTACATACAGCCATTATCCAGGCCTCTATTTTACGAACCGTTTTTCTGCAAACTTTTTCTATAACCAAGAATTTTTTTTTTGATTTTCTTCATAAAATTACCTTCAAATAGGGAAAGTATTTATTTATTAAACGCACTTTTCCTCTTGTGATTCAATTTTTTTTGCATATTTTTAAAATATTACTGATCATTTCAAATTACTATCTCTTTCAATACATTTTATAGTGGTCGATGACTTTGATCTTGTATTACCAGGTGCCTAACTCATCGAAAGCATTAAAATTGTCGTACTTATGAACATTCAGGTTTTTCAAACAAAACTAACAAACTTGAACAGGAATTAAATCTAAGGATGCATATGGTAATTTATGCTTAAAATCGCCGGCTTTAAAATAACGTATATTTAAATACATTGGTAGGTTTAAAATTAGAAAATGTCAAAAAAATTAATTATTTTTAACATACAATTATTTTTTCAGCTGAAAGTACGGTGTATTCAAGAAAAATGTTTTGTTTCCTTGCAGATTTCTTTTTGATGAGTTAGATAATAAATAAATCAATATTAATTTACAAAAAATGTTGTGAATATAATTGCTTTTTTTAAGTAATATATAGTGTATATGAATTTTAAATTTGCTTTATGTGGTTTATGAAATATAGTGAAACATGAATTTCCTGTTCAACGTATTTTCCACCTAAAGAACTTTTTGGGGGGGGGGGGAATTAGCGACTACGTTCAATAGAGGCTCGACTGTATTTTAAGAAGTTGGTGGAACATATTTTAAAAATAAATTTCAAATCTCTTTTAAGGTGTATAGATGTTCATTTTTCCTTTCTGCGTTTTTGTTCAAAAATAGCTTAATTTATATTATTTTGTTCATCGTTTGAATCTTCTTTCATAAATTTTCCTTTACAATAGTTTTGGAATAAATACAATGATTTTTTTTTCTATTGTAGAATCTTTGCTGATTTTTTGTCACTTCAAAACGGAAAAAAGGAAGCTTCTAAAATTCAGACGTTTTTCAGTTCTTCTATTTTTCCCCTCTTACTTTTAAATTTAATAGTCACAGAAATAAATATTTCTTCACTACTTCGATACCATTCACAAAATAAATAAAGTCCCAGATAAAATAAGTCTTAGTTGACAAGCCCATTCTTTTTCCGACGGTACATTTGCCCCTAGAAAACTCTGAAGCCTGCAAAAGAATTCTTCGCGTTCACTACAGTTCTAGATTTGGAACGCTTGTCGACCTGTTCGAAAATACAGACGCTTGGAATAAATATTTTTTTGTTTGTTTTGTTTTGCTATTTTCTTTTCTTCTGTAAGCTTTTACACTTGACGTTTTGGTAGAGAAATATTACTTTCTCCTATTGTTGATAAATTTTACTTCTCGTAGGAGCAGAGATTTAATCTTAGACGTTCAAGTACAATTGAAGAAAAACAACGTACTTATATATATATTTTTTGCTATTTACTGTTTAAATCCCCAGAACATAACGGTTTGTACTTTTTAAAGTTGTATATAGTTACTTCTTACAATTAATACAAGTAATTTACTTCAAACCTTTGGTGAAAAAGCTAGTTAAGAAAAAAATGAACTCTTGAAATTTTCCATTACACACCGCATTTTTTCTACAGTTAGATGTTAATACTTCAGAAATAGAAGTTAAATTGAGTTAATTTGATAACAAATCAACTTAAAATAAAATTAAAAAAGGCGTTTAAATGATCGCTACTTAGCTCTAGAAAATTAGTTATCTTAATATCTTAAATTAAGACCACAGGGGAACAAATATTATTGATAAATTCAAGATCCCTCCTGGTTCTGCCATGATTCATCTACAGGGGATTCCTACCCATGAGAATTCGAAATATAATGACATTGCTGATGACCTTGAAAGGGCGGTACCTCAATGACTGAGGCAAATGAGGAACCCCTGACATACCTTGAACTGTACTCGAAATGTAAAGCCTCCATAAACATCTCCTGGAAACAACCGCCACCGTATCCGTAGCATCTTAGTTAGTGTCCAGAAGCATCAACCGGTTGTAAAGGTGGCAGGTGAGATCAAACTACTTTCGCTCGATTGTCTACGGGGCGTTTAAAGTCTCTCAGATTCTCCCAAGGTGCCAACATCTTTCCAATTTGCACCAAGTGTAATGATGCAGAGGTTACACCGCAACATTTACTTGATTGCGTAGACTTGGTAAGCGAGGACCTTTTTGAAGAGGCTTATTTTGGTTTTGGATCTTTTAAGGGCAAACAAACTCATGGATCTGATCTGATTCAGACCTGATAAAAAAAGAAGATTCATCTTAAGGGAAAAATGTATCTTGGGAATTTCAAATTTTCGAACGCATCTCAAAAATCAAGAAACAAATGCGTAATAATAAGTATTTGCAATTACTACCAGATATATTCAAAGTATCGATGGATTTAATAGTTCCACGAGACGTGCACATTACATTTTAACGCACACAGTTTTGAAACAGATTCGAATTTTTTAAAAAAACTTAATTTTTGTTTCATTTAACTTCATATATGGCTTATTATGAAACGTTTCAGTATCTATAAATCATATAAAAATACTGTTAATCTCTAAATTATGTGTGGTTTATACTCCAAGCAAAATGAATAATATCTTCAGAAGCCGACTTGATTAAATAATCAAATAAATATATCTTAATTTCTGAATACCGCGTAGTCTGGGAAAATCTGTAAGCATCAATCATTAGACCAAAATGCCTTGTATTCAAACAGGGAGGAAGGATATATACAACTACATCTACATGACGTACTGCTCAGCAAGTGCAGAGCACTTTATCTTGTTACCACTGTCCAATGATAACAGGTAGTGTCGTTTTATCACACAAAAGCAGGAAGGCAGTATAGTTAAACATCCAATCCTTTCATTCTTAAAACTACCCATTCCTTACATATAAAGTTGTTACATTTTAACTACATTGTTATTAAAATAATAGATGAATGATGCGATGCTTATGATATTTAGAATTAAATAACAAAGTAGGTAAGTAATGTATGGTTTTCTACTTTTTAATTAGGATGCTTAAATATTCTGAGCTTATAATTTAATGTTTCACATCATTATGTGATTGGCACATTAGATGTGTGTATTTGTCTTATATATTTAATTACATATCTGAAATGAAATGTGTTGCAGATATATGCACATAATGACATCAGATTTGACGAAACATGATTTGTCTTTCATTTAAATATATAACAAAATTATTACTTTTAATAAAGGTTTTGTGAGAATTTGGCTCTGAAACTAGAAAGCAGGCATTGAATGTAAGAAAGAAAACAAAATGCTTGAAGTTTTTCTAGTTCCGAATTAGTAAATATTTTTAACGTAAAAATATGCAAAAAATGTTTGATTGAAGTGAACAGGCTATATACTTTTAAGCATGCAATATATTGTTTGTAAATAGTTATACACATTTGTGAAACAAATTACACCAAATTTTAAATAATGTCACAGAGCTTCCAATGCTTTTCTTAAATTATTAAAAGGTAATAAAATAACGTAACAATTACACTTACATCAACTAATAAACTAAACTGCCTCATCTTTATCAACAATACTGTTAGCAGGTGTCTCTAGAACACAAATATGCTTACGAAACTGTTCCATATTCAATAGCTTCAACGCAGTTCATTTCAGTCATTTCAATCTATCTTGTATAGCATTTGAGAGGAATAGTGCGAACGTCATTATAACAGGATCATGGCATAAAGCGATAGTAGATGTAGAGTCTATCCAATATGTACAATGCTTCATAGTTTCAGAACTGTTAGAATTTGATATGGAGTGTCTGTCTACACAAAGAGAAAATGAAATCTTACTTATTTTATGTACAAAACAATAGATTTAGGAAAATTTATATTGTACTTTAAGAATTTTTTGCTTGGGTTATACAAAATTTACATTTACTTGTGTATCAATAAGGTGAGTGGTTCTAATATTCTTACAAAAAAGTTATTTTTTTGTATGATAATTAAATTACAATCGATATTTCATGATGTCAGTCAAAATCCATACCAAAAAATGTGTTTTATTCTTCTCGTGCATAAAATTAGAGAAGAAGAGCTATTAAAATTAATCATGTGACAGGCACATATAAATGTATATTAATATATAGGGCGAGCCTAAAATCTTGTCTTGATTATAAAAATTCATTACAAAGTATTATAACTGTTTAATATAAACAATGTATTCTGTGTATCACTGAATAGGTCAGTTTTAAATAACTTTTTTTTGTGCAATAGAAGTGACTTTAGAACTCCTTCAAAAGTACCTGGGGGAACATTTGTAAAGAAGACATAATTTTCTGCCAAAGTGGCCTCGACTCTAGAGAAAGCCCAATGAGTGTTTGGTTTCACGAAAAAAATTCGTCCTTTATTATTCTGCTGAAATTTTGATATCATTTTGAATGTCCTGATGCCTTGTTGTCCTCATGCAAAACAAATAGAGGATAGTATAAAATGTTTAAAGAAACAGGCAGCAAAATAAAGAGCACTTGGTGGGAACTGGAATAACAGCTATAGACATTCCCCGAGCTCCCAAGAAGGCACCCGTTTTAAGTTACTGGGGTAAATGGTATTTTAAAATTTGATCGATATAACAATACATTCAATACATCCAAAACAACATATTTCTAATTATAACAGTTTGAGTACAATAAATATTTGCAATGAGTGCAAAACATTTGGTTCACTTATAAAAATTTTAAGTGAAGGGTGATGAAACATAGATTTTTTAAACAATGTGTGATTTTATATACGTGGTTTTACATCTTACCATATCAAATCTGAGATTTGTTCACGAGATTACAGAAAATAAATGGAATATACAAGAATTTTTTTTTTGAAAAAAAAATATTTCTTTCTCGTGTTCAAACTCTAAGGCAACATTCATTTCAAAAGCTCTCAAGGCGAGATTAATAATTCATCAGCTGTATTACTATCTCTTACTCGTATTTCGAATGCTTCTCAAAAGAGTTTCAAAAACAGATAATCTTAAATGAAATCTTAAAGACACGTGTCTCCATTTTTCTTTCATTTTCTATGACGTTAGAAAACGGGAAATGCTGTTTCTGGTTTAGCTGATGGCTCTAAATCACGCAATAGAAAAGATTGAATTTTTCGAGTCCCAATAGAGCTGTAGATAGCGATTCACGTACAACGATTTTATGGAAAATTTTCTTTATCATTTTATCTTTTTTTGAAAAAATGAAATCAGTTCTTCATTATCTTTAAATTAATATTTATATTTCAGATAGCGAAATGCTATAAGTAAAAATTACAACTATACTTTTGCTTCTTAATTTGTTAAGTCAAATGTAGATTATATATTTCGATTTTTTCTGAAATTATAACTTATCGTACCAAGAATTTACCAAATTTTATCCATATATTAAGATAATTCATAGTCCTGACCAATTCACAAGTTTTTTCCTCATAAAAATAAGTTTTTAGATTTTATTCATCTATTAACTATTGAAATGTCAATCTTTGCTCCAAAAATAACTAAAATAAGGAAAATTATAAAATAAACTATAAATTAAAATAAAATTAAAATTATATGATTAAAAATAAGCTCAAATTTATCATTATTCAATTATCCATTACATCACTTAATTTAAAATTGACATCTCATTCATATTAATGTTTATGCATAATATAATTTCTCTTACCAGTTTAACTATAATGTTTTTGAATCCTCATTTCATATTTCGGTTCATATTAATTTATAAAGAATTAGTCGGAACAAATGAACAATAATATAATCTAAAAGAATGAAGATAATTTATTGATATTTTAGTAAGATTGCATAAAAAATATACAGCACACTTAAACATATATTTTATCTCATTTCTTTATACATAGAAAGAGGTAGAAAAACAATATTAATTTTTATTTATGGTAAAATATTATATATTTTAAATATGTGCTATAAGACTTTTAGGTTAGAAATATACATTTATGAAATCACACATTATGAATGTGTGTATGCTTATACAAAGGTTTCTTCTAATTACTATTTCTTCACAATGTACTACATACGATGGCTTTAAAGTGATTTATCTTCACAAAGGATAAACATATTTTCAACTATTTACTTTGGTCATCCTGAAAATAAAAGACGTTTATATAACTGTACAAAATAAAAACACAATATTTATTGGAAAAAAAATTTTTTCCCCCTGATATATGACTGGCGCCTCCTTAACTTTTATACATAATCACTTCCTGCATTTAAAGATTTCATTTATCTACTCGCAAGCTACAGAATGGACTAAATTCATGTGACGTCACGATCACGTGAAAACTGGTCACGTGTTTACTGTTATAGCTACGAATATTTTGTTATTTTAGTTTAACATTATAATTTTTAAAATGTCTTATTTTGCTTAAAGGGTTGCTTCACAAGAAAAAGAAGCAATTAGTGTTTGGAAAAAGATCCTTTTTTAATATCGAACAAAAAATCTGAGTGTTTTTTGAACTTGTTCTCTCGTACTTGTTATTGTTACTTCATATAATGTAAATAGAGTGTTTTTCATTGTAAGCATGTTTTGTAATTTCCATAAGCCATTAATTCAAGTGACATAAAATATATGAATTAAATGTGTACATAATTTGTGCTATGTGTTGCTGTAACTGAGTTAATAATTAATGAAAAAGCTTCTAAGTTGCATAAATTTTTTCTGTTCAAGATAGTGTTGAAATTTTTTGTAGATACTCCCAAACATATGTTCTATAAAAGTTAGTGTTGATTTCGGTCTGAGATCTCTGGTTATATGTTTAAAAAATGCTAAAATTAACATTAAAAAAAAATTGTGCTTTTTCAAAGTTTAACTAAAAAAAATAATTAAAAAAAAACAATGAAACAGATTTTCAAAT
Source organism: Trichonephila clavata (assembly GCA_019973975.1). NCBI lineage: Eukaryota > Metazoa > Arthropoda > Arachnida > Araneae > Nephilidae > Trichonephila > Trichonephila clavata. Next base: position 25,264 of record BMAO01039779.1, on the reverse strand, counting down.
CCATACAAAATTAGGTTCACAACAATCTATTAAACATATCTCTCGTAAAATGACTAAAAAATTTTAAAATTTCAGCATTTTATAACTTTGAAAAAATTTAAATTCTTAAGTCATAGCTGGTTGAACTGACTTTTTGCTTTCAGAATCAACTTAATATACCTAATATTTTGCCTGTATATAAAAAAAAGTAAATTTTAAAAAGGGTACTTTTTAGCCTTAAAAACAAAGTGACTTATGCCAATTAAAAAAAATACCTCAATTATTTATGTCTGGTTGTATATTTTTTCTTGTTTTTAAAATTCTTATTTTTGAATGCTGTGACTGAAATATATTCAATTACTTTTATGACCTGAAAATTTTATGGAATATCTAATGCAACAATCTTGTGATTCACTGTTTTTTTTTTAAATTCACATATTTTTAAATGTTATTCATCATTTGAATTGTACAGAAATATTTGTTTTGCTTACATGATACATTTTTAATTTAATTGTGAATGGAAATTTATGCTACTTTTCATATATATTTATTGTATTTTTTCCATCTGTGTTGTAAGAATAAAATTCATTTTCAATGGATAAATATTTATTACTAATCAAAAATTTTCATAAAAACTCACTCTATTATGAGATGAACAAAGAAAATTTTTTTAAATAAAATAGATCAACATGTTATAGGCCCTTCATATAAAGAGAAAAAAGTTATTGAATTTGTTATAAAAATTGTAATGTGTGAATTTTTAATATCGCTCATACTTGCATTAATTTGTGATCCAAGTGTCGCATACCCATGCACATCTGTATTGTGTGTAATGTTATTTTTAGAAAAATTTCAATTTTTTATAGCGATGCTTAATATAGCAAGCGCATTTAAGCTTTCTGTACACATACATGATTTAAGGTAACTTTTTAATACGCTGAAAGAGCTCTCAGCACTTGCTATTGTAACTGTAACTTAGAAAAAATATTAAAATAGTTAATACATGTAGAAATAACGAAATTATTTAGCATGTATTGCAATATATCTTGTGTGTTTTCGCAGGTTTTGAAATCAGAATTAATATTTGGCATACTTATAAATCTATCTTCTATTTGTGAAATAAATGTATCAATATTACAGTGTTACAGAAGTTTCTTCTAAATTCCTCTACCGAGTTTTTTTTATAACGTGCTAAGTGATGCACACACAAAAAATTTTCAGGGGGGAGGGGGTCCATCGTCGAAAGTCCCCCAACTCTTATCATACCTCAAGACAACAATTGATTCTTCTGATTTTGTCAACGAAAAACAGTAAAAAATAAATATTTGAATAAACAATATGCTTTAATTAATAAAATAAAATAATTACAAGTACTCAATTAAATTTGACTCTTTATATATAAAAAGTCATAGCTAAAAAAAAATTCCACTTTTAAAAGATAATTACTAAGTAAATCAGACAGTCACAAATGGAGAATGTTATATTTTATTAGAATCATTTTAGATATCTTTATATGTATTAAGTCTTTATATGCAATACATTGTAAAAATAAAATTCATTTTCATCAAAGAACTGACCAACAATGAAATAAATTATTAATTTGAATTTTAATTGTAAGTAGGCAAACTTGATGTAAATATAATATATTTTATAGAAAATTGTAACTTTCCATCTGTAAATACGGAAGTACTGGAAAAAATGAGAAAATTCATTCACAACATGTTTGATATACATAAATACACACCCGTGTGAAGAATGGTCATATAAGTACAAAGGGAAAAAAAATTTAAGAACTTTTTATAGTATTGCTTGGTAAATCAAACCACAAAATTACAGGATCATTTCAAATATCCGACACTGGTAAGCCATACTATTGTAAAATATGCAGTTCATGAAAGCATTTCATATAATTTTTATATTCAATAAAACAATATGAGTTGTAATTTTGCATATATTATTCACAAACTTTAAAAATTTAAATATTTTAAAAAATGAAAAAATTAACACAGTAATAATTGTACATAAATATCAAGAAAACGTTAAAAAAAATTTTCTGTTGTAACAGAAGTTTTAAAATCTTTTGCTTCACATAATATTTAAATGATATATTTGTATGAAAAACATATGATGAAAAGAACTGAAATTATAGAATTATTAATATAAAATATTTACATGCACACATTTTACAAAAAAAAATAAAAAAAATACAGTATTATAATACCTCAGAACTATCTTGCTTTATCTCTGTAACTCTTTTCTTTTTTTAATTAATATTTCTCTTTTTAAAATAGTTTTTTTTATCAATTTGCATGCATGCTGGTATTTGGTGTTTTTCCGTCTGATTCTAAATAGTCTTTTACGGGATTCGAGCATCACACCAAGATCATGCGAACATTTCCCCAAAGGTATATGTAATGCTTTTTGGGTATCTCTCACAGTACGTAGAGTCCCTTTGTTGAATTCACAAATTGCTTCCATTACGGCATGTGTAACTCTGTCTTTACACACAAATAGCTTCTTTGGACACTTTGACCAAATCATGTTGTACAAACTTTCATTAGCATTTCGGGTTCTGCAATTAACGCACCTTTTCAAAAGTTCATTTGAAGCAAGTCATTGATAAAGAGAAAGGATATGTGGCAAAGGATAAGATAACTGCTTAATTCTGATGTTAGGAACTAATTTGTTTTCTTCTGTGACAGATTTATTCACAGCGTCACTACATCAACGTTTGCTGTTCATTTGAGCAGAATGATTTCTGAAATATCCATAATTACGAGGGGTGATCAGAAAAAAGTTTATAAATAAAAAATATTTCCCCAGAAGGACAAGTGCATGCTGCACTTATAACCTAAAATTAAAAAAAAGATATTGAATATTATAAAGAAATAAATTCTAAAATAAGATCGTAAACTTATATAAGTTTTCTGTATTACCATTTTTGTCTACTGATTTAGAAATGTTGAAAAATTTGTGACAAGTTAATTTACGGCTTAATTTAAATTCAATTATTTTAGCAAAAGACCATAAGTTAAAATTTAAATAATTAAATTATATGCATGAGAATTTTAAAAAGTGAAAATTAACAGTTTATTTTATATAAAAACACATCATTAAGTATTTGATTTAAAAATAATATGGCTTATCAGAAAAATTAGTAAAAATTTGTGAGAATCTTAATGTAAACATAATATTACTCTGCATTGAATTCAAGTTTTAATTGAAAAATTTACATTTCTTTTTCAAAATGGTTAGGCATTACTTGCCTTTACATTTAACGTGTTGGAATCAAATTAGAAGATTTACTCATAAATAGCAATATCAATATAATGACAAAAGCTTAATAATGTATATTCATTACAATAGAAAACAATGTAATTGATATTCAATGCTACTCTAAAAAATAAGACTCAAATTATAAACTTATCATTGATAATGAACCTATTAAAAAAAAATATATATAAATTTGCCCATTTACATTTCTTTTACAGATGTTTAAAAAGCTGCTAAATTTGAATAGCTGTCATTACTTTTAATCTTTTAGAATCAACTTATAATTCAATGATAAATAACAAGGTAAATATTATTAAAAACCTATGTTAATATTATTAAAAACTATTTAATATTATTAAAAAACTATTTAATATTATTAAAAACATATTTTGTACTTCAAAACAATGAGTTAAATTAAAGCAAACATAAGCAATGCAATATAATACTTTCAAAAGGTATCTAAATTATAAGAGAGGTAAGAAAATTTATAACTTACCTCAGAAGTTGTTCTGATCTGAAGAGATGGCTTGTATTTTACTCTTTTATTCATCTCTGCTTTGACAATGCCTGTGATAAAGAAATAATCATTCACTGAGCAATCAGGCTCAGTAAACGATATGGTGCTTACAAACTTGGTTTCATATAACTTCAATCCTTTCCTAACATTGGTAGTGACACTCTGATTTCCAGTGGCACTGGAAAATTTCTCGCTATATCGGAAACTTCACATAAATTGAAATTTTTTAAAAGAAGGGGTTTTGTTCCTATACTGTGAGCCATTCTTGCGCAAAAATATAAAATAAAGAACTACAAAATTAATTAAGAACTAAAATAACTATCAGCTAATCTAAGTGTATCAAGAGAGAGAGAGAAGAGAGAGAGGAGAGAGAGAGAGAACTATACATAAATATACTATCTAACACTAGTTGGAGTGGACGAATACCTAATTAGATAAATAAATAAGAAAGAAACAGAAATTTTACAAAAAAGTTAAGAATTTTTCCTAACAAATATAAAAACTAGAATAATGCATAAAATATAATGATATCATATATTTTAATTAGATAAAATTTCAGCACAATAATGTCAACAACTTACTGTACAAGTTTAACACGGGAATAAAAAACATGTGCAAATGTTGGAAGGTTGTCACGTGATTCCCCGCTTGGCGTCAGTCTGGTGTGAATTTCGTCCATTCCCATGCTATACACTTTTGCCGCCACTGCGACCGTGTTATCCTAGTGGTCAAGGTCACAAACTCGTGGCCGGAGTGTCATGAGTTCCAGCCTAGTACCGCTGAAGACTCGCCGTGCGGAGAGGGACAGTGAAAGTTAAATACGTGGAGACTCAAACGTCCTCCCGTTGGAGTGGTGTGAAAGTCAGGAGATAGGGTATCAGCTCAAGTGTCATCCTCGTCAATTGACCATTGTACAAAATTATGAGGTCCATTGCCAAAGGCCCTAGAGTAGCTGAATTCACTTTTACTCACTCTGCTGCCAGTGCATAAAAACACGACTTCAATGCAAATCCTTATTGTAAGGATCTAAGTAAACTATACCAGGACATTCTAAAGAGGAAATAAATAATACTTTCTAGAGGAATTGTGTCTCTTCACGCCGGAGTTTGCGTAGACACTACTTCTGCACTGCACTTGCTGGATCAATTTGGACAGAATATTTTGATTATACATCAAATAATCCGGGCCTTGCCATTAGAGATTATCGTATTTTCCCTAAGCTGAAAGTCTTTCTTAACTGTTAACGTTTCGGAAGTGATGGAGAGTTGGAGAATGCTTAAAAGAGTGGCGGCAGAAGAGTGTCACGTGAGAATTTCAAAGCTTGTGAAGGTATATGAAAATCGTTTGGTTGTAGAAAGAGATTTTGTAGGTATGTGTGAAGGAAGTTTCTGGTATATAACATAATTATTTTTTAAAATAAATATTGTGTTTTTCATTTAGTATTATTAAATTGTCTTTGTTTTTTGTTTAACCTTGGTCATTGAAGAAAGATATTGAGCCAAAAGATTACAGTAAGTAATTTAAGCTTAATCGTACTCACGTTAAAACAGAATAGATACATACTATTTTTCATATTTCGTATACAACAAGCAGATAGCAAACAGATAAATAATCCCTTCTTTGTTGGCGTCGCTTTTCATACGTTTGGCGTTTTTGTGCCCGTTTTGTCGGTGTCCTATGCTATGCGACCAAAAAAAAAATTTATCCTTGGAACTGAATTCGTCACTACAAAAACTTCTTTAATTTTCGTGTTGTTTTATATATTTGAATATTTCTACGAGATGACACAACTATATATTTTCTTCACAAATACCGCAGTGAGATTTTCTGCCTCGAAGTAAACACTAATAACATCTAATAAATCTCGATTTCAACAAAATTTGAATCAAAAACCATTCAAGATACTTTTGGTATTTATTATCAAAATTTTGTTTGAAAAGTAAGCAAAAATTAATATGTAATATGTAGTTTCTGTTTTGGGATAAATGTGATTTTACTCTCTGTTATCCAAGGAAGATTGTGATGCTGTTTAATGGAAAGGTACATTTGCCAAAATATTTTTTTAAATAAATCACTCCAAGTATTTTTAAAGATTTTATTTTATTACATTTTGTAGATATTTATCTTAAATAACCCAAAGAAGTAGTTATATATATAATATATATATATATAGTCAACATTTCTTTACAAGAGAAAGGTGAATAAACATGATCAAAACTGGAAAAATTGAAATTGCAAGATAACCAGACAATAGATTTTAAAAAGATATATGAAAAATTAAAATAATAGAGTTTAATATAAAAATATATAAAATAATGTGGATGCTACAGTATTTTAAACATTGCTGACTTAGGACAGCTTATATATAAAATAATTTATATAAAAGGGGGTTGAACATGTTTTGGTGTGGCCAACCAACTTTCCCCTTTCTCTTAATAATACTGAGCAAAAACTATCGAAACTAATGGATAGAAAATCTGAATCTATTATGAGAAAAAGTTAACTTACTAAAAATTGCATTAAAAAATGCAGAATCTTCTGAGTAAAATGAACATGTTATTGCCAGATTCTGGACCAAATGCAAATTCAAAGCATATTAATGGCTAATATAGCACTTAGCAAAAGTATGAAAAAAAATAAGAATTGCAAACATACTACCATTATCTTAGGACACTATGATTTTATATAATTTAAAAATAAATTAAATTAAACTTAAATATCAAAAAATCAAACCAAGAGAACAAGTATAATTATTTCTAAAATTAGAATTTGGAGGTAACTATACCTATCTAGGAAAGAAATTTATAAATTAAACTATTTATAAACTATGGAAATTTATTCCTTACTATTTAGAATTTTTATTTAAATATCTATTAATAAAATTGATTGGGTATTTTTGAATTAAGCAGTATTTAGTATAATGTTTATAGTTTTTTATTTTTTCTGTGATTTATTTGAAACTAGAAATTTATTGAGTTGTATGTAATTAATTACAATAATTCTGAATATAGAAACATATTAATAAACATTTATTAATATATATATATATATATATATATTATCACAGTGCACTTTTTAAAATGTTAAACTAAATCGCATTGCACTGGAAATCAATGAACGGAATAGCACATATTTTTCCAACTATAAAAGAAGTAAAAAAAACTACTTACTGCTAAAAAGTTTTACTTTTTTTTCACTTTTAGATAAATATATATATTAGTTTTGTGCACTAAAATGATTTTTGGTGTCAGTAATTCGTAAAAAAAAAATACAACAGAGAAGGGTTAAAATGAAAAAATATTTATGTTAGAAAATATTTATTACTTGGTAGTATATTATTTTGTACCTAAATAATTTATCTAATAAATTTTATACATCATGAAATTTACTTCTATATTTTACACACAATCATAAATTGTTTAATTAAATTGCAAATTTAGATATTTAAGTAAATCCCAAATAAAGTCTGTAGAGTGGCATGTTAACTGTGTGTGGATAGACACATCTACCACATCTGCAGATAATGAACTCCACCTTTAGTGAGTATAGACTTATTTTAATTACTTCCTTTACAAGTATGTACTTAACTAATTAACCAAGCTACTTATTCTCTTGAAATATGAGTAGAAATTCCTCGAGACTTATGTGCAGCTCCAAAGAATAAAGCCTTAAGTATAAGAGTGCCTTTGCGGCACTTTGTAATTTTTAAAAGAATCTCTTACAAAATAAATTGGAGCAATGCCGTTCGATTAGATAGCTTTTACGTTGTTTTCTTTTGATACAATCACGCTGAAACGTTATATATATATATATATATAACGTTTCAGCGTGATTGTATCAAAGAAAACAACGTAAAAGCTATCTAATCTATCTATCTATGCAATATATATATATATATATATATATATATATATATATATATAATTATTTGTACTATTTTGTGTAATATTTTATTAGATAGAATTGGGAATTTCTTAAAGTTTGATAAAAAAATATTTTTAACACATACCTGCAAATTAAAGTTTTTACGAATATAAAAATCTTTCGAGGGTTTTTATGTAATTTGGTGTGATGATTTTGAAATAGCCACCAGGTTCTTTCCATCACGTCAGAATGTTTTGTAAACTCGATATAGATATTTTTTTGAAAATCTTATTTGAAAAACCATTCTCTCGAAAAGTTTAGTATGTTTCACCTAGCAGCAGTAGTTTCCATTCAGTTTAATCTATGCAAATATCAATTCTTGATTTAGACAAATGGACTTTGCCACTTTCGCTAGATTTCAGAAGTGGCTACTAGTTGAGAGAAAAACAAGAAGTTTCCTTGAAGGTTGAAACTTTTGCATCCAATGATGATACAGTTTCTAGAAAAACAAATCCCAACATACTATTTTAATTTACCTTTATTAAGGTAATCTGTATAAATAAATGATTGATCAAGAGAAGCAAATATCATGCCTTTGTACATGGACGTTTGAAACAAAATATAATCTCCGCTAGAAGCGAACAAAACCAAGTTTATATTAAAATGCGTAATATATTTTGATTTTGAAACTTCTTTTTGACGTTCTCCATTTATATTATATCTAGCACTTGCCTTGCGTTAACATCCAACACTAGGCAGCAAGCGTGTTTTTGTCCAATCTTTGATATTTGTGCTCAATATTTTTGATGGCTTGATGGAAACTTTCATCAGGTTCACTGGTTTATCCTAAATTTTCAGGGTGGAGGAAGTCCCCAGGTGAGTAAAGGAAATGTATTTTGATCCAATCAATCAAAGCTTATGTTTCCTTTGTATTTATGGAAGTCTCAAATCATTTATCTTTCATCAGCTTGGGGATATCTGGACCAACAAACATCCTCTTTTTCTCAACTTGGCTTCGGATAAACCTGGAAATTTTTTGCAAAGGCATTTGAAGCATCTTAAAAAACCGCTTTAGCGAACTGCTTCATTATATACAGTTAACATAAAATTATATGCAGAAGGGTTAACAGTACATTGTTGACTCAACTTAGCTGTTGAAAATCACATTTTTGGCACCCAATTTAAGATTTTATTTAAGGTCATTCTGTTTTGACCTCTTGTTAAGTTGTAACATGTCTGTCCACCTCACAAATAAATATTTGAAATTTTGTGTACATCCGTATTTTATTAAGAAGCATGATCACCGCAGATTGTACAACCGTGGTCAGCATACCTTATTTTGTGTAGAACAAGAGTCAGGTTTTCAGTGTTCCTTTAAATCCACCAAACGTGCAACTGGTACAGAGACTTACTCGCTTCCGTGAGGAATAAAGGCAGCTTTAAGGCTCATTTTAGATGAATCTATAAATAACCTCCATATTTATTTTTGTCGTAGACATACATTTGCACATCAATCCATCAACAAATGAGAACAGGTTTTCATCTTCCTCAAAATATACTTAACAAGTTAATTTTCCTTGATTGCTGCACCAATAAAAAAGAGGTTCCTTTGACAAATAATTGTTTTCTTTCAATCTGGAGCCAAACAATTCAACTGCCTCTTTAGAAAAGTTCTACTTGATAGAAGAACTAAGGTGAATCTGGTCCTAAGAACTCATATTCAGTACTATTGGTAGAGAGAGATTGCGACGGAAAGATATCACAGAAGTATTCTGTATGTTTCTTCTCAGTAGAATGAATACCAGCCACTGAGGGAAGAAATAGAACGCTGAAAATGAAGTTTTAGTAAATAGTCATAAAAATCTAGTTAAAACTTAATTTTTCAAGAAAAGTGACAGTAGAAATATTTCGATATAATTTTTCGAATCAACCCTCCAAAATACATAAAGTGGATTCATTACTTCTCTCGTATTCTTTTTTCATCTCAGGCCTGTGTAATTAGTAATTTATTGTAACACGAAGAATCATTGCATCCAAAGTCGAATTTTATCCCATTAAGAAAAGAATGTTGAAAGCCATTGATGATTACTATTTTTTTTTATGTGTACATTATATCATTTTTCAAAATATATTTGGCGAAGAAAATAAAACATTAAAGCCGATGGAGAAGTAACAGAACATTCAATATAATATATATATCTTCTAATATTATTTTTATATACATGTTATGGAACAAAATACAAAATTTACAGAGATACCTCACAATATTTATGCTTTTGTGGCTGTAGAAAGCGAAATAAAATACAGAGAAATGAATTTCACATTCCATGAATTTTGAAAAGCTAGGCAGGAAACTCGTTCTTCCTCGCTCTTATTTATTTTCATGTTGTCTTCCTTACATATGTTTTTACATGATAGATACATTCGCTAAGATGTGATTCGCGTAAATAAATTGTCCAAAAAATACATTTTATATCTCAGAACTGAGAGTTTTCCAGAAAACATCTTTCAGATTGCAAAAAGGTTTTCACTTCCATGAATTTCTCTTTCATAGCTCTTCTTGACGGATATGTGTTTGTCATTTAATAACAGAATGGTGTGTGTCGATTGTGAAATGGTAATCTTTTTGGTACCTATTTCCACTTCTTAAAAACACTGTCTAACAGAATAACTGGAGTTCATAAATATTATACAATAAGTTTTAGTGAAGTGGGTTTACTCAAATTCTAACTGTTTGACTTATTGCTGTTGCTGTTTCCTTATGCAAACGTATTATATAAACATATTCAATAATGATTTTATTCTGATTAATTTCTAAGTAAATAATGAAAATGGCTGTATTCCTTAAAAAATTACAAAATCATTTAGCAAATGTGTGAAATTATTAAGTCGACACTAAATAACTATTCATGATAATGACATAACCCTCTAAGCGTTAGGCACGTCTTTTACTGCAAGACTAGAGATGCTTCGAAAACTCACCACACGGTTTTTCCTGACTTCAAGAGAGTGTTTCAAGAGCGGGTGAGCCGTGTTTTTCGAAATTCCTTCACTCCTTTAAAAGTTTAACATCTTGAAAGATAATTAGGGAGGGTTGCGACGACACAATGGACACTGATAGAAAGTTCCTTGGCTCACAGGGAACCCCGTGTTCTGACCCTGGAGCAATAGTGAAAAAGCTGGGAAGAATTTCCTTAGACCCTTAGTGAACGAACAACAAGTTAGCTAGATTTGAAATATTATTGCGTTTGAATTAAATAAATTATTTTTTGTAGTTTTCACGATACAACCATTTTTTTTCAAGTTTTAAAATGTTCGAACTCATAGATAAAATATTACATAATTCACTTTTTATTTTATATTAATTTGAGTTTTAACAAGTTGGGATGTGGGACGGTAATCTGCTATTTTATATAGTTGGATAAATTACTTTTTAAGTACATTCTCTTTGCTTGGTTAACTGAAACTTCTTTTCTTCTCTTTAAAATGGTTCAGATATAATAAATAGTATTATAAGTAACAATAATTTATAAACTCAAATGTGTTCTTTTTATCTTGAATACATAAAATATATCATAATATTTTTAGAACGAAATTTTAATTCCAAATGTATGAGTGCGAAAATTACTACACGCTACAACAGTGACGCTATATTCTTAAGTTAAACAATACCCATTTTTCACTTACTTTTTTGGAGATAGTAGCACTAAAATTAATTTCTGTTTTATATTCAGCTTACATTATTAAGTTGATTCTGTAAGTAAAAAGTCAGTATAAGAGACCATTATTTTATAATTTTAAAAAATTAAGAATTTTTGAAGTTTTTTCAAAATTTTATAAAATGCTAACTTTGAAAAATGTTTTTGTCATTTTAGGATATTTATGTTTAATAGATTAGTATGGATTTGAAAATCTATTCCTTTGTTGGTTTTTAATTATTATTTTTCTAGCTAAACCCGGAAGAAACATGAATTTTTTTTAAATTAGTAGATTTAGAATTTTTAAAAAAAACAACTCGAGATCTCAGCTATAAATCCATATAAACTTTTATAAAGCATACGTTTGTGGGTACATACAAAATTTTCAAGGCTCTATCCAAAACAGAAAGGAAAAAAAAACATCAGGGATTAGAAAACGCTTATACCTCAAAGTCCGAGAAAAAATCATTAAAAGTTTGTAAGGGCATAGAACAAAATCCTATAATACCCGTAAAGATCTAATTCTTCAATGTTCTACATTAAAACACTATTTATTAAAATATGACTGAAAATAATATTTTAATTCAAAATATAGTTTTTTGCATATTATTGATATCATTTTTATGATGACAGTTTATTCAGCTTAATCTTAACGTAATATTTTCACAAAAGATTTGAAACACAAAGCATTTATGAACAATAAAAGAATGATACTAACCTAAGCTAAAAATAGCCAGGTTTGTTCTTAAAATTAATCTTTTTCAGTTTTAAATCGGGGCAAAGTTTAGCTCTTGTTGTACGAATTTAAATACTAAATATTGCTCTACAATATGTTTAATATAATGTAGTTTTTTTTGGTACATCAAGTATATATTCAGTTTTATCGTAATACTTGAATTCAGAATGTTTCAGTGCTTCTCAAACTTTCCCTATTGGCGACCCAATTCTTAATCATGATTTTTATCGCCACCCCCCTTATACAATAATAATGTGTTGAATGCAATAATAATGAACTTGGCGCGAAAGCTATAATAGGAACTTAATTATAAAACGTACAAATTAACAAGATAACTATTAAATTTTGTATATATTACTTTTAAATAATATATATTTGTTTTATTTTCGTTAAATTTAAATTGGGGCAGATTGCAAAATGATATTTAATTAAAGATATATTCTATTTTTGGAAATGGATGATGGAAGAAAAAGTCATTAGAAAAATAATTTATGGTTTATGTTGCTCTCTACCATATCCATCACATCTAGCATTCTTGCCAACGTATGCGTGAGTCTGGGCAACTTATCAGACGTCTGCGCAAAACATGTAAAAATGCTATACCTCGAAGAATTCCAGTTAGTCTTTGTCGAGTCGATACCTTATTACTTAACGAACGCGCATTCAACTTATGTATGCTTGTTGTAGTTATAAATTAAAATGTTAAAACATTAAATTGCATTATATTTTAAGGGAAACCATTGCAGATAATTTAAAAGTAATGTCCTTTTAAACATTTTCAAAACAAATTTCACGGAATGTTTAAAATTGCTTACAGTTTCAATCCTTATGGATTAAACAAAATATCATTGAATTCTGAATGTTAATTCTTTGTTAATTCCATCAAAAATGAAATTTATCTCGGCACTTACGTATTATACTTATTACGTATTATACGTAACTTATTAACATCCTTATATAAAAGAAGCACATGGCTACCAACTTGGTGAGTTATTAATAGAATTGACGATTGTTGTGATATTTCGTAAGTACCTTTATTTCTATTATTTTTAACTATTTAACTTTCTTAAATATGCCCCTTCCATACCTCACATGCATAATTGTTTGAGAATATATTTTATACTTACATTCAAGCACATGTTAAATTTATAAATAATTAATTCCTTAAAATTTGTATATGCATTCATCCAATTTGATCAGAAATTTTTTAAAAAAATTATTAGTTTGCCTGTATTGTATCATTCTTCCAGTTGTTTTATATCTGTCATAATTATTTTCAAATGATTGTTTGTATTTACTAAACCAAATTCATTGCTCAATTTTTAATGTAAACATTCCTTGGATATAGATATCAATTGTTTTTAACATTACTAGTTATAAATATAAATCTCTATAAATGAAATCATTGACGGAAGTAATAAAATATATCTATAATTTTTCTTAAATTTAATTCCATTACAAAAACTTAATTTTATTAAGAATGGTTTGACACACACACAATTTTCATGGAGCTGTGAGGTAAGTTTTGAAATATTAACAAAATATAAGTCGTACTTTTTTTTTAAAATTATCAACCACATGAAGTAATCTACTAGATACGATTATTAAACATGTTTTTGACAACCTTCGGAAGGAATTGTTTTTTACAAAAAAAAAAAAGAAAGAAAATTTTGTTTATAGTTGAATTATTGCATTAATTTCAAAAATATGAAGCCTAGCCAGAAAATATGTTTCAGATTATAGATAAATCAAATATTTATTTTTAAATTTATTACTGTCGTATTACACCGCTGACCAATTTCGTCAGATCAAAAGACGTTAACAAATACTGCGATGTACAGTAAATATTAGAAAACATTTCCCGCACGTGTTGTCTGACACAATAACAATAATACTGATAACGTTGAAAATATTTGATTATGCCTTTTGGTTTAATGAAATTGGTCGACCGTATAATACATATCTTAAATCATTAAAATTTAGCTCTTCATTTAATTGTCTTTGAGACTTAACCCATTAAGTCAAATTCTATTTATCTTTGATGAGAGAGACGAAAACTATAGAAAAAATGTCGAAGAAAGCATTTTCAATATTTATACTCATACATCTATCTTTAAGGTATCTGTTTCGTATTCGAGATACAAAATTGTTTCGGAATAACTCAAAACATATTAACGAAGTATATTCTGTACTGGCAAAGGAGGAAATTTTTAATGATCCACTTAGATTCCAGAAGAGTTTAATTCATTGCATAGCTACCTTTTCGAACGCAAGGAACTAATTACGCCTATTAATATTACCCAATAACGGAAACACAGGTTTCGTATTATTCAATTAAGACTTTAAGAACAATGCGGAAACTGTTATATTAAACTCCTTTCATAAACATATGTTTCAAGGAAATGAATTGAAAGGCATGGATGTTTGAAAGCATTTTATGAAAATATTGAAATTTCTATTCATTAATCCATTACTTTATAGATGTAACTAAAAGGTTTCTCATTTTTATAGCACTAGATCTAATATATATATATATAGCATGTCATTTAAAATGAAAGGAAATAAAAGTTTTTTTTAAAAAATATCAGTTAAAACGATGCAACGATTGCCAATTTAAAGGGCATATGATACGATTCAAGCAAAAAATTTAATTTTAATGTAAGGATTTTCAAAACCTGTTTGGTTACCTTCTATGAGTGTATACTATGTAAAAAGATTCTGTGCTCAAAATTTCATAAAAAAACTATTTAATTTTTTTAAGGGAAAAACCTAAAATTTTTGAACTAATTTTAAATTGCTACTTCTACTACAACAGTTTACGCAAACGCATGAAATCTGATTTACAAGTACGTCAATCCATGTATAAAAAAAGTTGGCTAGGATTTTGCGATAACATGAATGGTATTTGAACAATAATTTTTAATGAATGCTTAGTGAAAATTCCTTAAAAAAATTATTCATACTGAGTTTAGTTAGTTTAAAAAAATAAGTATTGCTTTGATTCAAAAATGCCTACCAACTTTTGTTAGATGCACTATTAACAATAGGTAAAAAAATATTTAAAGCATTAGGCACAACAGAAAAAAAGCCTTAGCATTTTAAATGAAGACTAATTTGTTATTTTATGTTTCGGAAATAAGTAAGTTTAAAGTTTTGATTTGCCATAGGTATGTCAATAAAATCAAATACAAAAACCATCATAATTCTATGTTTTTTTTTAAATTTAGAGCTTTGAAATTTTGTCAGGTTATGAAAAAATAAATAAAAAATAATTTAAGCTAAAAAAAAAATTAAATTTGGTTTTTTGACAGATTTTTGTCAGTTGAATCGTATCGTGACCCCTTAAGAGGAATGCACTCCCAAATTATAAATGATATGAGTGATTTTTTCGTCATTTTATTTTTTTAATGCCTATATTTTCATATTTGTTTGAATTATGTTCGTATTTATTTAAAAAGAAAAACAAAATAAAAAGTCTTATTAGATCTGTGTTAAACAATAATTTTTTACTTCACTACATTTATTATACCTTAAGATTTCATCTTTTTCTTCCGATAAATCTTAAAATTTACTATATCTAAACTTTTATACATGAATAAGGTTTAACAATAAAGTTTTTATCTAGAGATTAAGGATTCATATATTTTACGACAAATACTGAATTAAATGACTTAAAATATGGTTCATTAATGAACCATAACGCAGAAAAGAAATTTACTTTACAATAGTATACAAAGTTAATGTCGACCGAAACATGTCATAAAACTAGGGGAAAAGTTTAGCAAAATGAACATAATTTAATTATTTAATAATTTTATAGTATTGATCAATAGTATATTTTAAGCAAACCAATATATAAGCTATATTTCATCAACTAAATTTTTGATTGAAAAACATGAAATCTTTGAACTAAATAAACATGTAATTTTTCGTAAAACTTTTATAAACATGTGTACAATTATAATTTTATATGTTTTAAAGTTATTAATGCTGTGATTGTAAGCTATATAAAATATAAAAAGAAAAATTCCATGAGAAAATTATATGAATAGAAATTTAATATGTTCTGGCACGTACTATCTATATAATTTAAGTTGTGCTTAGTTAGCTTATGTTTGGGGATAAAATCATTGCATATTTATTATTCTACTACCTTAAATAGGAAATGTTACTTTTCCAAGTACTTTATTTTTGTCACAAAATTTTTGTAACTCATGACATTCGTAAGAAAAGTAATATTATATTGTACTGACACTTTATGATATAATTTTTGCATTTATTTTAATTATCTTTAATTAGTTTTTAACACGCTTTCTGGGTTCACTTTTCTACATAGTTCCATTGCCAGTTAATAAAAATTGATACTTTTAAGGTAACTACATGTTCATTATTTTTAATGTAAGTTTTCTATCATGATTTGTTTCTTATATGCACGGTATTTTTAATTTATACATATATTCCTATAATTTTGGACGTTATATTGTTATTTCAATTATTTTAACAGTTAGTGTTTATGCACAAAAATATATGTACTAGACAACGTTTTATCTGGTTTTTGAATATTGTTCAAGTTCATTTTTTTATGCTTAAATATATCCTAGAGAATAATAAAAACATAATTTTAATAAATAGTTTCGTGATCTTAACAATATATTGCATTTATATGTAAAATATACTAGATACCAATTAAAGTTAGATGCAATTTGAGGTGTATTTCTTCTTTTTATTAAATGCAACATTCGCAAAGCTTTTTTATGACTTATGTGTAAAGCAAATTTATATTTTTTAATCTATGTTCTACGCATTACGAATGTTTTTTTACAACATAAATTTATGATGGCATACCTACACGCGCAGAGAGCATAAATTTACAATATTTATTCCTATACATACTAATTATTAATAAGAAATACTTCAGAAATAAAGTGTATCAAGTATTATGTTTTTAGAATATTTCTCAAACGTTATCTAAAGGAATATGATTTGAATTAATATACTGCAGAAAACATACATTTGCTATTGATCCTATGGAAGAAAAAAAAGCACTTCAGAAGTTTTGCATGTATTAATAATTATTTATTTTATAAATCTTATTCTTGCTGCTATAAACTTAACAAATTTATGCTTCAAATCGTAAATATACGTTTGATAATTCATCAATTTTGATTAAATGAGAACAATAATAGTTACAAGAGGATAAATAAATTATAATAGACGAATATACCAAAATATTTTCTTTAATTTAAATACTAATTAGACTTGTTATCATGGCATAAATTCCATCTGAAATAATAGTACTTTAAATGAAAACATTTTTCTACATATGACGATTATTTAGAGAATACAAAAAAAAATAATATATATATATAAACATTTCTATTTACTAATAGAAAAGAGTTTCTGTAAAAACATAAGCATTAATTTAATTTTATTAATAAATAAAAAATAGTTTTTATGGACATTTTGAAATAATTGCAAATTTGTCATCGAATTATGGGAGAGGCTTTTCTTATATTCAAAGCGCAATTTACTAAATTAAATGCTATGCGATTTTACATTTTGAGGGAAATGATATTTATTAATACGTATATTGTTAAAATAAAATAACAAGAAATTTTGAGGCAAGGATAGAGAAATATTATAAATGTTATTTGGAAAAAAAATACTTGAAATAACGTATTGTAATTTTTTAAAGTACTCTGTCGACTTTCATTTTTTAATTAAATTCTGTAACTATAAGCATTTATGAAATTAGTTCATCTATTTTATCAGCAAAAAGTAGTCTGAAACGTTCATTTAAATTCTTTTTTAATTGACTGTGTGTAGGGTTAAGTTATTTAATAAATATTTCACATTATTAGGCCATTTTAAACTGTATGAATAATGCAAAATGTTTCCTTTGATAAATGCGTATGATCTGCATTGTGAAATACAACTTAATTCTATATATATTCCAAAATGAGATTTTTCTTTCTTCAATAGATGTCATTCATTTCGTATCACATGTTATTTCCCAGCACGTCTATAACATTTGGCGAATGTGGCCGTGGTAGCCAGGTGGTCTAGGCATCAGATCATGGCTAGCGTGTCATGAATTCGATCCCAGTACCATTAAAGACCCGCCGTGTAGGGGAGCAATGCACGTTAAATCTGTCGAGAGCTCAAACGTTCTCCCGTTCGTGTGGTGTGGTAGTTAGGGGAGGGAGGTGCCAGATCAGGTGTTGTCCGCGTCACTTGACCATAGTTCAAAATTACGCGGACCGTCGCCAAAAGCCCTCGTGTTGCTAATCGGGGCGACGTTAATATTCATCACTCATCACTCAACATTCGGCGAAGGACATACATCTGCTTATCATATTAGCATCAGACCACTAAGCAAGATTGTTTAAGAGATCAAACTAAGAAAAACAATATGCTAATAATGCAAACTTAAAATTCTCGATAGTTTCTATAATGATTTTTCTTATGCAAAAATTAAGCTCTAGGTAGAGAAAAATCGAAACTTCCGCCTTTAACCACTACCATCAATATCCATCATTTCATTCATACGTCATACGTCTTGGGAAAAATCAATTAAATTACCCACAAGAAAGAAACACAGCAAAATAAGCAAACAGATGATTTTTTTTCCTGGCGTTTGTAATACGTTATCACACAGGTCTGTTAGAGTAACAAATTTAAGACAAAAACTTTTCCCGTTTGGTCTTTCACTTATTCCCAAGTTGACGAGAACTCTTCTTATCAGCAGTTTCCTTTCATCACTTTTCTTTTCATGTTGATCATTTTCGAAGGGGGAGGCAGGGTTTTGTTTTCTTTAACCCTTTTAACTGCTGCTAAAAAGTTACGAAATTCAACCGTCAGTGCCACCGTTTTCCTCCGCAAACGCTCATTGCTACGCAGTTTATTGGGGGGGAAGAGAAGGCGGGCTATTCCACCTAAAAATTCATTACTTTTACTTTAAAAAGATGGAAAAGAAAAGTATAAAATAATAGAATGAAAGCAAAAAGAATTTAATATCTACAGTTACAATATAATAATAAATAAAAATTATAACTTTTTCTGTTGTGGAATACGTATTGAACCAAGGTTTGACACACTCCGGCATCATATTTTGTGCATTCATTCACAAAAAAAAAGCTCTATTACACACGTTAAGTGAAAAGGACAGCAAATGAAGAATATAAATGAGTACATTCAAACGAAAAACAAGAGAAACCGCTTAACAGTGAATTTCATAGTTCCTATAATATATCCTTTTAAATTCTCTTTCCCCACCTCTTCTCCGAAATACATAAGTAAATTCCTTGCAAACAATGTCAATGTTGGTTTACTGTATTCCAAAGCCAGGGACTAGTCTTAAAACGAGCAGTACGATACAAAAAATCGTCTTTTGGAAGGATGAGTATACACGTCCGGGGCACTAAACGCACCAGTAGAGCAGTGCGCATCTACACACCCGCTGCACTTTTAAGGGGTCAACATGTACTTTAACACACCTTATAAGAGCAGAATCCCAAAGATAATATACTAAAGAGATGAATGTAATTTTTTTAAATAGTGTGTTTTTTCTTTTCTTTTAGGTTCCAGTTTTTTTTTACTACGCATCTAATGTCCTACGTCAGAGATTCTCAAACTTTTTGTTGTTGTTATTGTGGTACATGATTAAGAATTTCAAAATTAAGTAGCTTACTAACAATAAGATAAGTTTAAAAGAACTTTACTTATCTATAAAGCACTAAGTAAAATAGTTAATAATAATAATTCTCTATGTTAATAAAATAATATGTATGACAAAGCCACAACAAAATATTTATTGAATAATTCATTATAAATTAATTATAACAATATATTTAATGCAAAATTTGAACGTAATACTTTTTGATAATTTCGTTTATATTTGGTCGTAAAAAATTAAAATGTCACTCTCATTTCGTCATCTACATTTAAAACTAGATGTAGAAAAATAGTATTTCTTCCTCTTTATAACACACCTTTTAACACACCTTATAAGAGCAGAATCCCTTATAAGAAATGAATGTAATTTTTTTAAATAGTGTTTTTTTTTTCTTTTCTTTTAGGTTCCAGCTTTTTTTACTACACATCTAATGTCCTACGTCAGAGATTCTCAAACTTTTTGTTGTTGTTATTGTGGTACATGATTAAGAATTTCAAAATTAAGTAGCTTACTAACAATAAGATAAGTTTAAAAGAACTTTACTTATCTATAAAGCACTAAGTAAAATAGTTAATAATAATAATTCTCTATGTTAATAAAATAATATGTATGACAAAGAAACAACAAAATATTTATTGAGTAATTCATAATAAATTAATTATAACAATATATTTAATGCAAAATTTGAACGTAATACTTTTTGATAATTTCGTTTGTATCTGGTCATAAAAATGAAAATGTCACTCTCATTTCGTCATCTACATTTAAAACTAGATGTAGAAAAATAGTATTTCTTCCTTTTTATATTTGTTATAATGCTTAAAATATGAATTCACACTAATAAGTTGTAGAAAATCGTAACAATATTTTTAAAAGCTTTTTGACTATTATGGTAGGAATATCCACCTCTAATTTTAATCCAAAATGAGCTAATTGACTCTGCCGAATGTTTTGTAATTATACCTTGACTATTACAGATTGAAATTAGTTATTTATCTTTATTCAAAGTTAATTCATTTACAGATGTATCCGTTATCATACACGGATTCAAACCTAATAAAAAATGTTTATATCTAGATTTAGGAAGTAACGAATGACTCTAACCTCTAGAGTAGTCAAATGGTCTATAGAAATTTTATGAAATGTTTATTTCTATAAAACGGAAGAATGAATCACTGTTCCGTTTTTGTTTTTCTGTCCGAGTAAAATTAAAAATTAAAAAAATGGCAGTACACCTTTAAGACCAGTGTCGACCACACTGGTTGAGAGTCAGTGCTCTAGGAGAATGGAAACGCTCACTAACTCGTAGTTTCTTTCAGTCAAGTCGTGAACTCAAATCCTTGAACCGCAAATAATTAAGAGTAGTGAGGGACTTATGCATGTTAAATTAATCGAGACTCAAAGTTTTCAATGTACTGTGTTGTGAAACTGGGTGCAGAGTCAAGTGTCAATCTCATGACTAGACCATGGCTTAAATTGCAAAAGTCTTTATAAACGATATTCTTATATCTTTTAAAAACGACTTTGATAAACAATACATCCAAACAGGTTAGTAAAATCTAATGTAAGATTGTTTTTTACCAAGCTTTGAATTACTTCTTATTAATGAGAGAATTTAAAAAAAAGTTAGAATCTGTCCTTGGTAAAACTAATGTTTGGGAATTTAGGGGTTTTTAATTTCCAAATTAATATCAAAGCATTCAATTATATTTTGGTTGTTTAAACTATGTCTAACGGAAAGACTGTGGATTTGTTTGAAAAATACCACTCAAAGAATAATGATGCAAAAAAGTAATGTGTAAACTTGCTACTTTTTTTAAAGAAGAATGTTGCTGTGCTAGCCATTTTTACTGAAAAAATTGATGATGCATTTGAAGATATAACAAAATGGGACATTTACGAAGAAGTGCATAAAGGAAATAATATTTTACCCACTAGATGGTCAATTTTTTTTGTCCAAAAAGTTACGGAAACTGCACATTATTTTATTGCATATAACTAAGCATAATACTTAACAGAATGCGAAATGGAAGAATTTTATTTTAATTTTCAGCTTTCAGTTGTTCTCACACTATTTTTTGTGGATCCCAAAACTCCTAAGTGCCTCTGCATAATATGAATAAAATTTCATTTTAATCTTAAAAGAGTTTATTTCATAACTTCAAAAAAATTTCATGTTCATACTTTTTTTCAAATGGTTGTTGATTTTGAGTGTGCGTGTATATTGTACACACAATTTGAAGCCTGGTAAAATACTAAGTCTTGCATTGCAATGGGGACAGAGATAACATCGTCTTTTTCGGATTATCTTCCCATTTTTCATTTCTTCTAAAGCTACAAATTGAGCAATGTATTGCCAAAACCTGTTCTTTTTCAAAAATCTTAATTACTGTCTTCAATGAAAAATTCCCTCTCTTACCACAAAGAAAAACCCCGGATGAGAAGTATTACAGTACCATGGACAAACTACAATTCTTAAAAACACCAGAAGTAATAAACTCACAAAAACTTACAAATATATGTACAAACCAAAGAGAGAAAGAACATATCAGTGTCCGTACAATCAGCAGGACTTTCAATAGCCCGTACGGTCAGCTTTCGGTAGCCCGTACGGTGTACGGTAAAGCAGCTAAGGGGTTAGGTACTAGATCATACATTTTCCAAATAATTAGGTAAAATCAAATCGCAATTTTTAAAGTATTCAGTATTGCTGTAACTGGAAATTTTTAGAAGAAGAATGCATATGACATAATTTTAGTTACAAACTATTTGCCTGAATCCAGATTTTAATAGCGTTTGTTTTTGCCTTAAGAACTCTTTAGTCTAACATTACTTTCATTTTTTATTAATAATAATGAGAAAAAAATTTGAAAAATTAGAATCAAATGAATTTATATACCTAAATTAAGCTAAATATAAATAAACCGATCCGCTTTTAAAAACTCAAGAATTCTTTAGAAAAATCTTTAATCGGTTTACGTAAAATATTGATCCGATTAGTACTCTGAAAAATATTTATACATGATATCCAAACCAGGCATCTCATTTCAGTATTCTATTTCTAAAATGTTTTCTAAAACTATCAGAATACTTATGCAATAAATTGTAAGCTATGAAATATGAGTTTTGCGAAAACAATACTTTTTTTTGGTTAAAAAGAAAATCTGAAGATAAACAGGAATCCCAAAAAGCTATTTTGCTCAAAATTCCCACGAGAACTATTCCTAAACTTGCCGAATTATATTTGATATTCATAAGACACAATGTAAACAATTCCAGATGGCAACAAATTAAAAAATGCTAGGTTTTTTTTTTATTTTCGAAAATTTAAAATATTTTCATGATTTAGAGGGGAAATTTTGCTATGATTTTCTTTGTATATCTTTCATTCTTATTATTCGGAACCAAATATGGTTCGAAATAGGTAGAAAAAAAACACTTTTTCAAGAAATAAGACATTTAATGTTTCTTTGTGGAAGCTTTCATATTTTTCATTTATATGGAATTTACAGCGGTTAGTAAAATAAATGGATTTCTGTTATATATATGTTTTTCCCACACACACATATTTGTTACAAACAATAAAAATTCTGAAATTTTTCTACAAAATTTTCATGCTAAAGATAAGGATTCTAGTTTATTACATAGATTGATTTTAAATCTGACGTGGTGAGATAAAACCAGCTACGTTTTGAAACGGTTTACACTTATTTTTAACTAAAAATGCTTAATTAAATTTTACTGTCCTTAGATTTTAGTTCATCGTGTTTACTAACTTGTTTCTAGTTTATTCGCTTATAATAGTGGTCTTCAAACTGTGTTCCACGGAACCCTTGGATTCACGAGGCATACACAAGCGTTCCACGAGTCACAGTAAGAAAATTGAAAAGAAACTTATAAAGGTGTATGTAAAATGAATTCACCTTTTGTATGAAGTTTCTGTAAAACTACAATAATTTAAATCTCTTTTCTGCCATCAAGAAACCGAAAATTTTATTTACACATTATTACTTTATTTTGCAATACTTTTTATATACAGGGTGTCCAGCTTTATTGTGACCCAATAGCTAATTCCCGGACCGTTCGGGTTAGATATACATTTCCAATTTGAAAAATGTTTTAAAATGTTACGTGCTTTTCGATCCAGAAACTCATTTACAAAAAATTACAAAAATAGATTTGTATACTGTCCCCAGGTCCTATTACTTGTATTTAGGAAAATATGCAGTACACAAAAATAAAGTAAATACAAAAAGTTTCATTTTATTACCATAAAAAATGACCGAGTTATTCCTACATAAATTTGAAGCATTTGAGTTGCTCAGAAAAGTGAATCATATATAAATTAAGTTCAGGGAACAGTAATTCACTATCTACAGAATGAGCAAATGAAAAACATCATAGTAAAACTAAAACATCGTAGCAAACATCATAGATTGATGATTTGTATTGCTGTATGGCAAACAATAAAAATTAAATTAAAGAAATACAACTTGTACCGATAAGATTAAAACAGCTTGTTTTAACAAATAGCAGCAAAATAATACATGATTCACCGTTCAAATTATAGCATAATGTGGAATGATGCTCTAATCATGAATCAGGGGCTTTATTATATCAGAATGACCAAATTAATTTAAATAATGGTGAGGGCACAAGGTGTGGCAGGAGACAAGGGAATACGTCTATTACAACTCTCCCAGTTTTATACAAGCGTTGAACAGCCCGGGCAATTGTACAATAAGATGGATGTCTTTGAGTGGGAAATTTAATGTGACAAAGTCTTGCCGTCTCTCTCTTATTTCGATTACACTGCCCTCGCAGTATTCTTCATTTGTATAAATCTCGTTCTCCCGTACTAGAATTTCGAATACTAGATACGACTGTATGTGCAAGCGACTACATAAAATATTTTTAACGTTCGTCATGATCAGCAAAAACGCAGCAAATCAGACTGAAGCCGCAGCATGTAAGTCTATTTCTTTGGAACTGATTTTGAAATGTTTTCTTCGTCCAAAATATTTTATTTTTTCTATGTTTTACACGTACACAGAATAAATTTTATTTCTTAAGTACTCAATTATTGTATGCTTAACGAACACCTTAAAATTTAAAAACAATTAACATAAAAGTGACATGCAAGAGCAAAAGTTTTCTGGCAGAGTTCCCACAAATTTCACTTTGGAGATGGCCCCTTACTAGCTTCTTGAAAATGGCCCAGAAAATGGATAAAAAGTACGACTTTTAAAGTTCCGTAACTCGGCCAGTTTTTATCATAACAAAATGAAACTTTTTGTGTTTACTTTGTTTTTGTGTACTGCATCTTTTTCTAAAGATAAGTGATAGGAACTGGGGACTATATAAAAATATTAGTTTTTGTAATTTTTTTTTTCAAAATGAGTTTTCTGATTCGAAAAGCACGTAAAACATTCTTTACCTGTTTTAAACATTTTTCAAACTGGAAGTGCATATCTAAAACGAACGATTCGGGAATTAGCTATTGGGTCACATTAAGGCTGGAT